>CM026389.1:3658314-3686995 GCA_014843695.1 Archivesica marissinica | reverse complement strand
TACCAGCCCCAGTGGAAATACATGGCTGCTACTACAGTGAAACATGCGTTAATACCAGTCCCAGTAGAAATACATGGCTGCTACTACAGTGAAACATGCGTTAATACCAGTCCCAGTAGAAATACATGGCTGCTACTACTGTGGAACATGCGTTAATACTAGTCCCAGTAGAAATACATGACTGCTACTACAGTGACACATGCGTTAATACCAGCCCCAGTGGAAATACATGGCTCCTACTACAGTGAAATTGCGTTAGTACCAGTCCCTGAAAACTGCGTTAATACAAGCCCCAGAAACGTGCGTTAATACCAGCCCCAGTGGAAATACATGGCTGCTACTACAGTGAAACATGCGTTAATACCAGTCCCAGTAGAAATACATGGCTGCTACAACAGTGACACATGCGTTAATACAAGTCCCAGTAGAAATACATGGCTGCTACTACAGTGACACATGCATTAATACAAGCCCCAGAAGGAATACATGGCTGCTACTACAGTGAAACATGCGTTAATACCAGCCCCAGTAGAAATACATGGTTGTTACTACAGTGAACCATGCGTTAATACCAGCCCCAGTAGAAATACATGACTGCTACTACAGTGAAACATGCGTTAATACCAGCCCCAGTAGAAATACATGGCTGCTACTACAGTGGAACATGCGTTAATACTAGTCCCAGTAGAAATACATGACTGCTACTACAGTGAAACATGCGTTAATACCAGCCCCAGAAGGAATACATGGCTGCTACTACAGTGAAACATGCGTTAATACAAGCCCCAGTAGAAATACATGGTTGCTACTACAGTGAACCATGCGTTAATACCAGCCCCAGTAGAAATACATGACTGCTACTACAGTGAAACATGCTTTATACCAATCCCAGTAGAAATACATGGCTGCTACTACAGTGAAACATGCGTTAATACCAGCCCCAGTAGAAATACATGACTGCTACTACAGTGACACATGCGTTAATACCAGTCCCAGTAGAAATACATGACTGCTACTACAGTGAAACATGCGTTAATACCAGCCCCAGTAGAAATACATGACTGCTACTACAGTGGAACATGCGTTAATACTAGTCCCAGTAGAAATACATGACTGCTACTACAGTGACACATGCGTTAATACCAGCCCCAGTGGAAATACATGGCTCCTACTACAGTGAAATTGCGTTAGTACCAGTCCCTGAAACCTGCGTTAATACAAGCCCCAGAAATGTGCGTTAATACCAGCCCCAGTGGAAATACATGGCTGCTACTATAGTGAAACATGCGTTAATACCAGTCCCAGTAGAAATACATGGCTGCTACAACAGTGACACATGCGTTAATACAAGTCCCAGTAGAAATACATGGCTGCTACTGCAGTGAAACATGAGTTAATACCAGCCGCAGTTTAAATACATGGCTGCTACTACAGTGAAACATGAGTTAATACCAGTCCCAGTAGAAATACATGGTTGCTACTACAGTGAAACATGAGTTAATACCAGTCTCAGTAGAAATACATGACTGCTACTACATGGAAACCTGCGTTAGTACAAGCCCCAGAAACCTGTGTTAATACCAGCCCCAGAAACCTGCGTTAATACCAGTCCCAGTAGAAACGCATGGCTGCTACTACAGTGAAACATGCGTTCATACCAGCCTCAGAAACCTGCGTTAATAACAGTCTCAGTAGAAAGCCATGGCTGCTAATACAATGAAATGTGCGTTAGTACAAACCACATCAACCTGCGTTAATACCAGTCCCAGTAGAAAGGCATGGCTGCTACTACAGTGAAACATGCGTTAATACCAACCCCAGAAACCTGCTTTAATACCAGTCCTAGTAGAAAGGCATGGCTGCTAATACAATGAAACGTGCGTTAGTACAAGCCCCAGAAACCTGCGTTAATACCAGTCCCAGTAGAAATACATGGCAGCTACTATTGTGCAACATGTGTTAATACAAGCCCCAGTAGAAATACATGGCTGATACTACAGTGAAACATGCGTTAATACACGCCCCAGTAGAAATACATGGCTGCTACTACATTGAAACATGCGTTAATACACGCCCCAGTAGAAATACATGGCTGCTACTACAGTGATCCATGCGTTAATACCAGCCTCAGTAGAAATACATGGCTGCTACTACAGTGAAACATGCGTTAATACCAGCCCCAGTAGAATTACATGGCTGCTACTACAGTGACACATGCGTTAATATCAGCCTCAGTAGAAATACATGGCTGCTACTACAGTGAAACATGCGTTAATACCAGCCCCAGTAGAAATACATGGCTGCTACTACAGTGGAACATGCGTTAATACTAGTCCCAGTAGAAATACATGACTGCTACTACAGTGAAACATGCGTTAATACCAGCCCCAGTAGAAATACATGGCTGCTACTACAGTGACACATGCGTTAATACCAGCCCCTGTAGAAATACATGGCTGCTACTACAGTGAAACATGCGTTAATACCAGCCCCAGTAGAAATACATGGCTGCTACTGCAGTGAAACATGCGTTAATACCAGTCCCAGTAGAAATACATGGCTGCTACTGCAGTGAAACATGCGTTAATACCAGCCGCAGTAGAAATACATGGCTGCTACTACAGTGAAACATGAATTAATACCAGCCCCAGTAGAAATACATGGCTGCTACTACAGTGAAACATGCGTTAATACCAGCCCCAGTGGAAATACATGGCTGCTACTACAGTGAAATTGCGTTAGTACCAGTCCCTGAAACCTGCGTTAATACAAGCCCCAGAAACGTGCGTTAAAACCAGCCCCAGTGGAAATACATGGCTGCTACTACAGTGAAACATGCGTTAATACCAGTCCCAGTAGAAATACATGGCTGCTACAACAGTGAAACATGCCTTAATACCAGCCCCAGTGGAAATACATGGCTGCTACAATAGTGAAACATGCGTTAATACCAGTCCCAGTAGAAATACATGGCTGCTACTACAGTGACACATGCGTTAATACCAGCCCCAGTGGAAATACATGGCTGCTACTACTGTGAAACATGCGTTAATACCAGCCCCAGTAGAAATACATGGCTGATACTCCAGTGAAACATGCGTTAATACCAGCCCCAGTGGAAATACATGGCTGCTACTACAGTGAAATTGCGTTAGTACCAGTCCCTGAAACCTGCGTTAATACAAGCCCCAGAAACGTGCATTAATACCTGCCCCAGTAGAAATACATGGCTGCTACTACAGTGAAACATGCGTTAATACCAGTCCCAGTAGAAATACATGGCTGCTACAACAGTGAAACATGCGTTAATACCAGCCCCAGTGGAAATACATGGCTGCTCCTATAGTGAAACATGCGTTAATACCAGTCCCAGTAGAAATACTTGGCTGCTACTACAGTGACACATGCGTTAATACCAGTCCCAGTGGAAATACATGGCTGCTACTACAGTGAAATTGCGTTAGTACCAGTCCCTGAAACATGCGTTAATACAGTGGAACGTGCGTTAATACTAGTCCCAGTGGAAATACATGGCTGCTACTACAGTGAAACATGCGTTAATACCAGTCCCAGTAGAAATACATGGCTGCTACTACAGTGAAACATGCGTTAATACAAGTCCCAGTAGAAATACATGGCTGCTACTACAGTGACACATGCGTTAATACAAGCCCCAGTAGGAATACATGGCTGCTACTACAGTGAAACATGCTTTAATACCAGCCCCAGTAGAAATACATGGCTGCTACTACAGTGAAACATGCGTTAATACCAGCCCCAGTAGAAATACATGACTGCTACTACAGTGACACATGCGTTAATACCAGTCCCAGTAGAAATACATGACTGCTACTACAGTGAAACATGCGTTAATACCAGCCCCAGTAGAAATACATGACTGCTACTACAGTGGAACATGCGTTAATACTAGTCCCAGTAGAAATACATGACTGCTACTACAGTGACACATGCGTTAATACCAGCCCCAGTGGAAATACATGGCTCCTACTACAGTGAAATTGCGTTAGTACCAGTCCCTGAAACCTGCGTTAATACAAGCCCCAGAAATGTGCGTTAATACCAGCCCCAGTGGAAATACATGGCTGCTACTATAGTGAAACATGCGTTAATACCAGTCCCAGTAGAAATACATGGCTGCTACTGCAGTGAAACATGAGTTAATACCAGCCGCAGTTTAAATACATGGCTGCTACTACAGTGAAACATGAGTTAATACCAGTCCCAGTAGAAATACATGGTTGCTACTACAGTGAAACATGAGTTAATACCAGTCTCAGTAGAAATACATGACTGCTACTACATGGAAACCTGCGTTAGTACAAGCCCCAGAAACCTGTGTTAATACCAGCCCCAGAAACCTGCGTTAATACCAGTCCCAGTAGAAACGCATGGCTGCTACTACAGTGAAACATGCGTTCATACCAGCCTCAGAAACCTGCGTTAATAACAGTCTCAGTAGAAAGCCATGGCTGCTAATACAATGAAATGTGCGTTAGTACAAACCACATCAACCTGCGTTAATACCAGTCCCAGTAGAAAGGCATGGCTGCTACTACAGTGAAACATGCGTTAATACCAACCCCAGAAACCTGCTTTAATACCAGTCCTAGTAGAAAGGCATGGCTGCTAATACAATGAAACGTGCGTTAGTACAAGCCCCAGTAGAAATACATGGCTGATACTACAGTGAAACAGGCTTTAATACCAGCCTCAGTAGAAATACATGGCTGCTACTACAGTGAAACATGCGTTAATACCAGCATCAATAGAAATGCATGGCTGCTACTACAGTGACACATGCGTTAATACACGCCCCAGTAGAAATACATGGCTGATACTACAGTGAAACAGGCTTTAATACCAGCCTCAGTAGAAATACATGGCTGCTACTACAGTGAAACATGCGTTAATACCAGCATCAATAGAAATGCATGGCTGCTACTACAGTGACACATGCGTTAATACACGCCCCAGTAGAAATACATGGCTGATACTACAGTGAAACAGGCTTTAATACCAGCCTCAGTAGAAATACATGGCTGCTACTACAGTGAAACATGCGTTAATACCAGTCCCAGTAGAAATACATGGCTGCTACTACTGTGAAACATGCGTTAATACAAGCCCCAGTAGAAATACATGGCTGCTACTACAGTGAAACATGCATTAATACCAGCCCCAGTAGAAATACATGGCTGCTACTACAGTGAAACATGCGTTAATACCAGCCCCAGTAGAAATACATGGCTGCTACTACAGTGAAACATGCGTTAATACCAGCCCCAGAAGAAATACATGGCTGCTACTACAGTGAAACATGCGTTAATACCAGCCCCAGTAGAAATACATGGCTGCTACTACAGTGAAACATACATTAATACCAGCCCCAGTAGAAATGCATGGCTGCTACTACAGTGAAACATGCGTTAATACCAGCCCCAGTAGAAATACATGGCTGCTACTACAGTGAAACATGCGTTAATACCAGCCGCAGTAGAAATACATGGCTGATACTACAGTGAAACATGCGTTAATACACGCCCCAGTAGAAATACATGGCTGCTACTAAAGTGAAACATGCGTTAATACAAGCCACAGTAGAAATACATGGCTGCTACTACATTAAAACATACGTTAATACACGCCCCAGTAGAAATACATGGCTGATACTACAGTGAAACATGCTTTAATACCAGCCTCAGTAGAAATACATGGCTGCTACTACAGTGAACCATGCGTTAATACCAGCCTCAGTAGAAATACATGGCTGCTACTACAGTGAAACATGCGTTAATACCAGCCTCTATAGAAATGCATGGCAGCTACTACAGTGAAACATGCGTTAATACCGGCCTCACTAGACATACATGGCTGCTACTTCAGTGAAACATGCGTTAATACCAGCCCCAGTAGAAATACATGACTGCTACTACAGTGAAACATGCGTTAATACCAGTCCCAGTAGAAATACATGGTTGCTACTACAGTGAAACATGAGTTAATACCAGTCTCAGTAGAAATACATGACTGCTACTACATGGAAACCTGCGTTAGTACAAGCCCCAGAAACCTGCGTTAATACCAGCCCCAGAAACCTGTGTTAATACCAGTCCCAGTAGAAACGCATGGCTGCTATTATAGTGAAACATGCGTTCATACCAGCCTCAGAAACCTGCGTTAATAACAGTCTCAGTAGAAAGCCATGGCTGCTAATACAATGAATGTGCGTTAGTACACACCACATCAACCTGCGTTAATACCAGTCCCAGTAGAAAGGCATGGCTGCTACTACAGTGACACATGCGTTAATACCAACCCCAGAAACCTGCTTTAATACCAGTCCTAGTAGAAAGGCATGGCTGCTAATACAATGAAATGTGCGTTAGTACAAGCCCCAGAAACCTGCGTTAATACCAGTCCCAGTAGAAATACATGGCTGCTACTACTGTGCAACATGCGTTAATACAAGCCCCAGTAGAAATACATGGCTGATACTACAGTGAAACATGCGTTAATACACGCCCCAGTAGAAATACATGGCTGCTACTACATTGAAACATGCGTTAATACACGCCCCAGTAGAAATACATGGCTGCTACTAGAGTGAACCATGCGTTAATACCAGCCTCAGTAGAAATACATGGCTACTACTACAGTGAAACATGCGTTAATACCAGCCCCAGTATAAATACATGGCTGCTACTACAGTGAAACATGCGTTAATACCAGCCCCAGTAGAAATACATGGCTGATACTACAGTGAAACATGCGTTAATACCAGCCCCAGTAGAAATACATGGCTGATACTACAGTGAAACATGCGATAATACACGCCCCAGTAGAAATACATGACTGCTACTACAGTGAAACATGCGTTAATACCAGTCCCAGTAGAAATACATGGCTGCTACTACTGTGAAACATGCGTTAATACAAGCCGCAGTAGAAATACATGGCTGATACTACAGTGAAACATGCGTTAATACACGCCCCAGTAGAAATACATGGCTGCTACTAAAGTGAAACATGCGTTAATACAAGCCACAGTAGAAATACATGGCTGCTACTACATTGAAACATACGTTAATACACGCCCAAGTAGAAATACATGGCTGATACTACAGTGAAACATGCTTTAATACCAGCCTCAGTAGAAATACATGGCTGCTACTACAGTGAACCATGCGTTAATACCAGCCTCAGTAGAAATACATGGCTGCTACTACAGTGAAACATGCGTTAATACCAGCCTCTATAGAAATGCATGGCAGCTACTACAGTGAAACATGCGTTAATACCGGCCTCACTAGACATACATGGCTGCTACTTCAGTGAAACATGCGTTAATACCAGCCTCAATAGAAATACATGGCTGCTAATACAGTGAAACATGCGTTAATACCAGCCCCAGTAGAAATACATGACTGCTACTACAGTGAAACATGCGTTAATACCAGTCCCAGTAGAAATACATGGTTGCTACTACAGTGAAACATGAGTTAATACCAGTCTCAGTAGAAATACATGACTGCTACTACATGGAAACCTGCGTTAGTACAAGCCCCAGAAACCTGCGTTAATACCAGCCCCAGAAACCTGTGTTAATACCAGTCCCAGTAGAAACGCATGGCTGCTATTATAGTGAAACATGCGTTCATACCAGCCTCAGAAACCTGCGTTAATAACAGTCTCAGTAGAAAGCCATGGCTGCTAATACAATGAATGTGCGTTAGTACACACCACATCAACCTGCGTTAATACCAGTCCCAGTAGAAAGGCATGGCTGCTACTACAGTGACACATGCGTTAATACCAACCCCAGAAACCTGCTTTAATACCAGTCCTAGTAGAAAGGCATGGCTGCTAATACAATGAAATGTGCGTTAGTACAAGCCCCAGAAACCTGCGTTAATACCAGTCCCAGTAGAAATACATGGCTGCTACTACTGTGCAACATGCGTTAATACAAGCCCCAGTAGAAATGCATGGCTGATACTACAGTGAAACATGCGTTAATACACGCCCCAGTAGAAATACATGGCTGCTACTACAGTGAAACATGCGTTAATACCAGCCCCAGTAGAAATACATGGCTGATACTACAGTGAAACATGCATTAATACACGCCCCAGAAGAAATACATGGCTGCTACTACATTGAAACATGCGTTAATACACGCCACAGTAGAAATACATGGCTGCTACTACAGTGAACCATGCGTTAATACCAGCCTCAGTAGAAATACATGGCTGCTACTACAGTGAAACATGCGTTAATACCAGCCCCAGTAGAAATACATGGCTGCTACTACAGTGAAACATGCGTTAATACCAGCCCCAGTAGAAATACATGGCTGATACTACAGTGAAACATGCGATAATACACGCCCCAGTAGAAATACATGACTGCTACTACAGTGAAACATGCGTTAATACCAGTCCCAGTAGAAATACATGGCTGCTACTACTGTGAAACATGCGTTAATACAAGCCCCAGTAGAAATACATGGCTGCTACTACAGTGAAACATGCGTTAATACCAGCCCCAGTAGAAATACATGGCTGCTACTACAGTGAAACATGCGTTAATACCAGCCCCAGAAGAAATACATGGCTGCTACTACAGTGAAACATGCGTTAATACCAGCCCCAGTAGAAATACATGACTGCTACTACAGTGAAACATACATTAATACCAGCCCCAGTAGAAATGCATGGCTGCTACTACAGTGAAACATGCGTTAATACCAGCCCCAGTAGAAATACATGGCTGCTACTACAGTGAAACATGCGTTAATACCAGCCGCAGTAGAAATACATGGCTGATACTACAGTGAAACATGCGTTAATACACGCCCCAGTAGAAATACATGGCTGCTACTAAAGTGAAACATGCGTTAATACAAGCCACAGTAGAAATACATGGCTGCTACTACATTGAAACATACGTTAATACACGCCCCAGTAGAAATACATGGCTGATACTACAGTGAAACATGCTTTAATACCAGCCTCAGTAGAAATACATGGCTGCTACTACAGTGAACCATGCGTTAATACCAGCCTCAGTAGAAATACATGGCTGCTACTACAGTGAAACATGCGTTAATACCAGCCTCTATAGAAATGCATGGCAGCTACTACAGTGAAACATGCGTTAATACCGGCCTCACTAGACATACATGGCTGCTACTTCAGTGAAACATGCTTTAATACCAGCCTCAATAGAAATACATGGCTGCTAATACAGTGAAACATGCGTTAATACCAGCCCCAGTAGAAATACATGACTGCTACTACAGTGAAACATGCGTTAATACCAGTCCAAGTAGAAATACATGGTTGCTACTACAGTGAAACATGAGTTAATACCAGTCTCAGTAGAAATACATGACTGCTACTACATGGAAACCTGCGTTAGTACAAGCCCCAGAAACCTGCGTTAATACCAGCCCCAGAAACCTGTGTTAATACCAGTCCCAGTAGAAACGCATGGCTGCTATTATAGTGAAACATGCGTTCATACCAGCCTCAGAAACCTGCGTTAATAACAGTCTCAGTAGAAAGCCATGGCTGCTAATACAATGAATGTGCGTTAGTACACACCACATCAACCTGCGTTAATACCAGTCCCAGTAGAAAGGCATGGCTGCTACTACAGTGACACATGCGTTAATACCAACCCCAGAAACCTGCTTTAATACCAGTCCTAGTAGAAAGGCATGGCTGCTAATACAATGAAATGTGCGTTAGTACAAGCCCCAGAAACCTGCGTTAATACCAGTCCCAGTAGAAATACATGGCTGCTACTACTGTGCAACATGCGTTAATACAAGCCCCAGTAGAAATACATGGCTGATACTACAGTGAAACATGCGTTAATACACGCCCCAGTAGAAATACATGGCTGCTACTACATTGAAACATGCGTTAATACACGCCCCAGTAGAAATACATGGCTGCTACTAGAGTGAACCATGCGTTAATACCAGCCTCAGTAGAAATACATGGCTGCTACTACAGTGAAACATGCGTTAATACCAGCCCCAATATAAATACATGGCTGCTACTACAGTGAAACATGCGTTAATACCAGCCCCAGTAGAAATACATGGCTGATACTACAGTGAAACATGCATTAATACACGCCCCAGAAGAAATACATGGCTGCTACTACATTGAAACATGCGTTAATACACGCCACAGTAGAAATACATGGCTGCTACTACAGTGAACCATGCGTTAATACCAGCCTCAGTAGAAATACATGGCTGCTACTACAGTGAAACATGCGTTAATACCAGCCCCAGTAGAAATACATGGCTGCTACTACAGTGAAACATGCGTTAATACCAGCCCCAGTAGAAATACATGGCTGATACTACAGTGAAACATGCGATAATACACGCCCCAGTAGAAATACATGGCTGCTACTACATTGAAACATGCGTTAATACACGCCCCAGTAGAAATTCATGGCTGATACTACAGTGAAACAGGCTTTAATACCAGCCTCAGTAGAAATACATGGCTGCTACTACAGTGAAACATGCGTTAATACCAGCATCAATAGAAATGCATGGCTGCTACTACAGTGAAACATGCGTTAATACCAGCCTCAATAGAAATACATGGCTGCTAATACAGTGAAACATGCGTTAATACCAGCCCCAGTAGAAATACATGACTGCTACTACAGTGAAACATGCGTTAATACCAGTCCCAGTAGAAATACATGGCTGCTACTACTGTGAAACATGCGTTAATACAAGCCCCAGTAGAAATACATGGCTGCTACTACAGTGAAACATGCATTAATACCAGCCCCAGTAGAAATACATGGCTGCTACTACAGTGAAACATGCGTTAATACCAGCCCCAGTAGAAATACATGGCTGCTACTACAGTGAAACATGCGTTAATACCAGCCCCAGAAGAAATACATGGCTGCTACTACAGTGAAACATGCGTTAATACCAGCCCCAGTAGAAATACATGGCTGCTACTACAGTGAAACATGCGTTAATACCAGCCCCAGTAGAAATGCATGGCTGCTACTACAGTGAAACATGCGTTAATACCAGCCCCAGTAGAAATACATGGCTGCTACTACAGTGAAACATGCGTTAATACACGCCCCAGTAGAAATACATGGCTGCTACTAAAGTGAAACATGCGTTAATACAAGCCACAGTAGAAATACATGGCTGCTACTACATTGAAACATACGTTAATACACGCCCCAGTAGAAATACATGGCTGATACTACAGTGAAACATGCTTTAATACCAGCCTCAGTAGAAATACATGGCTGCTACTACAGTGAACCATGCGTTAATACCAGCCTCAGTAGAAATACATGGCTGCTACTACAGTGAAACATGCGTTAATACCAGCCTCTATAGAAATGCATGGCAGCTACTACAGTGAAACATGCGTTAATACCGGCCTCACTAGACATACATGGCTGCTACTTCAGTGAAACATGCGTTAATACCAGCCCCAGTAGAAATACATAACTGCTACTACAGTGAAAAATGCGTTAATACCAGCCCCAGTAGAAATACATGGCTGCTACTACAGTGACACCTGCTTTAATACCAGCCCCAGTAGAAATACATGGCTGCTACTACAGTGGAACATGCGTTAATACCAGTCCCAGTAGAAATACATGACTGCTACTACAGTGAAACATGCGTTAATACCAGCCCCAGTAGAAATACATTGCTGCTACTACAGTGACACATGCGTTAATACCAGCCCCAGTAGATATACATGGCTGCTACTACAGTGAAACATGCGTTAATACCAGCCCCAGTAGAAATACATGGCTGCTACTGCAGTGAAACATGCATTAATACCAGCCGCAGTAGAAATACATGGCTGCTACTACAGTGAAACATGAGTTAATACCAGTCCCAGTAGAAATACATGGTTGCTACTACAGTGAAACATGAGTTAATACGAGTCCCAGTAGAAATACATGACTGCTACTACAGTGAAACCTGCGTTAGTACAAGCCCCAGAAACCTGCGTTAATACCATCCCCAGAAACCTGCGTTAATACCAGTCCCAGTAGAAACGCATGGCTGCTACTACAGTGAAACATGCGTTAATACCAGCCTCAGAAACCTGTGTTAATAACAGTCTCAGTAGAAAGCCATGGCTGCTAATACAATGAAATGTGCGTTAATACAAACCACATCAACCTGCGTTAATACCAGTCCCAGTAGAAAGGCATGGCTGCTACTACAGCGAAACATGCGTTAATATCAACCCCAGAAACGTGCGTTAATACCAGTTCCAGTAGAAATACATGGCTGCTACTACAGTGAAACATGCGTTAATACCAGTCCCAGTAGAAAGATATGGCTATTACTACAGTGAAACATGCGTTAATACCAGCCCCAGTAGAAAGACATGGCTGCTACTACAGTGAAACATGCATTAATACCAGTCCCAGTAGAAATACATGGCTGCTACTACAGTGACACATGCGTTAATATCAGTCCCAGTAGAAATACATGGCTGCTACTACAGTGAAACATGCGTTAATACCAGTCCCAATAGAAAGGCATGGCTGCTACTACAGTGAAACATGTGTTAATACCAGTCCCAGTAGAAATACATGGCTGCTACTCCAGTGAAACATGCGTTAATACCAGTCCCAGTAGAAAGGCATGGCTGCTACTACAGTGAAACATGCGTTAATACAAGCCCCAGTAGAAATAAATAACTGCTACTACAGTGAAATATGTGTTAATACCAGCCCCAGTAGAAATACATGGCTGCTAATACAGTGAAACCTGCGTTAATACCAGTCCCAGTAGAAATACATGGCTGCTACTACAGTGAAACATGCGTTAATACCAGTCCCAGTAGAAAGGCATGGCTGCTACTACAGTGAAACATGCGTTAATACACGCCCCAGTAGATATACATGGCTGCTACTACAGTGAAACCTGCATTAATACCAGCCTCAGTAGAAATACATGGCTGCTACTACAGTGACACGTGCGTTAATACCAGCCCCTGTAGAAATACATGGCTGCTACTACAGTGAAACATGCGTTAATACCAGCCCCAGTAGAAATACATGGCTGCTACTGCAGTGAAACATGCGTTAATACCAGCCCCAGTAGAAATACATGGCTGCTAATACAGTGAAACACGCGTTAATACCAGCCCAAGTAGAAACACATGGCTGCTACTACAGTGAAATATGCGTTAATACCAGCCCCAGTAGAAATACATGGCTGCTACTACAGTGAAACATGCGTTAATAACAGCCCCAGTAGAAATACATGGCTGCTACTACAGTGAAACATGCGTTAATACCAGCCCCAGTAGAAATACATGGCTGCTACTGCAGTGAAACATGCGTTAATACACGCCCCAGTAGAAATACATGGCTGCTACTGCAGTGAAATTGCGTTAGTACCAGTCCCTGAAACCTGCGTTAATACAAGCCCCAGAAACATGCGTTAATACCAGCCCCAGAAACATGCATTAATACCAGCCCCAGAAGAAATACATGGCTGCTACTACAGTGAAACCTGCGTTAATATAAGCCCCCCCCCCCCTGAAACATGCGTTAATACTAGTCCCAGACCTAGGACCTGGCTTACACTACAGTAACATCTGCGCTATTACCAGATACAGAAAAATACATGACTGCTAATACAGTGAAACCTGCTTTAATACAAGCCCCAGAACAAACAACAGGCCGCTAATACAGTGAAACATGCGTTAATACCAGCCCCAGTAGAAATACATGGCTGCTACTACAGTGAAACATGCGTTAATACACGCCCCAGTAGAAATACATGGCTGCTACTGCAGTGAAATTGCGTTAGTACCAGTCCCTGAAACCTGCGTTAATACAAGCCCCAGAAACGTGCGTTAATACCAGCCCCAGTGGAAATACATGGCTGTTACTACAGTGAAACATGCGTTAATACCAGTCCCAGTAGAAATACATGGCTGCTACAACAGTGAAACATGCGTTAATACCAGCCCCAGTAGAAATACATGGCTGCTACTATAGTGAAACATGCGTTAATACCAGTCCCAGTAGAAATACATGGCTGCTACTACAGTGACACATGCGTTAATACAAGTCCCAGTAGAAATACATGGCTGCTACTACAGTGACACATGCATTAATACCAGCCCCAGAAGGAATACATGGCTGCTACTACAGTGAAACATGCGTTAATACCAGCCCCAGTAGAAATACATGGTTGCTACTACAGTGAAACATGCGTTAATACCAGCCCCAGTAGAAATGCATGACTGCTACTACAGTGAAACATGCTTTATACCAATCCCAGTTGAAATACATGGCTGCTACTACAATGAAACATGCGTTAATACCAGCCCCAGTAGCAATGCATGGCTACTACTACAGTGAAACATGCGTTAATACCAGCCCCAGTAGAAATACATGACTGCTACTACAGTGACACATGCGTTAATACCAGTCCCAGTAGAAATACATGACTGCTACTACAGTGAAACATGCGTTAATACCAGCCCCAGTAGAAATACATGGCTGCTACTACAGTGGAACATGCGTTAATACCAGTCCCAGTAGAAATACATGACTGCTACTACAGTGAAACATGCGTTAATACCAGCCCCAGTAGAAATACATTGCTGCTACTACAGTGACACATGCGTTAATACCAGCCCCAGTAGAAATACATGGCTGCTACTACAGTGACACGTGCGTTAATACCAGCCCCTGTAGAAATACATGGCTGCTACTACAGTGAAACATGTGTTAATACCAGCCCCAGTAGAAATACATGGCTGCTACTGCAGTGAAACATGCGTTAATACCAGCCCCAGAAGAAAGACATGGCTGATACTACAGTGAAACATGCGTTAATACCAGCCCCAGTAGAAATACATGGCTGCTACTACAGTGAAACATGGGTTAATACCAGCCCCAGAAGAAAGACATGGCTGCTACTACAGTGAAACATGCGTTAATACACGCCCCAGTAGAAATACATGGCTGCTACTACAGTGAAACATGCGTTAATACCAGCCCCAGTAGAAATACATGGCTGCTACTGCAGTGAAATTGGGTTAGTACCAGTCCCTGAAACCTGCGTTAATACAAGCCCAAGAAGAAATACATGGCTGCTACTACAGTGAAACCTGCGATAATATAAGCCCCCCCCCTGAAACATGCGTTAATACTAGTCCCAGACCTAGGACCTGGCTTACACTACAGTAACATCTGCGCTAATACCAGTTACAGAAAAATACATGACTGCTAATACAGTGAAACTTCCTTTAATACAAGCCCCAGAACAAACAACAGGCCGCTAATACAGTGAAACACGCGTTAATACCAGCCCCAGTAGAAATACTTTGCTGCTAATACAGTGAAACACGCGTTAATACCAGCCCCAGTAGAAATACATGGCCGCTAATACAGTGAAACACGCGTTAATACCAGCCCCAGTAGAAATACATGGCTGCTACTACAGTGAAACATGCGTTAATACCAGCCCCAGTAGAAATACATGGCTGCTAATACAGTGAACCCTGCTTTAATACAAGCCACAGAACAAACAACAGGCTGCTAATACAGTGAAACCTGCTTTAATGCAATCCCCAGTGCAACCAACAGGCTGCTACTACAGTGGCACATGTGTTAATACGGTCTCCAGAACTAACGACAGGCTGCTAATACAGTGGAACCTGCTTTAATACGAACCCCAGAACAAACAACAGGCTGCTAATACAGTGCAACCTACCTTAATACGAACCCCAGATCAAACACATGGCTGCTACTACAGTGAAATCTGCGTTGATACCAGCCACAGAACAAACACCTGACTGGGCATATAATCAGCCTAGCACGGCCCTATTCTCGACTTTATAGTGACGGGTTTATAAACCTTTTCTCAAATTACAAGCTCATTTGATACCATTGGTTGAGTTTGAGATTTGCTCTTGTCTCAACCAATCAGAAATATTGAGACTGAGCTTGGGATTGGAGATAGCTTTATACTCTCAAACTCAGTGTCAAGCTTTCTGATTGGTTGAGCCACAGAGCAAACCCCATACACAACCAGTGATCTCATTTAAGCTCTAGTTTGAGATTTGATAATAGGTCCCGAGGTTATAAAACTTTTCTCAGATCTCAAACTCGAGCTCAAGAAATGTGATTAGATGAGTCTGAGATTTGCTGTTGGCTCAACCAATCAGAAGCTTGCGACTGAGTTTGAGCATGTAGAACAGATCTCCGGTCATAGTTGTCTTCAAATATGGATGTCGTCCGCTCCAGATCCAGGTGCTGGTTGGTCTTTCGTCACAGGTTTCACTGTATATAGTTACTATCCTCTTGCTAATGTTTCGTAATGTTTCGTAATGTTTCGTACTGTTTCGTAATGTTTCGTACTGTTTCGAAATGTTTCGTAATGTTTCGTACTGTTTCGTAATGTTTCGAAATGTTTCGTAATGTTTCGTAATGTTTCGTACTGTTTCGTAATGTTTCGTACTGTTTCGAAATGTTCGTAATGTTTCGTAATGTTTCGTAATGTTTCGTACTGTTTCGTACTGTTTCGTAATGTTTCGTAATGTTTCGTAATGTTTCGTACTGTTTCGTACTGTTTCGTAATGTTTCGTACTGTTTCGTAATGTTTCGTAATGTTTCGTAATGTTTCGTACTGTTTCGTACTGTTTCGTACTGTTTCGTACTGTTTCGTAATGTTTCGTACTGTTTCGTAATGTTTCGTAATGTTTCGTAATGTTTCGTAATGTTTCGTAATGTTTCGTAATGTTTCGTAATGTTTCGTAATGTTTCGTAATGTTTCGTAATGTTTCGTACTGTTTCGTATGTTTCGTAATGTTTCGTACTGTTTCGTAATGTTTCGTAATGTTTCGTAATGTTTCGTAATGTTTCGTAATGTTTCGTAATGTTTCGTAATGTTTCGTAATGTTTCGTAATGTTTCGTAATGTTTCGTACTGTTTCGTAATGTTTCGTAATGTTTCGTACTGTTTCGTAATGTTTCGTAATGTTTCGTAATGTTTCGTAATGTTTCGTAATGTTTCGTAATGTTTCGTAATGTTTCGTAATGTTTCGTAATGTTTCGTAATGTTTCGTATGTTTCGTAATGTTTCGTAATGTTTCGTAATGTTTCGTAATGTTTCGTAATGTTTCGTAATGTTTCGTAATGTTTCGTAATGTTTCGTAATGTTTCGTAATGTTTCGTAATGTTTCGTAATGTTTCGTAATGTTTCGTAATGTTTCGTACTGTTTCGTAATGTTTCGTAATGTTTCGTACTGTTCGTAATGTTTCGTAATGTTTCGTAATGTTTCGTAATGTTTCGTAATGTTTCGTAATGTTTCGTAATGTTTCGTAATGTTTCGTAATGTTTCGTACTGTTTCGTAATGTTTCGTAATGTTTCGTAATGTTTCGTACTGTTTCGTAATGTTTCGTAATGTTTCGTACTGTTTCGTAATGTTTCGTAATGTTTCGTACTGTTTCGTAATGTTTCGTAATGTTTCGTAATGTTTCGTACTGTTTCGTAATGTTTCGTATGTTTCGTAATGTTTCGTATGTTTCGTAATGTTTCGTAATGTTTCGTAATGTTTCGTAATGTTTCGTAATGTTTCGTACTGTTTCGTAATGTTTCGTACTGTTTCGTAATGTTTCGTAATGTTTCGTAATGTTTCGTAATGTTTCGTAATGTTTCGTATGTTTCGTAATGTTTCGTATGTTTCGTAATGTTTCGTAATGTTTCGTACTGTTTCGTAATGTTTCGTAATGTTTCGTACTGTTTCGTAATGTTTCGTAATGTTTCGTAATGTTTCGTATGTTTCGTAATGTTTCGTAATGTTTCGTAATGTTTCGTATGTTTCGTTGTTTCGTAATGTTTCGTACTGTTTCGTACTGTTTCGTAATGTTTCGTACTGTTTCGTAATGTTTCGTAATGTTTCGTAATGTTTCGTAATGTTTCGTACTGTTTCGTAATGTTTCGTAATGTTTCGTACTGTTTCGTACTGTTTCGTAATGTTTCGTACTGTTTCGTAATGTTTCGTAATGTTTCGTAATGTTTCGTACTGTTTCGTAATGTTTCGTACTGTTTCGTAATGTTTCGTACTGTTTCGTAATGTTTCGTAATGTTTCGTAATGTTTCGTAATGTTTCGTCACACACTGTTTTATTGTCATCAATTAGTTCTTGTGTTCCGTCCAAATAGAAGTTATCAAAACACATAAATAGTCAATTAGCTTGACTGTCCGATTAGTGGTTAGTGGCTAGCGCGCTCGCTTCTCACCAATGTAACCCGGTTTCGATCCTCGGACCGGGAGGTATGTGGGATGGTACGGTGGTCGCCAGAGCGGACAGGTGGATTTTCTACGGGTACTCCCGGATTCCTCCCACACGAATGACCACATTTACACTTTCATCCGCGCCAACGAGAGTGATTAATATAAGTTGTTAAAACTTGCTTCGCAATCGTTGTAAAATAAATAAAGTTTAAACTAAGTTTAAACTAATTAGCTTGACTCAGCTGTAACATGTCAATAAAAATAGATACACCTTTTTACCGGATGGAATGAATCCATCGCCATGAGGGAAAGAGGCGAGAGGGGTCATGTGGCTTTAAGTGGTCTGCCTAAGAACACACCAACCTTGGTCCACCTTGGTTCTGACATGGCTCGAACTCACAATATCTAGGTCACGTGGAGAAGACGGAGGTTCCACTAACCGACAGATAACTAGTATATGAATACTTCCGACAAACTTTTATATACAGTCACTATGTGAAATATGCTTGAGGAAAACTGTTGTGTATATAATATCTAGTATACTTCCGACAAACTGTATAATATATCATATCTAGTATACTTCCGACAAACTGTATAATATATAATATCTAGTATACTTCCGACAAACTGTTGTGTATATAATATCTAGTATACTTCCGACAAACTGTTGTGTATATAATATCTAGTATACTTCCGACAAACTGTATAATATATCATATCTAGTATACTTCCGACAAACTGTATAATATATAATATCTAGTATACTTCCGACAAACTGTTGTGTATATAATATCTAGTATACTTCCGACAAACTGTTGTGTATATAATATCTAGTATACTTCCGACAAACTGTATAATATATCATATCTAGTATACTTCCGACAAACTGTATAATATATAATATCTAGTATACTTCCGACAAACTGTTGTGTATATAATATCTAGTATACTTCCGACAAACTGTTGTGTATATAATATCTAGTATGCTTCCGACAAACTGTATAATATATCATATCTAGTATACTTCCGACAAACTGTATAATATATCATATCTAGTATGCTTCCGACAAACTGTATAGTATATCATATCTAGTATACTTCCGACAAACTGTATAATATATCATATCTAGTATACTTCCGACAAACTGTTCTGTATATAATATCTAGTATACTTCCGACAAACTGTTCTGTATATAATATCGAGTATACTTCCGACAAACTGTTGTATATATAATATATATTATACTTCGGACTAACTGTATAATATATCATATCGAGTATTCTTCCGACAAACTGTATAATATATAATATCGAGTATGCTTCCGACAAACTGTATAATATATCATATCGAGTATGCTTCCGACAAATTGTATAATATATCATATCGAGTATGCTTCCGACAAACTGTATAATATATAATATCGAGTATGCTTCCGACAAACTGTATAATATATCATATCGAGTATGCTTCCGACAAATTGTATAATATATCATATCGAGTATGCTTCCGACAAACTGTTGTATATATAATATATATTATACTTCCGACAAACTGTATAATATATCATATCTAGTATTCTTCCGACAAACTGTATAATATATAATATCTAGTATACTTCCGACAAACTGCATAATATATCATATCTAGTATACTTCCGACAAACTGTATAATATATCATATCTAGTATACTTCCGACAAACTGTTGTATATATAATATATATTATACTTCGGACTAACTGTATAATATATCATATCGAGTATTCTTCGTACTAACTGTATAATATATCATATCGAGTATACTTCCGACAAACTGTATAATATATAATATCTAGTATACTTCCGACAAACTGCATAATATATCATATCTAGTATACTTCCGACAAACTGTAAAGTATATCATATCTAGTATACTTCCGACAAACTGTATAGTATATCATATCTAGTATACTTCCGACAAACTGTATAGTATATCATATCTAGTATACTTCAGACAAACTGTATAATATATCATATCTAGTATACTTCCGACAAACTGTATAGTATATCATATCTAGTATACTTCCGACAAACTGTATAGTATATAATATCTAGTATACTTCCGACAAACTGTATAGTATATCATATCTAGTATACTTCCGACAAACTGCATAATATATAATATCTAGTATACTTCCGACAAACTGTATAATATATCATATCTAGTATACCACCGACAAACTGTTGTATATATAATATATATTATACTTCGGACTAACTGTATAATATATCATATCGAGTATTCTTCCGACAAACTGTTCTGTATATAATATCTAGTATACTTCCGACAAACTGTAAAGTATATAATATCTAGTATACTTCCGACAAACTGCATAATATATAATATCTAGTATACTTCCGACAAACTGTAAAGTATATAATATCTGGTATACTTCCGACAAACTGCATAATATATAATATCTAGTATACTTCCGACAAACTGCATAATATATCATATCTAGTATACTTCCGACAAACTGTAAAGTATATAATATCTAGTATACTTCCGACAAACTGCATAATATATAATATCTAGTATACTTCCGACAAACTGTAAAGTATATAATATCTAGTATACTTCCGACAAACTGCATAATATATCATATCTAGTATACTTCCGACAAACTGTAAAGTATATAATATCTAGTATACTTCCGACAAACTGCATAATATATCATATCGAGTATACTTCCGACAAACTGTATAATATATCATATCTAGTATGCTTCCGACAAAATGTTGTATATATAATATATATTATACTTCCGACAAACTGCATAATATATCATATCTAGTATACTTCCGACAAAATGTATAATATATCATATCTAGTATACTTCCGACAAAATGTATAATATATCATATCGAGTATTCTTCCGACAAACTATATAATATATAATATCTAGTATACTTCCGACAAACTGTATAATATATAATATCTAGTATACTTCCGACAAACTGTTGTGTATATAATATCTAGTATACTTCCGACAAGCTGTTGTGTATATAATATCTAGTATACTTCCGACAAACTGTTGTGTATATAATATCTAGTATACTTCCGACAAACTGTTGTGTATATCATATCTAGTATACTTCCGACAAAACTGTTGTGTATATAATATCTAGTATACTTCCGACAAACTGTTGTGTATATAATATCTAGTATACTTCCGACAAACTGTTGTGTATATAATATCTAGTATACTTCCGACAAACTGTTGTGTATATAATATCTAGTATACTTCCGACAAACTGTTGTGTATATAATATCTAGTATACTTCCGACAAACTGTTGTGTATATAATATCTAGTATACTTCCGACAAACTGTTGTGTATATAATATCTAGTATACTTCCGACAAACTGTTGTGTATATAATATCTAGTATACTTCCGACAAACTGTTGTATATATAATATCTAGTATACTTCCGACAAACTGTTGTGTATATAATATCTAGTATACTTCCGACAAACTGTTGTGTATATAATATCTAGTATACTTCCGACAAACTGTTGTGTATATAATATCTAGTATACTTCTGACAAACTGTTGTGTATATAATATCTAGTATACTTCTGACAAACTGTTGTGTATATAATATCTAGTATACTTCCGCCAAACTGTTTTATATATAATATCTAGTATACTTCCAACAAACTGTTTTATATATAATATCTAGTATACTTCCGACAAACTGCATAATATATCATATCTAGTATACTTCAGACAAACTGCATAATATATCATATCTAGTATACTTCCGACAAACTGTATAATATATCATATCTAGTATACTTCCGACAAACTGCATAATATATCATATCTAGTATACTTCCGACAAACTGTTGTGTATATAATATCTAGTATACTTCCGACAAACTGCATAATATATAATATCTAGTATACTTCCGACAAACTGTTGTGTATATAATATCTAGTATACTTCCGACAAACTGTATAATATATAATATCTAATATACTTCCGACAAACTGCATAATATATAATATCTAGTATACTTCCGACAAACTGTATAATATATAATATCTAGTATACTTCCGACAAACTGCATAATATATCATATCTAGTATACCTCCGACAAACTGTAGATACTAATTGCTAGTGTACCTCCGACACAGACAAGCTTACTGACATAATTTCTAATATGACCCATAGGTCTTTTCGTCCATACTTTATCGCCGATGCGTGTATCTTAGTAATTATGATCACTTTGTGTAAATGTATTGATGTTTCTGTATCAAAAAGGGTTGTGATCAATCAATAAAGGTTCATCAGGAATGCTTTCCCAACCATGTATTATTTATAAAGTGCTATTAGTGTGATAAGGTTAATTCATATGCTTGCCTTTATTACCTTCACTATCACATTAAAATGCCAGTATATATATTTCTGAGAACTTACCTTTCTTAAGGTCTTTAGCCCACCGCTTTGTTCATTAGTGCTTACATCCATAGTATGCGTTACTTCTTAGAACGTGTTCCACACTGAGATATTGTAAGGAGTGGATGATTAGAATGTACTGCACACTGTTATATTGTAAGGAGTGGATGATTAGAATGTACTGCACACTGAGATATTGTAAGGAGTGGATGATTAGAATGTGCTGCACACTGGGATACTGTAAGGAGTGAATGATTAGAATGTGCTGCACACTGCGATATTGTAAGGAGTGGATGATTAGAATGTGCTGCACACTGAGATATTGTAATGAGAGGGTGGTTAGAATGTGCGGCACACGTGAGGTATTATAAGGAGTGGATGATTAGAATGTACTGCACACTGAGTTACTGTAAGGAGTGGATGATTAGAATGTGCTGCACACTGAGGTATTGTAAGGAGTGGATGATTAGAATGTACTGCACACTGATATATTGTAAGGAGTGGATGATTAGAATGTGCTGCACACTGAGATATTGTAAGGAGTGGATGATTAGAATGTACTGCACACTGATATTTTGTAAGGAGTGGATGATTAGAATGTGCTGTACACTGAGATATTGTAAGGAGTGGATTAATAGAATGTGCTGTACACTGAGATAGTGTAAGGAGTGGATGATTAGAATGTGCTGCACACTGAGGTGTTGTAAGGAGTGGATTATTAGAATGTGCTGCACACTGAGATATTGTAAGGAGTGGATTATTAGAATGTGCTGCACACTGATATATTGTAAGGAGTGGATGATTAGAATGTACTGCACACTGAGATACTGTAAGGAGTGGATGATTAGAATGTGCTGCACACTGAGATATTGTAAGGAGTGGATGATTAGAATGTGCTGCACACTGAGATATTGTAAGGAGTGGATGATTAGAATGTGCTTCACACTGAGATATTGTAAGGAGTGGATGATTAGAATGTGCTGCACACTGAGATATTGTAATGTGTGGATGATTAGAATGTGCTGCACACTGATATATTGTAAGGAGTGGATGATTAGAATGTACTGTACACTGAGATATTGTAATGCGTGGATGATTAGAATGTACTGCACACTGAGATATTGTAATGTGTGGATGATTAGAATGTGCTGTACACTGAGATATTGTAAGGAGTGGATGATTAGAATGTACTGCACACTGATATATTGTAAGGAGTGGATGATTAGAATGTACTGTACACTGAGATATTGTAATGTGTGGATGATTAGAATGTGCTGCACACTGAGATATTGTAAGGAATGGATGATTAGAATGTGCTGCACACTGAGATATTGTAAGGAGTGGATGATTAGAATGTACTGCACACTGAGGTATTGTAAGGAGCGGATGATTAGAGATATTAGTAGTTAACCGGTCTTGGAATAAGTGGTGACTACTAATATAGCAAGAAATACACATAGATGCAAAGCATCACAGGGCTCCACCAGTAGATGTTCAAGCGAGACCCATACATGGGTAAACGTGCATGTAAACCTGGAAGAATGATGGTTTATAGGGCGCTTAGTTGCATAGTTGTTGGGGCCGTTGATTTCAGGTAACGTGCTTCCCATCTATGTAGGTTAGAATCCTACTGGGTGATGTATTCTTTCATGGTGAGGAAGCTATGCATCTGGCTTGTGTGGGGTCGGTGGTTCTACCCGGTTGTCCGTGTGTGTTCGGTTGAGTGCGTAATGCCACAAATAATAACTGGAGATTAGCCATATGATCTAAGCTGTATGTACGACTTTTAACCCCATAAGCAAACGCACTCGTAAGCTGATCCGCCCCTGCTCATTGGATCGCTATTGTGTGTCACTTATACGACACTCGATATCGTGTGCAGTAATTCTCAATGATTTTACAATAACCGTCAAATCGGGCAGCTGACTGTAATACGGTACTGGCCATAAAGTTGAATGCGGCTGTTTATACGTTACCCAATCTGGCCTAATACGAAAGCTTTATCAGTGCAGCAATACGAAACTCAATGCCCTGTAGTTACTGCCTTTTATTGTCATATTCCATTCAATGACAGAAAAGTAAGTTTGTTGAGTGCGTAATGCCATTTAATATAAAGGTAGCCAATTTTCCGAAATTTGTGGAAATTTAATCCTTTTCTAATTTGAAAACTGACAACTGTTTTGGAGAGGGTGGAAGGTTTATTACCTTATCTGTTCCGTAATAAGCAAATTAGTATTCCATGTGTTCGAGTGTACTTATAGAAAGTTGGGTGGTGTCTGTTACTTAGTATTCTCAATTCAAGATGTTCTTCTTAGCTGCCCCCAAAGGAGGTTTGTCTCTTATCGGGCAGTTGGAGTGCTTTGTTGTCATCTGAAGGGTTCGTCTCGTATACTGGCATTAAAGGGTTTTGTTTCATCTTTTTTTGTTTGCTTAAATGGCGTTACCCCTAACACAAGCTGGATTGTCTCGCTGGTAAGAATATGTGCGCGATGTTGCCATGGTATATGAGTATGTGCGCGATGTTGCCATGGTATAATAGTATGTGCGCGATGTTACCATGGTATATGAGTATGTGCGCGATGTTGCCATGGTCTATGAGTATGTGCACGATGTTGCCATGGTATAATAATATGTGCGCGATGTTGCCATGGTATAATAATATGTGCGCGATGTTGCCATGGTATAATAATATGTGCACGATGTTGCCATAGTATAATAATATGTGCGCGATGTTGCCATGGTATAATAATATGTGCGCGATGTTGCCATGGTATAATAATATGTGCGCGATGTTGCCATGGTATAATAATATGTGCGCGATGTTGCCATGGTATAATAATATGTGCGCGATGTTGCCATGTTATAATAATATGTGCGCGATGTTGCCATGGTATAATAATATGTGCGCGATGTTGCCATGGTATAATAATATGTGCGCGATGTTGCCATGGTATAATAATATGTGCACGATGTTGCCATGGTATAATAATATGTGCACGATGTTGCCATGGTATAATAGTATGTGCGCTAAGTTGCCATGGTATAATAATATGTGCGCGATGTTGCCATGGTATAATAATATGTGCGCGATGTTGCCATGGTATAATAGTATATGCGCTAAGTTGCCAGGAATATGTACACACAGTTATCATGGTCTAAGAGTATGTATGCGAAGTTGCCATGGTCTAAAAATATGTACACGAAGTTGTTTTTGAAGCTATTTGGCTTGAGGTTAAATTTAAACACTCTAAACCATTACTTGTGTGCTATACCTACAGGCCACCATCATCCAAAGTTGAATGGCTTACACATTAAATGTTCTCTAACAGTCTCGATAAGTTATACTCAGAATCTAAGGAATGCATCATACTAGGTGACTTCAACTTCGATTTGCTCAAGCAAGACCATAATTCAAACACATGGATTAGCCTTCTTGATTCTATTGATTTCACTCAGTTGGTTTGTCAACCTACACGAGTAACTCAAACCACATCAACACTGATGATCATGCTTTTACAAATACACCCAATAATATATCAGAGGTTACAGTCCAAAGTTATTCCATTAGTGATCATTACCCAGTTTGCATCACCAGGAAAACTACTGACCATAGCAAAAACACTTCGATTCATAAATGTATTCAGTATAGATCATTGAAATATTTCAATGAAGCTGAGTTCTTGCTTGAACTTTCCATCCAGCCTTGGTCACTTGTAGACATTTTTGGTGATCCGGACGACTCATCTGATGTATTCATTGATATGTTCGCTACTGTTCTCAACAATCACGCACCTATCATAAATAGAAGTCAAAAGGACGTCACAACCAAACTGGATAAATTCAGAAATTTTAGAAGCTATAAAACATAGAAATCATTTTCACAAGAAACAAATATCAGATAAGTTTAAAATATGGAAACAAAAAGTCAAATCACTTATATTTACCTCAAAGCATAATTACTACACCACACATATTAACTCGAATAAACACAATCCGAAACAATTATGGAGCAGCCTAAATGAATTATCAGGACTGAACAATAAATCTCAAACACAATACCTACATGATGAAAATGGATGAAAAATATTAAATACTAACTATACGGCCAATATTTTTAATGAACATTTCTGTAATATTCATAGGCAGTTTCAGTCTGATAACCCACCACCGCACTACTCTAACTTTGCACTTGAAACTACTAACAGCACTAAATTGTCAAACATATCTAGATTTTCTATTCCCTTAGTATCTGTGCAGTTTGTTGAAACACAACTTCTTTCACTTGATGTATCTAAATCAACGGGCTCTGATAATTTACATGCCAGATTCTTAAAGCTTTCTGCCAAAATCATTGCTCCAATTTTATCACAAATATTCAATTCTAGCATAAACTCTAACAAATTTCCCAAAGCATTTAAATTAGCCAAAGTTATACCATTCACAAAAATGTGACAAATCAGATAAAAATAATTAGACCTATATCAATATTACCTGTTATGTCATTGATTCTTGAGCGCCATGTCAGCCTTCACTTGAAACAATTTCTCGAGGAACATAATTTATTATATAATCGACAGTCCGGATTCCGTGAAAATCATTCATGTCAAACTGCCCTTACACGCTTACTGGATGACTGGATATCAGCAATTGATAAGAATGAAGTAGTGGGCACAGTCTTTCTGGATCTTTCCAAAGCCTTTGATCTGGTTGATCATTCTATCTTAATACGTAAATTAGCTTATTATGGTCTTGCTGAATCATCACAACATTGGTTTTCCTCGTACTTAGCTGACAGGTTCCAACACACGAATGTTTCTGGTGCTCGTTCTGATGCTGGACCTGTTGTTTCTGGTGTTCCTCAGGGGTCTGTCTTAGGTCCCATTCTCTTTATAATTTACATCAATGACTTACCTATGACTCTTACCAGCACAGTTGCAGACATATTTGCTGACGATACAACTATATCTGCCTCCGATCAATCTCTTGACACTCTTACTACTTCTTTATCTACTGATTTGATAAATGTTCAACAGTGGTGTTTAGACAATCGTATGATTCTCAATACTTCTAAGACCAAAATCATGTATATTTCCTCTAAATCAAAAGCTCATAGTATCAGTGAGTCTGCTCTTGAAGTGAAAGTAAACAACACCGTCATACATCCGAGTTCTGCTGAACGACTACTCGGAGTTATGATTGACAACACACTATCCTGGGATAAGCATACTGACAATGTTCTCAAAAGATGTAACTCTTATTTATATTTATTGTCTCGTATAAAAAGGTATCTCTCTATTCCCAATCGCAACCTCTTCTACAATGCTTACATATTGCCTCACCTAGACTTTTGTTGTGTGATTTGGGGTAACTGCAACTCATCTTTAGAAGATAAAATAGTTCGGTTACAAAAGAGAGCAGCTAGACTAATTCTAGATCAGGACTTTGACACTCCATCGCAATTATTATTCTCCCAACTAAAATGGATGACCTTTCTAGAACGAGTCATATATCAGAAGGCTATACAAATGTATAAAACATTACATGGAGCTGCTCCAGACTATTTAAAATCATCCTTCACTTTTACTTCTGATATACATCCTAGAATTCTTAGATCAACCTCAAAATATCAATTATACACACCAAGACCAAATTGTGAATTATTTCGTAATACATTTGAATTTTCAGGATCATCTATTTGGAATTCATTGCCTCACTCAGTTCAAAATGCTCCAACTATCCAACAGTTCACAATTCTCTACTTAAGGTGAAACTATAACAATTCAAACTAATCGCGTACTTCTACTGTTATTATAAACGTGTATTGCCATTGCTATATTTATTAGAATCGGAAAATTGCTGTCTTTAAGTTGATTTCATACATATTTTGAAGATACCACTACAAGTCAAATCTGCACATTGTT
>CM026389.1:3634433-3657314 GCA_014843695.1 Archivesica marissinica | reverse complement strand
TTCAAAGTTTTATTTGTTTAAATCCAGAAGGTCTCAGACCCATGTGGCATACATATACATGTACAAAAATATGGCGACAGCAATTCATTATATCAATATATCTAATTAATTATATAATACTAACGCAAATATTTATATACATGGTATATACCTTATCTTAACGTTATGATATAACAGTATAGCATGTGAAAGTAATCAAACGAACAATAATTTAGCTTAATAAACTGAGTATAAGTATGTTTCAGGCTTAACTAGTGTCGATACTTAAACGGCCGTGTTAAATTTACTACAATCTCGTTTCTACTAACCAACAAGTTACCGTGGGTACATTGCATCTCATATCTACAGTTAAGTTATGAACGTACAGAAAATGTACAATATGCATATAATATTGTCTTGATACATTGGAGAACATAAATAACACGTATACTCTATTACTTATTCTAACCTTACCATTTCAAGCATTTCTGCATTACATAACGTTCCATACACACTATTTGACACTAAAGTATATGTATATTCTTTCATTCTTAACACCAATAACATTTACTTGTGCTTACCATGTTTATGAAAGACGTCTATTAAAGTACACGAATCAAGTTATATTGGTATTATATTGGACTTATCATATAACATATTATATTCTAACACGTTATTATCTAGTATACAACTCATTTGTCCTAAGGGTAAATGATTTTTCTATATATATACTTAAATTTTTAATAACCTGTTTATTTTCACTATTAATTAATTCAACAAATTTATGCATATTGGGACGCCTCCAGTAATATCTCGGAATAAACAGCTTTCTCAAATCACAATACAAGTTACATTCTAATACAAAGTGAAATTCATCTTCTAGACTATTACATGAGTTACATTTTCTTTCGTTTACTGGTGTACTTAATGGTTTTGTCCATCGACCAGTTTCAATAAAAAGTCTGTGTGACGATAAACGTAAACGGGCTAAACATACACGAAATTTCTTAACAGTAATAATATCTAAATACGGTTGAAACCTATGATGTGAAACATATCTATAAAATAACGCCCTACTCGATTCGTTCAGTCTACCTGACCAGTTTTGTAAGAACTGGTCTTTAATTCTTTGTTTTACAGTAATTAAAAATAAGTCAACATTTCCAACATTTTGAAAAAGCCAAGCTTCATAAAACCCAAGAGTACATAATAAATCTCTAATTAATGAACACCAGTTTGTCCTGTTAGGGTAAGCTGTTGCGTCTTGTATCAACATTAAATACACTTTTTTAGCATATTTAT
Source organism: Archivesica marissinica (assembly GCA_014843695.1). NCBI lineage: Eukaryota > Metazoa > Mollusca > Bivalvia > Venerida > Vesicomyidae > Archivesica > Archivesica marissinica. The sequence goes on along the minus strand of CM026389.1, from coordinate 3,656,033 downwards.
CTTCATTTGTACTTAAAATCTTACTCCAAAATTTTATAATATTGAAATATCTCATATTCTGTAGTGGCAATCTACCTAAATCACCGTAAATAAAATCATTTTGCGTGTTTTTCTTTACTCCTAATAAACGTTTGCAAAATTGCATATGTAATCGTTCTATCGACTTACCTTTATGAAAACCCCATATTTCACTGCCATAATTAAGAATGGGTAAGATTAGCTTATCAAACAAGTTTAACCTATGTTTAACAGATATATCAGTAAACTTATATAAATAGTTTTCCACTTTAAAAATAGCTTTAAGTGCTTGACCAGCTAATGTACTTTGAGCTTCAGAGAATGAGCCACCTGTAGTGAAAACTATACCAAGGTAAACAAATTTATTGACAATTTCAACAATACCACCATCATAATAAAAGTTCATGTTTTCTGGTAAACGACCACCTTTCCTGAATATCATAACCTTGGTTTTGTTGGTATTAACCACCAGTTTCCCTTTATTACAATATTCCCGTAATAAATCTAGACTACCTTGTAATTCTGCACTATTAGTTGCAAATATGACTATATCATCAGCATACAGTATTAAAAACACTTTGAACATATTAACATCGATACAATCAAACCCATGTTTAATAAACATATCTTCGATGTCATTGATATACATTGCAAAAAGGAAAGGTGATAAACATTCACCCTGTCTAACGCCTAGCATGACTTCGAAACTGTCACTTAACTGGTTATAATACTTAACTCTTGATTTCACAGCTATATACATCGATTTAATAATGTTTAAAATGTTTCCTGATACCTAGTTGAATTAATTTGGACCATAAATGATCACGATTTACATAATCAAAGGCTTTACTAAAGTCTATAAATGCACAATATAAATGCTTACCACTATTAATCACATGATTTATTAAACCATGTAAAACAAACATATTATCTACCGTACCTAATTTCGAACGAACGCCTGCCTGTGCCTCTATATACACACTATAAATGTCAGCCCATTCTGTTAATCGGTTATTTAAAACACGTGTAAAAAGCTTCCCTAATGTACTAAGCAATGTTATTCCTCTATAGTTATTTTCATCATTTATACTGCCCTTTTTATGTAACGGAACTACAAAACCATCTGACCAGGACTCGGGGAAATACCCAATTTCAAAAATCTTATTAAATAATGATAGTAAATATGGCATTAAAATGCATTTACCATGTACAAAGAACTCATTTAAGTACAAATCAGGACCGCCACTTTTATTTGGGCTTAACTGATTAATTGCTTTTAACAAATTTTCTGTCGTAATTGGTAAATTTAATTCTTCAAACATAATATTAAACTCCTCTCTTTCATATCTATCAACAAAATATAAGACATCTTCATCGGGACTAAAGAAATGATCATCAGGGTTATTCACTGATTTAAAATATTGTTCAAAACATCCAATGAAATATTAGATTCCTTAACACCAGCACAGTTCTTCAGCATTTTCCAGTACAACTTTGCATTTTTATGTTTGGCCTCTATTAATTTACTAGTTTCACTTTTGTCATACTCATATCTAGCTTTACGTAAACAACTTTTATATTGTGATCTAGTATTAACCATGTATATTCTATTTGTTTCCGTTTTGTCTACCCTATATAAATTTAACGCAGCGTAAAACAATCGTCGCTTGTCATCACATTCTGATGTATACCATTTCTGTCCTGATTCCTCAACCCCCCCGCCCCCCATCCCTGCCACGATCCTCCCCCCCCCCCCCCCCCCCCTCCCTCCCCCTCCCCCCCCCCCCCCCCCCCCCCCCCCCCCCCCCCCCCCCCCTTTACCCCCCCCCCCCCCCCCTTTTTTCCCCCCCTCCCCCCTCCTCCCCCCCCCCCCCCCCCCCCGCACCCCCCCCCCCCCCCCCCCCCCCCCCCCCCTCTTCCCCCCCCCCCCCCCCCCCCCCCCCCCCCCCCCCCCCCTCCCCCCCTTCCCCCCCCACCCCCTCCCCCCCCTCCCCCCCCCCCCCCCCCCACGTCCCCCCCCCCCCCCCCCCCCCCCCCCCTTCCCCCTTCCCCCCCCCCCCCCCTCCCCATCCCTCCACCCACCCCCCCCCCCCCCTTCCACCCCCCCCCCCCAGAACCCCCCCACATACAATTAGGCTGCCTAGTATTATATAACTTTTGTTTAAACAAAGGGGAGACAACTCCATCAATAATATCAGATAATTCACTAATACAACTATTAATATCGTTATTACAAGTGATTTTGTCTATATTTAGCTGAAACGCTTCTAACTTAATTGTAGTATTATTTGAAGACAAGCTATCAATGTATTCGTCTGTCATTCCTCTGTGCCATGTATACTTATAGTCTATATGCTCGTGTTCTTTATTTTCAGGTTTAATATTCAATCCTGGTACATCAAATACTAATGTAAAATCAACTAAACAGTGATCAGATAATATACTAGGATCAGCAATATTAAAATAATCAACATACTGAAATAAATTCTGTGTGCTAATAACATAGTCAACAACACTTGACCCTCTATTTCCAACAAATGTATAGCAACCAATATTTGTGTCGTTACCAAATCGACCGTTTAAAATACGTAAACCTGTTTGTCTACACAAATCCAACAAAACTAAACCATTATTATTCAAGCGGCCTTTATCTTGTGAATATCGTTTAATATTTCCATCAGTATAATAATCGTCTGGCAAAACATCAACATGGGAGTAATTATCATCAACGACATAGTCTGGACACTCAGAGGTATGCGAGTTCATATCGCCGCAGAGAATAAAATTAAAGCCATGTTCATGTTTTGAATCTAAACTAACAATATGCTCGAATAATCTGTCATAGGTACTGGATTCGATCATGGTTTGTCGGCTGCTCTGTTCAGGTATAATGTAGCATAAACAAACAAATAAGTCATTATGTAGGCCAAGTTCAAAACCGTTTATCTTAATACAAATAATATCATCTTCACTATGAAAAATTACAGTATCACAGGAGACGAACTCATTTCTAACGTATATAATTATACCACCTGAGGAGCGTTTGCTAGAGGCTTTATTTTCTGACCTGTTTAGATTAAAATGCTCGAAACATTCAACAGATAAATCCGAAAATTGATTGGCCCAAGTTTCCGTAAATAACACAATGTCATGATTGTTAAATATATCTTTTATTTCTGGAGACAGTAATTTATTTGTCCGTTTTGTTGAAATACCCTGAATGTTCAATAATGCAAAACGCAGCAAGACCTTCTCAGTGTTGACCTATTGTCCTAGTAGCGCACCTGTAGGGGAAACCCCATCACGTGTCAATTGCTCACGATAAGCTTGTTTGTTTTGATTCACTAGAGTACACGGTTTATTTATAGCATCAGGTAAAACCCGATCTGTCTTTCTTCGTGTTGTACTTACACTTTCTCTCCTGTACGGAATGGCGGAGTTTGAACGTTTTTCTGACCTTGATACTGCACGTGAGTTTCGTGCACGTCCCCTTGCTATGGGTAGTTTTGACGTTTCACCACAGTGTGACTCGGTTGGCTGACTCGCACTATCACTAGTGGCCACGGATTTGAGTTCTGTTTCGTCAATTTCAACAGTATTTTGTGAATGTGGAAGTGCAGCTATGAATGGGATTTCATTACTTATAGGGATATGTGAATATACAATATAAATATATACAAAATAGTAATGTAATATGTAACATCATCACTATGGACATATTTCGGAAATACATTTCGGAAATACGACACTAGGGACATATTTCGGAAATACGACACTAGGGACATATTTCGGAAATACGACAATAGGGACATATTTCGGAAATACGACACTTTCGACATATTTCGGAAATACGACACTAGGGACATATTTCGGAAATACGACACTTTCGACATATTTCGGATATGCGATAAATGTGTTATTCGTGTGTAGGGTGCCATTTGATATAAGCATGTTATAAAATTAACGAAATGTTGACAACCGTTTCTGCATTATACTAGTGATATGCAACAATGTATATACAAGTAATAATTCATTATGAAGCTAATTTGCATTCCTGTACAAAGTTGATTAATGTAACACAATAAAATATACCTGTATCCTTGACAGTTAATATATCCCATATCAGAACCATGACATTATATTGAAGTTATTTAATATAACTAATATAACGAATTTATATAGTATCTGTATGAATTGCAAGTAATCATTGATCAAACTGGCCTTAATACGGCGTCCATATTGATTTATTGGCATATTGAGGGTTAAATAATGATCTCAACGGATTCCTTGTACCTGAAAACAGACACAAATATGTTTCATTTATGTTCTTACTCTGTTTGAGCCAAAGTTACGACCCAAAATGAATTTGTCAATTTTCGGTAGCGGCCATTTTGGATTTGTCAAGTTTACAGGCTAACCGTTGAAAATACAGTCGAGCAAACTGTAAAATTGTTGTTTGCCAACCGTAAACATGAAATGCCTCCACCATTAACATGTTCTGAAATTTGACCTTGCCTAGAAGAGAAAAGCACAAACGACCGTAATTGTTAATAACCAGTCTGCGATGTTGAGAAGAGAAAAGCACACAAATAACGGTAATTGTTAATAACCAGTCTGCTATGTCGAGAAGAGAAAAACACGCAAATGACGGTAATTGTTAATAACCAGTCTGCTATGTCGGGAAGAGAAAAACACACAAATGACGGTCATTGCCTGGTAATAACCCGTGTTCAACTCTACAGCCTCCACAGGCCAATATTTTTATGATATAAATTATAATTATTGCATGTAGCGTTATTGTAAATACTGTAGGTACAATGATGAGTACTGCTACTAAATATTCTACTTTCACAGATCCGAGTATTTGCCACCCCTGACCGTATCGAACAGGCCAGATACTCCATGCACGTGATGAAGATGTCAATGGAAAAATACCAAGACATGTTCAAGGTGCCCTTCCCTCTCCCTAAAAACGGTAAAGTATTCAACAACAGATATACGTTCACTGTATATTTTGTAATGAAAATTTGTTTATTTAAAATGGCCAAATTAACCCTTAACCTACCGAATAAATTGGACGGAATTTGCAAACAACATAGATCCAGATCAGACGCGGCGTTAGTTAGCCGCTGTATAGCGTCGCTGCTGATCAGGATCTATGTTATTTGCTATTCAGACAATTGTTTGAGCTGCACTATCCGATTAGCAAACAACATAGAACCTGATCTGATGGCACATTCTGTGTCGTCTGATCTGGCGCTGTGCTATTTGCATATCGGTGCGGCTGATTAAGGGTTAATCCAAGAACCTACACAGTAATACATCACAAAAAGCCCCCAAACATGCATTTGTTTAAGTATAAATGCATTGCTACTACACATTCTTCCGAATACATTTGAACACTAACATTGAATCAAACAGTGTTGTTGTGGTCTACAAACTTTCAAAAGTGAAAGTAGGATTTCATATTCATCCCTGCTCCTGAATTGACGTCTGTTTGTCATTGGAGTCATATCACATGATACTGTCGTCTAGATATAATTCAACTAAGATTAGTCTACAAATAAATATGCATAGGCACGCATGTGAGATATATCGGTAAATCTGTACCATAAATCGAACTATTCAAGATACACGTGTTGCATTACGCATGGATGTTGACACTATTTACATTATTTTGTTATGTCAATACACTGCGTATACGACGTTTCTTTATTACTGTAGTTGAAATACTCGGTTTTGGGGGTAAATATCTCGAAATAAATTATACCATTTAATACGAAATTACATTCTGCAGAAATTTGCGTGTTCACTGATGTAGTGCCACTTTAAAGAAATACCATGGGCCATATACATCTTATGGCACAATAAATAATCTACCGTTGTTTGCTGTCCGTAACAGCTTCTACGTGTTTGCTTTGTTTGTTTGATTTTGTGGTTTAAAGTCGCACCAATAGCTTACGAGGTGATATGACGAGTCTAGCCGGTGTGGAGGAAGATACCGGGTGACACTACGGAATGTACTTCAGACACGAACGGGTACCGGGTAGAACCACTGATCTCCCGCAAGCCAGCTTCGAATTGTAACTCGCGCATTGAGAGACATTGATCAGTTACTGTCCCCTGGACACCCTTCAATACGGAGAGGTATTTTTACTTGTTTTAATTGTGGTTTTCTTTGCACAACATGCTATCAATTTTCATCCACTCTCTCACCTTATGAGTGTTAAATTTTTACATCTCTGTGAATGTCTTACGTTTATTTATCGTCGCTACCGGTTGCCCATATGAGCGACGCCTTCTGAAGAGATTAGTCATTTTAGATTTTTGGACGATAGTACAATGATACAGACAGAGACCCGTTCCAGAGTCTCCTCTTGTTCTTTTATGTGCACGGTGTACAGCACCGACACGAGACCTCGGTTTAATGTCCAACCTGAAAGACTGTTAATTTTATTAGGGTCAGACGGGGGATCGATCCTGCGATCCCTGGATTACCAGTCCAGCGTGTTACCACTGGACTACAGATCCGTCTATTAAAATCTCGACAGATATTCTACTATATATCCAATGGATACTTCACTGCGAGCATGTCATGAACTAATTAACATGATTTTGATTTATCATACCACAAGATCAAGCTATTGAACGGCATTAAAAACAAAGTATTCCAACTAAAAGCACCAATGTACATTTCGGGATAAATCGGACTTTATCTACCACAGGGAGATAATAGAAAATCAGCAATGTATCACTGTATTTGTTTCAAACAGTAATATAACACAATATGTTTAACCAGTCTGATTGGTCAGTAGTCCGATGGTTACAACGTTGGACTGCGAATCCAGGGGTCGCAGGTACGATCCTCCGTCTAACCATAATACCATTAACAGTCTTTCAGGTGCGATTTTAAACCGAGGTCTCGTGTCGGTGCTGTATACTGTTCACGTAAAACAACCAAAGAAGATTCTGGAATGGGTCCCTGTCTGTATCATTGCACTATCCTCCAAAATCTAAAATGACTACAATCGAACACCCGTCTTAAGCAGCTAGCCAATGGACTCACAGTAAGTGGCTGTTTTGCACAGGTTACTGCTTAATAGGGATCAAATATATAATAAAACAACATATTGGGAATATGGAAACTGACTGCTTAATACAGGTTGGCTGCTTAATGGATGTGACCACTAACAGCGTTTTTACTGTAATCTCTTCAGGAGGCGTCGCTCATATGGGCAACATGGCAGCGACAATAGATAAACGTAACGCGCGTCCACCCGGACCAAATTACTGAAGTATTTGACGCCACTGAGATACTGTATGTTGCTTGACTGTTTTCAAGCATTAGGCATATGCATTTCAATATGATTTTGGTAACTTATTTGGTTCAAATTAGATATGATCGCTATTCCAAACTTCATATCGGGAGCGATGGAACACTGGGGTTTGATTGGTTACCGTGAGGTGAATATGCTGTACGACGCCACGCAAGCTTCAGCGGCAAACAAACAACGCGTCGCAGTTGTAGTTGCTCACGAGATAGCGCATATGGTGAGTAGTCGTTCATAGGAACAATGTAGAATCAGTAATACTGGTGGGTGATTTTAATTTATCCACAAGAGGAAAGTCACTCGTGGAAATACAACTTTCGGTGACCACTCGATGAAAGTCGTGATAGCGCAGTGGACGCGCGTTCGCTTCAGGTGCGAACGGTCCGGAGTTCGAACCCCGCTGGAGCCGTTACGATTGTGCCCTTATCAAGGCATTTGATTTCCACGTTGTCTCTTCTCTCTCCCTCGTGGCGATGGATTCCATCAGGAATGAGGTCTCGAGAGTGATTTCACTGTTTCAAAACAGTGGACGATGGAGTTTTCTCTCAGTAAGAAAACTCTATCATTCATTGAAAATCGTAAATGAAAATATAGTTTCATCCTGTCGCTAACGTCTCGTAACGGTTACAACTGGGCTCAAACTCCTGGCCTCTCACACCTGAACCTAACGCGCTACTACTGAGCTATGATTCAGTAAATTCCAATAGGTGCATACGTATTCATGCCTAACCTTGCTAATATGTCTGTAGAAGATGTTCGTCATCCGTACACAAGTTAGGCAAGAAAACGTATGCACCTCTTGGAACTTACTTGAGTCATAGCTCAGTAGTAGCGCGTTAGATGCAGGTGTGAGAGGCCAGGAGTTCGAGCCCAGCTGTAGCCATTACGAGTGTGCCGATAGGCAAGGCATTTAAAGTCAACATTGCCTCTTTTCTTTCCCCCATTGCGATTCCAATAGGAATGAAGTCCCTCGGGCGATGATGAAAAAACTTTTCTCGCAATAGGCTAAAATCGGATGAAAATAATCGGTTATTTTAAAACACATGCCAGTACAACTAATAACATATACCGTCTCCGTGGCCTAGTGGTTCAGGCGGAGCGGAAGGTCAAAGGTTCGAAGCTCGTCAGTGGTTCATTATGTGGTGTAAATATACTGAGATGGTGACAGTCTTGATAACATGCATTGTATCTCTGTAGTGGTTTGTGAACATTGTGTACTGAGATGGTGACAGTCGTGATAACATGCATTGTATCTCTGTAGTGGTTTGTGAACATTGTGTACTGAGATGGTGACAGTCGTGATAACATGCATTGTATCTCTGTAGTGGTTTGTGAACATTGTGTACTGAGATAGTGACAGTCGTGATAACATGCATTGTATCTCTGTAGTGGTTTGTGAACATTGTGTACTGAGATGGTGACAGTCGTGATAACATGCATTGTATCTCTGTAGTGGTTTGGGAACATTGTGTACTGAGATGGTGACAGTCGTGATAACATGCATTGTATCTCTGTAGTGGTTTGTGAACATTGTGTACTGAGATAGTGACAGTCGTGATAACATGCATTGTATCTCTGTAGTGGTTTGTGAACATTGTGTACTGAGATGGTGACAGTCGTGATAACATGCATTGTATCTCTGTAGTGGTTTGGGAACATTGTGTACTGAGATGGTGACAGTCGTGATAACATGCATTGTATCTCTGTAGTGGTTTGGGAACATTGTGTACTGAGATGGTGACAGTCGTGATAACATGCATTGTATCTATGTAGTGGTTTGGGAACATTGTGTACTGAGATGGTGACAGTCGTGATAACATGCATTGTATCTCTGTAGTGGTTTGGGAACATTGTGTACTGAGATGGTGACAGTCGTGATAACATGCATTGTATCTATGTAGTGGTTTGGGAACATTGTGTACTGAGATGGTGACAGTCGTGATAACATGCATTGTATCTCTGTAGTGGTTTGGGAACATTGTGTACTGAGATGGTGACAGTCGTGATAACATGCATTGTATCTATGTAGTGGTTTGGGAACATTGTGTACTGAGATGGTGACAGTCGTGATAACATGCATTGTATCTCTGTAGTGGTTTGGGAACATTGTGTACTGAGATGGTGACAGTCGTGATAACATGCATTGTATCTATGTAGTGGTTTGGGAACATTGTGTACTGAGATGGTGACAGTCGTGATAACATGCATTGTATCTCTGTAGTGGTTTGGGAACATTGTGTACTGAGATGGTGACAATCTTGATAACATGCATTGTATCTCTGTAGTGGTTTGTGAACATTGTGTACTGAGATGGTGACAGTCTTGATGATAACATGCATTGTCTCTCTGTAGTGGTTTGGGAACATTGTGACGATGGACTGGTGGAATGACCTCTGGTTGAATGAAGGCTTCGCTAGTTTTGTGGAATACCTCGGAGTAGATTACACGGAACCCGAATGGGAAATGGTAAGTGCACGCGAGGGCCCGCATATCCACTTTCATCATTTTCCGAGAATGATTAATACAAGTTGTTAAAGCTTGTATCGCAATCGTTGTAAAATAAATGAAGTTTATGCTTACCGTTTCTTCTGAGAACGATTAATATAAGTTGTTAAAGCTTGCTTAGCAATCGTTGTAAAATACGTTTATACATACTGTTTCATAGGAATTCACATAAGCAGCACTGTTATTTCCGGATTGTGTAGGTTCCTATATATGCAGTATCTGTTGAACTAACAAAGGCATATGTACGATGTTCCGCCAGAGCCATCGAGGTATAATAAATAATTCCGAAAGGCGATGGTACGATGACGTCATGACGATTACTCTATTATACAAAGCACATGGTACGATGTACATTGGACCATCGTCTTCGTACCATCATCATCGTACCATCATCATCGTACCATCGTACCAACATGTCATTGTCATCGTACCATCATATCATCGTATCATCATGTCATTGTACCATCATGTCATCGTATCATCATGCCATCGTACCATCATATCATCATGTCATCATCATCGTATCATCATGCCATCGTATCATCATGCCATCGTACCATCATGTCATCGTCATTGTACCATCATGTCATCGTACCATCTATCATCATGTCATCGTACCATCGTATCATCATGTCATCGTCATTGTAACATCATGTCATCGTACCATCTAACATCATGTCATCGTACCATTGTACCTTCATGTCATCGTCATCGTAACCTCGAACATCGTACCTTCGCCTTCATGATTGCTGTACCTTAGCGATGGCTCAAATGGAACAACGACTTACGTACATGTACGACTATGTTGTTGTTAAATGCTTATTTAGCACATCTGTTTAAGATAAGAGTAAACTAATTATTATTATTATATGCGTTTAGCTTAATCATATTCTATTACAAATCAATAGTAATTATGTCATACACAACAAGATACAATACATAGCATGAAAACGAAAATGGCTTGGGCTACACGTTTTAGCAACATTAGACAATACCCGCACCAGGTGTATGCACCATTATGTGTGGTGAATTTGCATGCCCAAAATGTTACATGTATCGAATGGCTTTCTGTCAGCTGACATACTGAATGAAATGTATTGCAATATCCGAATTAACACAACAACGTTCTTCGAACTGTATATCTAGATGGATCAGATGATTATCGATGATGTTAAAACGGTTATGGTAACAGATGCCGGCATAAACTCACATCCCATTGTGGTGCCCGTCAGCCACCCGGACCAAATTACTGAAGTATTTGATGCCATATCATATAGTAAGGTGAGATAACTATAAAAACATATCACACCCCGCTGTGGTCCCCGTCAGCCACCCAGACCAAATTACTGAAGTCGTTGATGCCATATCGTATAGTAAGGTGAGATAACTATATCAACATATCACACCCCATTGTGGTCCCCGTCAGCCACCCGGACCAAATTACCGAAGTCTTTGACGCCATATCGTATAGTAAGGTGAGATAACTAGATGAACATATCACACCCCGCTGTGGTCCCCGTCAGCCACCCAGACCAAATTACTGAAGTCTTTGATGCCATATCGTATAGTAAGGTGAGATAACTATATCAACATATCACACCCCATTGTGGTCCCCGTCAGCCACCCGGACCAAATTACCGAAGTCTTTGACGCCATATCGTATAGTAAGGTTAGAACGCTAGATGAAGGTATTCATATTCGTGAATTATGAACTTTTGGAAACTACGTTAGAGGGCATTGTACTTTACAACAAAATAGTACACGTGATGCGACATTGGAAATACAAAGCCCCAGTTAAAATTGCCAGTAAGACCACGTATATTAAGAGGCCACTGTTCAGTTCCCGTTTGTGTTGTTAATGAACAAGTTAACCTGAATTAAGAGACCATTCTTGCTTAGAGACAGCTTATTGCCTTTCCCTTTGGTGGTCTCTTAATACAAGTGTGAGTTTATATATTATCAGTCTTAACTCTTTCAGCGCAGAATATAGTGGACGGAATGTGCAAACAACATAGATCCAGATCAGCCGCGGCGCAACGCCGCGTCTGATCAGGATCTATGTTGTTTGCTATTTGGACATGAGCTTGTCTGAAGAACAATCAGCATATAGCCTGATCAAACTGCATGTTCTGTTCTGTCTCATCGGGTTCTCGGCTTTTTTTGCAAAGGTGCTTTTATGCGGCAGTGGCTGTGAAAGAGTCAATATGCATTACAATGGTGGTAGTCGTTTGACGAATCTATTACAAGTTATGACACATCCTGCATACGTGCTATAAGGGTGTGGTGGCGAACCTAACTTATGTCTTTTAATCAAATAATGTGTTTTTGTTTTGGGGAGTTTAATGTTGCTCAGATATCTTAGGATATATGGCAACTCCCCGTATGTTATTGGTGGAGGAAATCACCGGGTGACCACCTCCGAGCAGTATTTCCACGCACGCACGCACACACGCACACACGCACACACGCACGCACACACGCACACACGCACACACGCACAGGCGGTCCGGGTAGAACCACCGACCTTCAACATGTCAGCTGGATAATTTCCTTCAATTAAAGAATTTAACAACACCATTGAGATTTGAAAAAACATCGGTGAAGTACAAGTGATTTGAAGTCAATAAACTTAATCACTCGGCCACGAAGGCTTATAAAACATATTACTTGGTCATAAACATCATATGCATTACTTCTTAGGTTGTAAAACAACAAATAAATGGCCTATTAAATACATAGTAAAAAGTAAAAACATACAGTCTGTTCATTTATATTTCCAATCTTTCATTTCTTCTGAGACCACATCCACTGTGAAGATTATAATTGTTTCCATATCCGGTGCTCACCTGTGAATAACGTCACTGTGCTTACACACTGTATTCCTCCACCAAATAATACAGTATACCAACCTTCTGTTTGCAATGGCCTGAATTCTTATACCACATCTTTTCTACACATCAACTACTAGTAGTCTGAAGTCTTCTCAAGTCAAATAATTTCTCAAAAAACACAAAAACTATACACTGCCTGTCATGAAAATGCAGTTTTACCAAAACGAAAAATGAACTATTTTAGTTATTGGGACTACATTCGACGAGGATGCACTTCTGCCTATTTACGTATATACAACCGTATGTTATATGTCATTTGATTATATCTCTTATATACATACACGTAGTCCCTCTTTCATGCTATTGGCAATGTTTTGACATTGGCCTGACATGCATTTAAATAGGTAATAACTTATACTAATTATTTGTACCAGTTACTGGCCAAATCCAAATCCAACATAATGCTCATTTCCAGGCCAGCATGTCGTGGCAGTGTGTAGACCACTCACACTTCCTGTTTATGAACCGGTAATCAACTCCCCAACCTTCGCAAGCCACTGACAACTCAGATATATCACCATGCCTGGAGGTTATAAAACATTTCTCCAATCTCAAAACTCAGTCTCAAGCACCTGCTTGGTTCAGTTGACAGTCACACTCAGAATCAACCAATCAGACCACTTGAGCTTGAGTTTGAGATCTGAGAAAAGTTTTATAACCTCGGGCACCTTGTATCACTTTTTCCTAATAGGGAGCGAATTCACAGCCCCAGCGATAGCGGTGAAAGGTGAATTCCAACGACGGCGCGTTAGACCACACGGACACGAAGGCTCTATTTAATGATATTATAATGTACCCGTATATTACCTGGAACTGGAACATATACATGCTAATGTATCCCTTCGACCTGGAGGTAAAAAACAACATTAAAACATAAGAACTTTATTTCCAGGGAGCTTCTATAATTCGAATGTTGCAAGAGATGATGGGCAGTGACCCATTCTTTGATGGTATATCCAAATACCTTACCAAGTATCAATGGTCAACGGCAACAACGGATGACCTTTGGGCTAACCTTGGACAGGTAGGATATGACTCATTTATGACTACCGGAAGGTAAATGACATCATACGCCACAATTAGGGACGGGTCAGTCATTCAGTGGTAAACATAACCGACTGCAAATCAAGTGGTCGTGATTTCTATCGCCCGTCCATTGTATCTATGCTATACACCGGAAATGTCAAAGAACAAGAGCTGATTGCTTCTGGCATTGGGACGGCCTCTGCATCTTGCAAGATCATCCAGTAGAATATAAATTCTGGATGCGTCTGCCGCCCCCGAATTTTCTTATCATAAATTGCGTGATCTGCACTTGATTAGCGAGTGTAAACACATTTAGATCATTTAGGAGCAATGTTTTTATTTGCGGCCGTATGACACAATGCTGGTCTGTATTATACTATTATGTCAACCAAGGGCACGTTCTATTTTATTATACCGAATGCAACTTCATGAAATTACATATATCACTACCTCAATTGAGTAAGTTCACGAATTGGTGAGTTTTGACTGAACACCGGTAGGTCCAGATTTGGGGTCCCATAAATGTTCAATATATTTTCATGTAGTTTTTCGCTGTCGTATCGTGTATTAAGAAATGAAACATATTTAAATGGCGTAAAATGTTGAAAACATACCTCAATTCTTATATCGGCGGATTGTGCAGATTCCTTGCGCATCGTCAAACTTTACTCGCAATTTCCGGTTTGTCGGAAAGTGAGATATGCATACATCACACGGCTATATTTCCCGCATACTGGTTACACATTGACCCATGGTATTCATAGACAGCTAGATGAGGTTTACTAATAAGACAATATTTATTATTCCAACCCTTTTATTGCACTGACACATTTCTGTATTTCATTGCGCGTGAAAACAATGGAACAATTGTGTGTTTGGGTTTCGGGTTTTACTCCTCCGGCAGCACCATTTTGGGCTATATCGCCGCCGGGCTGTTTACCTAACAACACCTTTCATGGGCAGGCTCCAGCGGTTAACCAGAACTTGGTGCATCAACTGCCAACTTTTTCATATAAAGAGACACGGCCTGAGTGGGGCTCGAACCAGTGACCATCAGTGGTGATAGGTTACGGTCACAATGGAACAAGCAAGTATTAAGATGAAAACAAAGTAAGTATTAAAATGAAACAAATAATTTTAGCAAAAAGGAATAAATATCTACATTAAAAGTGACGTTATAAAGAGGGTGTCGCTCCTGGGAGGTGACGTTTGGGGAGGTGGGACTGTAATCTGAAGCCAGACAAGACACATACTTTATTTTATATTATATTATTTCTATTTGCTAGGTACCTGCTGGGTACAGCGTTAAAGAGGTGATGGATACGTGGACACTGCAGATGGGTTTCCCGTACATCAACGTCACGTTTGACGTCACTGGTTCCGGAACACGTGTCACGGCTTCTCAGAATCGCTTCTTAGCCGATAAAAACATGGACTATGATGCAAACGAATCGCCATTTAGGTCGAGAACAATATGTGTTTGTTTTATTATACGTTTCCATTTATCAGTAGCTATCGCATATCTGTGCTTGTATACAGTGTAATACAGTCATATCATAATTTCTTATATTTACACACGTTTAATAACACCCGGAAGACTTGTTGAGAGAAATAATCTTTATAATTTGTAAATTAAACGTTAAAGTATGCATATTTCTATTTGAATTGGTACATTACGTTAATGGGAGGACAAACTACGATTTAAAAGAAGCATTGATTCAATTAAAGGCTCGCTTAATAGCTGGGGGATTTCCTCTACCAATATCAGCGGGAGAGTCGCCATATGACCCAAGCTGCGCAGGAATCAACATTAATAACTGAATGCTCTATTAGAGTATTCATCGTAATGCAGTAAATCGCTCTAACTTGTCGTCCGTGTGAGTCCATGCCGCTTTATCAGCGTTCTCTGAGCACCCATTGATAGCATTGTTGCGGTAATGCAAGGATACACGGGCAGCTGGGGAGAACCATGGAACCCCGGGATAATACCCCCAGCCCCATTGTAACATCAATTAAATGGACATCCATGGCCGCGTGTTTAAAGTCGTAGCATAAAGTCGTAGCATAAAGTCGTAGCATAAAGTCGTAGCATAAAGTAAGCCGTAGCATAAAGCCGTAGCATAAAGTCGTAGCATAAAGTCGTAGCATAAAGTCGTAGCATAAAGTAAGCCGTAGCATAAAGTCGTAGCATAAAGTCGTAGCATAAAGTCGTAGCATAAAGTCGTAGCATAAAGTCGTAGCATAAAGTAAGCCGTAGCATAAAGTCGTAGCATAAAGTAAGCCGTAGCATAAAGTCGTAGCATAAAGTCGTAGCATAAAGTCGTAGCATAAAGTAAGCCGTAGCATAAAGTCGTAGCATAAAGTCGTAGCATAAAGTCGTAGCATAAAGTCGTAGCATAAAGTAACGTAGCATAAAGTCGTAGCATAAAGTCGTAGCATAAAGTCGTAGCATAAAGCGTAGCATAAAGTAAGCCGTAGCATAAAGTCGTAGCATAAAGTCGTAGCATAAAGTCGTAGCATAAAGTCGTAGCATAAAGCCGTAGCATAAAGTCGTAGCATAAAGTCCGCAGAAGGTTCGAATCTCATTGTGGATGTCGACTTCTTTCATGCGAGGAAGCTATCCAGCTGGATTGCATTAGGTCGGTGGTTCTACCTAAAATAATGCTCCAAGGGGCATCCGGGGCCTTCCTGCAACAATACTAGCTGGAGATTCGCCATATGACCTTGATGCGAAGTTACACCCCCCCCCCAACAAACACACATCAATCATATATCATTTCTAGTCAAAATCACGCATTTCTGACAAAACATAATTGGTTGGACAATCTCTACTGAAGAATTTTTAAATGTTTGTTTAAAACTAGAAACATTATTTTATTGATGATGCAATGTATTTTCACTATTTGGGATTGTAACGTTGGGCTGAGCCGGGTACTGATTTTTACCCAGGAAATGCGGGTGTGGTTTACTCTCCGCCACAACAGACTCATCTCCCAAGTAGAAAAAACTCGTGGGTGTCCAGGATATGCGCCAGATGCTTCTATACGATACAGTGGTCAGATTTGTAGTTGACATGGGACGCCAGCTTGGCGATGCGTGTTCGAACCATTTTTGAGTTTACAGTCAAACATGTATTAAGCTTATACAAATTTATTTTAGCTCGATTACGAAACAAGTTATTTCAACTTATATAAATCACTCTGGAGACCTCATTCCTGATGGAATCCATCGCCACGAGGGAGAGAGAAGAGGCAACGTGGAATTTAAATGCCTTGCCTAAGGGCACAATCGTAACGGCTCCAGTGGGGCTCGATTGTATTAAGCAGCCAGCCAAGGGAATCACAAAACATGTCTGCTTAGCACAGGTGACTGATTAATAGAGGTCAAATGTATAATAAAACAACCGTACTAGGAATCTGGAAACTGGCTGCTTAATACAGATTGGTTGCTTAATAGAGGTGACCACTAACACAGGTTTGACTGTATTGTTGTTGTTTATTTTAGGTATAAATGGTACGTCCAACTGGACTTCATGGACAACTATGGATACAATAGCAAATGGATGACAAAAGAACAACAGTCGGGTAACTTGTACTGTGATAATGGCAAAGTTAGAGATAACGTCATGTTAATCTTGGAAAATAAAGCTAACTAAAATGTAAAACGCGATGAAAGAATTTTGAAAATCGCGCAACAAATAAAGAGGCTATGACATTTCAAATAGAAAATTATAGAGGCGGCCATCTTGAATTGACCAAGTCACATGACTCGAATATACTTATTTTAGTTAGCATTTTCTATCAAAAGCTGTTTGTGTCTTCATTAGCTAGTGAGAAGTGAATACGTCATAGCTACCCAAAAGTATACAAATAAATAAAATGGCATCCATTTTGAAGAATAGTTCACATTTTCAAATTCCTATAGCGCTCGCTGCGTTCGTCGAATCGTGGTATTCATAATGTTTCCAGTGTTATGTTCAGAATTTCTAAGATGATACAAACTATCTGCCAAGGTTCTGCTTTTAATGCTGTACATTGATTTCTTATTCTCAGAACGATTGAAGGTTTTACAAACGTGTGACTGAGCGGGCTGCATTTTTGACGACCTTCATTTATTTAAAAATCGTTTAGTACGTTTTGGTAATACTGAGCAGTGAATTAAATATTTAAGATACATCGGGTGGATGTTTCAAAGGAATGTTCTTGTCTAAGCAGTGATGTGTGTTTTACGCTTATTTATCGTCGCTACAGGTTATCCATAATAGCGACGCCCCCTGAAGAGATTTTGGAGGATAATGCAATGATACAGACGGAGACCCATTCCAGAGTCTCCTCCTATTCTTTTACGTGCACGGTGTACAGCACCGACACGAGACCTCGGTTTAATGTCCCAACTGAAAGACTGTTAATTTTATTAGGATCAGACGGGGGATCGAATCTGCGATCCCTGGATTACCAATCCAGCGTGTTACCACTGGACTACATATCTGTATAGTTATTATGTCTGCTATTATTCTGATGAACGTTTATCTTTCTACAGTTTCCTTTGACATCAACACTGACATGAGCCATATCGATAGCTTGGTCAAGTTTAACGTTAATGATACCGGATTATATAGGGTCAATTACCCGGATACAGTCTGGAAAAGATTCGCAAATGCGCTGCAAACACAGGGTCCTTCTGCAGTAAGTATGTGTACATCTATAATATCATAACATACCGGTGTAGTACATATAAGTACCACCACCATGCATCACTCATCATTGCAACCCGGATTCGATCCTCGGCACGTGACGTATGTGAGATGATACGATATTCCCCAGATTGGGTATGTGGATTTTTACCGCCTGGTACTCTGGTTACCCCGCACATGAACGACCACATATACGCTTTCATCAGATACTACGAGGTGATTAATATAATAATAACCGTAACCACTCGGCCATGGACCCCCACTCCCTCACCACGCCTCAAAAATCAACAACTTTCAAACCACTAATTTCTAAATTATGCAGATACCTTACCCCGCCGACAGGACGGGTCTTGTTGATGACGCCTTCAACCTTGCTCGAGGTGGTTACATCAGTTATGACGTTGCAATGGAAATGACGAGATATCTGGATCAAGAAATGCACCACCTGCCCTGGGACTCGGCCTACAGTGGTATAACATACATAAAAGATATGTTCCTGACCAGTGGAAAGTTTGATAATTTACGGGTATGTGTAGTGTTGCTATTAAGCTTATAGTTATTGTCTTAACTCTTTTCACGATAGCGATGAACATAACTGTCAAATATGTAATGTTGAGACACACAATTCTATGCCATATGTCATGTTGAGACACACAATTCTATGACATATGTCATGTTGAGACACACAATTCTATGACTAAATTATGTCATGTTGAGACACACAAATCTATGACATATGTCATGTTGAGACACACAATTCTATGACATATGTCATGTTGAGACACACAATTCTATGACATACAATTCTACATATGTACAAATAAGAAAAACGGGTTAATGAATTCTCGTCTGCTATAAGTATTTGCACTATTTATAGCCTTTATTTTACCCGACATGCAAATAGTTAATAACACATTTGCGAGTACATGCCGTTGTATTCTCTTCAGGAAATTTGCAACTACCGAAGTCACACTGTAGTGAACTGTTTTGATGTGTTTATCTTAACCCTTTCCTTCATAGAGATTTAGGTTAATATACTATTATATATCCATATAAACGACAGCCATTTAGCTATCATGCAGTGGATAAGTAGTGGCCATATCTATCCCACCTCCATAGATATTACTGGAACTACATGAGATTCTGGCCTTTATTATGAACATTGGTTTGGCTACTACATTGTCAATGTATGTCGTATTGGTAATGGCGTCAAGAGGTGCTTCTATGGGGGAAGGGCTAAATATTAACTGAATCACCTACTTTACTATATAGGTGTTTTTCATTTACCTAATAATTCAACTTTATGATATGAGTAAACCAACCAACGTGAATTATACATAGCTATACAAGTTCATATGTCCCCATCTCCGCTGTTGTTGGAACTGGATCTATTGTTTCGGCTGCAGCTGTCTGTGTGTATGTCAGTCTGTAGGTGGACGGGATATATTAGCAAGTTGTTGAATTTTGATTTAACATTGTGGGCATATAGAGTGTTGGTCTAGGAGAAAGTGATTCGAGTTTGGGAGACATCTGTCTGGGAGACACATGTCTACGCATGTTGTTATGGCGGTCAACTAAGTGTCGACTTTACATTATACATGAATTAGAGTGAACACTTCTCTGCCAACACTGACCACATGCCTTGACATATTTCTTCCAAAATCGAATCACATCCTCCGATTAAAAAATTCGCTATACGAGTATATATATATATCCACAAAGCTTCATCAAAATCAACAGACGGATCTGTAGTCCAGTGGTAGCACACTGGACTGCTAATCCAGGGATCGCAGGTTCGATCGCAGTCTGACCATAATGAAATTAACAGTCTTTCAGATGGGACGTTAAACCGAGGTCTCGTGTCGGTGCTGTACACCGTGCACGTAAAGGAACCAGATGAGACTCTGGAATAGGTCTCTGTCTGTATCATTGCACTATCCTCCAACAATCTAAAATGACTAATCTCTTCAGGAGGCGTCGCTCATTTGGCCAACCGGTAGCGACGATAAATAAACGTAAAACACTCACAACACTCAAAATCAAATCCACACCTACTGCTTGCGTTATCCTTCCACAGACAGTGCCAAATACCAACGCGGGGATGCTCAGCTCTCAGAATGCTACTATCTAGTGTTAATTCTAACTGTATGTAATTTCTAAAGCATTTTATATTCTGTGATGCCAGCGAGTTTGCTTAGTTTATGTTTACTTCAGAAATACTTTGTGAAGAAAGTACAACCGGTGCTGCAACATCTCACGTGGGAAGATGGTCCATCTCACCTGGATAAGTAATGCTTGAATTCACGAACCTTTGACTCATTGTTAGGCATACAGAAACAAAAATCAGCAGAATTTAATTTGACTGATATTTCGATATGACACGTATCACACACTCACTGATATTACATGGTAAAATTTAGCGGTCACTGATTGGCCATCAAGTTATCTCGCAGTGCATGAGAATCTCGTTTAGTGTACATGTGGTTTGAATGTATATATTTCTAGAGGTTTGAGTAGGCCTACAACTAATTATGTTGTAACTAATTTCCTCACCCGATCGGGTGATCGCAGACGGATATGTATTAGAGTGGTATACTAACACGCTGGACTGGTAATCCAGGGATCGCAGGTTCGATCCCCCGGCTGACCCTAATAAAATTAACAGTCTTTCAGATGGGACTTTAAACCGATGTCTCGTGTATGTGCTTTACACTGTACACGCAAAAGAACCAGAGGAGACTCTGGCATGGGTGTGTCATTGCACTATCCTTCAAAAATCTAAAATGACTAATCTCTTCAGGAGGCGTCGCTCATATGGGCAACCGGTAGCGACGATAAATAAACGTAAAACACACACACACATGATCCAGCAGTCAAAAAGACCAACGCGTGCATACCGGGAATATTATTATTATTATTATTATGGTTATTATAAATATCACTAGAATCTGCAATATGTTTCAGGTTAATGAGGTCTAACATTATAAAGCTGGCATGTGAGTTTACGGACGACTATTGCCTCGGAAACGCCACGCAGAAATTCCGGAATTGGATTGACAACGATGAATTGTATGTATTGGGAATTTATCTGTGATAGTTCTTTAGTGTATAGTTTGTATCTATGCTTTTACTAATG
>CM026389.1:3153760-3630933 GCA_014843695.1 Archivesica marissinica | reverse complement strand
GGCATTTATAATTACTACTCTATCGGTTGTCTCCCTTACACCATTATATTATAGGCATTTATAATTACTACTCTATCGATTGTCTCCCGTACACCATTATATTATAGGCATTTATAATTACTACTCTATCGGTTGTCTCCCTTACACCATTATATTATAGGCATTTATAATTACTACTCTATCGGCTGTCTCCCTTACACCATTATATTATAGGCATTTATAATTACTACTCTATCGGTTGTCTCCCTTACACCATTATATTATAGGCATTTATAAGTACTACTCTATCGGTTGTCTCCCTTACACCATTATATTATAGGCATATATAATTACTACTCTATCGGTTGTCTCCCTTACACCATTATATTATAGGCATTTATAATTACTACTCTATCGGTTGTCTCCCTTACACCATTATATTATAGGCATTTATAATTACTACTATATCGGTTGTCTCCCTTACACCATTATATTATAGGCATTTATAATTACTATTCTATCGGTTGTCTCCCTTACACCATTATATTATAGGCATTTATAATTACTACTCTATCGATTGTCTCCCTTACACTATATAGGCATTTATAAGTACTACTCTATCGGTTGTCTCCTTTACACCATTATATTATAGGCATTTATAATTACTACTATATCGGTTGTCTCCCTTACACCATTATATTATAGGCATTTATAATTACTACTCTATCGGTTGTCTCCCTTACACCATTATATTATAGGCATTTATAATTACTTCTATCGATTGTCTCCCTTACACTATATAGGCATTTATAAGTACTACTCTGTCGGTTGTCTCCCTTACACCATATCTGCATTATAATTACTAATCTATCTGGGCTGTCTGGCTTGGCTGGTGGATATCGGTTGGTTGGATTAGTGCTGGCGGATTTGGACGGACGGGCTGGCGGATTTGTCTAGGTCGGTCGGTATTCTAGAATGAACAATGATTATGTCATGTATTTTTTTTATTATAAAAGAGTGACCTGGAGCTGAGAATGTCGTGTTCGAATGAATGCTGCAACTGTGTGCTTATTCTGAGGCGTGTGTCGCAAGTGTAGCGTGATCCTCGTAGGTAGGGATACACCCACTCACTGGACCCGGCTACACTCTGTGATACACTTCTTGTAAGTAAGCACGTGTCTGGTGGTTCATGTTATATCAGTGTAAGCTGCATTTTAGTGGTACATATGAAGGTGACGTATATGCCCTTTTGGCTGACCGGATGTAAGCTACTAGTAACTGTATTAGAAGTTGGTGTATACTATGTAGTACATATAATGAATGACACACTGTAATAAAATATTTAATTACATATTTTAATCCGCGCCAACAAGAGTGATTATTATAAGTTGTCCGATTAGCGCAATGGTTAGCGCACTCGCTTCTCACCAATGCAACCCAGGTTCGATCCTCGGACCGGGAAGTATGTGAGATGGTACGATGGTCGCCAGATCGGACAGATTGGTTTACTCCGGGTACTCCGGTTTCCTCCCACATGAATGACCACATACACACTTGCATCCACGCCAACGAGAGTGATTAATATAAGTTGTTAAAACTTAAATCGATGTAAAATAAATAAAGTTATAAAACATTTTTAATAACCATTGTAAAATAAAAAATGTGAAATGCATATTGTTTCTCTTACAGCATATCGCCCAACATACGGAAATACGTTTACAAATACGGCATGAGCACCGGAGGTTCCGAGTCTGACTGGGATTATATGTGGAGTAAATATCTCACAGAAACCGTGCCTCAAGAGAGGATCAAACTTATGTATGCTCTGGCAAACACCAAGCATGTATGGCTCCTCAACAGGTTTACAAAACATAAATTATAATTCTCTTAGACGTCTTAAAGAATGACACCGACTGTGGGGGTTCGAACTTGCAGCCGTGAGTGGCAGGTTATTTTAAGTCGACGACCGTATAGACACAATGTAGTGTTACAAAAGATTAATTAAAACAGTTTAATCATGTTGCATTTGCTATTTTACATTTACAGCACATACAGTCTACATCCGTTATGTCAAAGTCGGCTATGTCGATTTCTCCGGTTATCTCGAAGTTGGATCAAAGTCCCGTTTCAGACATCATTTTACATATAACTGGCTCCGTTTATATCGAATTTCGTTAAGTCATACATTTGTTATGTCGAAGTATTTTGTCCGGTCCAACGGAATTCGACATAACTGATGCAGACTGTACATGTAAATATATTATCATGATAAAGCAAAAAAAAAAGCAAAAAGAGTCGGGCAACAAGTTCTAACAACATTAGTAAACTGCCCTCCACATATTAGTATTTGTCATTTTATTGTAAATGATTCATTATTCGTTCTATCATATTACGAAACACTTGTATATCATTTGTATTATTATTATTTACTATTGCTGGTGGGTGCTCATCCACACACTAGGACGACAGGATGTTCCACAATAATCGTTAAAAGATAATACAATAAACAAAATCGCGATGATTATACTGTATATGGTATAATATAAGGTACTACTGTACTAATGTTTTTGGTTTTTATGTTGTTGTGGTTGATTTGTTTCCCTAAAAAGGACCATAATGAATGTAGTGAGATTGCAAATTTATACAGAATGTAATTTCCTATTATATGGTATATGTGTATAATGTTTTTGAATATCAAGCCATGTGGATTGATCATCACATCATGTGTTATACTGTATATATGTGTCAAGAAACTGTGTATGGTTTACGACAATAAAAAATTCTGTCTATCTGCTATCTAACAAACACGTTAGTCGTGATAGCACAGTGGACGCGCGTTCGCTTCAGGTGCGAAAGGTCTGGAGTTCGAGGCCCGCTGGAGCCGTTACGACTGTGCCATTAGGCAAGGCATTTAAATTCCACGTTGCCTCTTCCCTCTCCCTCGTGGCGATGGATTCCATCAGGAATGAGGTCTCAAGAGTGATTAAATATAAGTTGTAAGAACTTGTTTCGCAATCGAGCTAAAATACATTTGTATAAACTAACAAACACGTTCTCTAGCCCAGATGTCAGCCAGTTGTGGTCTCCTTTCCGCCACACTGTGTGTCGTATTTACCCATATTTCCTTGATTAACACCGAGTACTCAACTCTTCATCCTCCATAAGGGAATGCCAATTATTTTTGAATACGTTATTTATCGTCGCCCCTTGGCAAATAGGGGCGAAACTTCCAGAAGTATATTAGTCATTTTTTTTTTTTACGTCTTCTATGGTCCCTGCTGGTGGGGGGGGGGCTAATTAACGGCGCCCTGCTGGTGGGGGGGGGGCTAATTAACGGCGCCCTGCTGGTGGGGGGGGCTAATTAACGGCGCCCTACTGGTGGGGGGGCTAATTAACGGCGCCCTACTGGGGGGGGGGCTATTAACGACGCCCTGCTGGTGGGGGGGGGGGGTAATTAACGGCGCCCTACTGTGGGGGGGGGGCTATTAACGGCGCCCTGCTGGTGGGGGGGGCTAATTAACGGCGCCCTGCTGGTGGGGGGGGCTAATTAACGGCGCCCTGCTGGTGGGGGGGGGGGCTAATTAACGGCGCCCTGCTGGTGGGGGGGGGGGCTAATTAACGGCGCCCTACTGGTGGGGGGGGGGCTAATTAACGGCGCCCTGCTGGTGGGGGGGGGGCTAATTAACGGCGCCCCCTGCGGTGGGGGGGGCTAATTAACGGCGCCCTGCGGTGGGGGGGGGGGCTAATTACGGCGCCCTGCTGGTGGGGGGGGGGGGCTAATTAACGGCGCCCTGCTGGTGGGGGGGGCTTGGGCTAATTAACGGCGCCCTGCTGCTGGGGGGGGGGCATTTATGCTGATACAATATATTTCTTCTAGATGAAGCCATTAAACATTGATATTTATAAAAAAAAGTTATTATATTCAGATATCTAGAATACTGCAAAGATCCTGAGAAGATCCGCTCCCAGGATTTTTTCTCAGTTGTAGAGGACATATCGATGAACCCTGTTGGGAATCCACTAGCTTGGGACTGGACGAGGGCGAACTGGGATTATCTTGTCGACAGGTAAGAACACATCATTGCAGTCAATCTAATTAGAATCACGGTCGTGCTTACGGTTATTTATCGTCGCTACTGTTGCCCATATGATCGACAACTCATATAAAGAGATTAGTAATTTTATATTTTTTCATTTGTTTTGAGACCCGTTCGAGAGTCTCTTCTGGTTCTTTTATGTGCACGGTGTAAAGCACCGACACGAGTCCTCGATTTAAAGTCCCATCTGACAGATTGTTAATTTTATTAGAGTCAGACGGGGGATCGAACCTGCGATCCCTGGATTACCAAACCAGCTCACTACAAGACAATGTCGGATGGGGTTAACCACTTGACAACCCCAATTAGCTTTATGTTATGATCCCATCAGTAACTTTGCATTAAATGTTTGCATGCTGAGTAAAATAAAGGCTATGAATAGTTCAAAGAATTATAGCAGACGACAATTTATTAATGTCTTTTTTTCAATATTGTAGCTGGAGCCGTTACGATTGTGCCCTTAGGCAAGGCATTTAAATTCCACGTTGCATCCTCCCTCTCCCTCTTGGCGATGGATTCCGTCAGGAATGAGGCCTCGAGAGTGATTAATATAAGTTGTTTCATAATCGAGCTAAAATTACTTTGTATAAACTAATTTTGTAGCTGAAAACTCTGGAAATATTTCATGGAATTTCATTAGAATTGTCTAGTTTAATTACAATGCTATGAAATTCTATGTTATTTTCACAGCTAGCGTGCAAAAAGTTTAGCACCGACTACTCGTGTCATACTGCGTCCCACTGGCATTACGTGTTGTCTCCCTTTGATACAATTTTAACGTTTTCTTTTTTCAGATTTTCACTGTACAACCGTTATCTAGGTAGACTGGTACCGTATATTATACAAAACTATAATACAGAATTTAAAATGAATGAGGTAATTTGCATAATATATTTGTACATTGCAAAACTTGCGCTGACTATGCACCCGATGTCAGATACCAGGGGATGGGTGGGTCTCGAGGCTTTGACAAAAATGCCTCCTGAAGAGATTAGTCATTTTACATTTTTGGAGGATAGTTCAATGATACAGACGGTCTCATTCCAGTCTCCTCTGGTTCTTTTACATGTACGGTGTACAGCACCAACACGAGACCTCGGTTTAATGTCCCATCTGAAAGACTGTTAATTTTATTAGGGTCATACGGAGGATCGAACCTGCGATGCCTGGATTACAAGTCCAACGTGTAACCACTGGACTACAGATCAGTCTGTTAACCTCTGTATCCTACAAGATACCTCAATTTTCACCTAATATATAGCTGCGACCAATCTGTCACGTGAAATGCAATTATTGTTCCTGTCCATTTTACCGAAATGCAATCGGATGTATTGCAATTATGTCTTCACATAGTCTAAAATGAAATAGTTTTACTGTCTTGGCGAAGGACGACGCCATAAAATCTCATTTAATGTATATTCCTTTCTAATTTTACGGATTCCATAAACGGCACACACATGGGAAGGCTGTACATATATATAAACATATACAGTCTACACCCGTTATACCAAAGTCGGTTATGTCGAATTATCCGGTTATCTCGAAGTCGGATCAAAGTCCCGTTTCAGACACTATCATTTTACATATAACTGGCTCCGTTTATATCGAATTTCGTTAAGTCAAACTTCGGTTATGTCGAAGTATTTTGCTCGCTCCGGCGGAATTCGACATAGCGGATGTAGACTGTATAAGTACAACGCATGTAAATAGTGTATAGGAGTTGTCCCTCTTCACAATTGAGTGAGTGCCATCGCTTATCAAATCCTATACGCTTAAGTTCGAAATGTTTATTAACGCTTAAAAATGCTAATCACAAGTGAAGTTGCTTTGCAAAATTGATTGTATTTACTCAGCAGGCAAAGGGTTAATGTTCTATTTGTCAAGGTTGACTATTTTCCCCGACAGTACCCGGATGTTGATGCTGGATCTCTTCAATTAGCTGTAAAAACGCCTTACTTCTTACCTATAGTCAAACTTGTCAGCTATACAATATATATAATAAGCAGCCAACATGCATTAAGCAGTCAGTTTTCAGATTCCCAATATGTTACTTTGTTATGCATTCGACCTCTAATAAGAAGCCACATGTGCTAGGCAGCCAATTTCGTCAAGTTGATTACATTGGTTGGCTGCTTACGCCAGGTTTGGCTCTATATCATGTATGCTCTATTTGGCTAGGATGAATAATTTGCCCGAAAGTACCGGATACTGGTGCCTGATCTCGTCGATTAATTGTAAAACCGCCTTACTCCTTACCAATAGCATAACTGTTTTATTTGTCTAGGTTAGAGATTTTTTCCAAAAGTATCCGGATGCTGGTGCCGGATCACGTGCAAGGGATCAAGCACAGGAGAGCATACAGAGAAACATTGATTGGATGGCTAATAATTCTGAAAACATCAATATTTGGCTACAGCAAAATATTTGACATTACTCTGAAATAATTTTGTTTTTATTATTATAATCAGACACATAGAGAGATGTCAATCAAATATATTCTGTTATAATGTAGGATGGTAGAAGTTTTTCTTAGACTAGCCAATGTAGTGATAATACATGTGGAAGTCGTGATTGCGCAGTGGATGCGCGTTCGCTTCAGGTGCGAAAGGTCCGGAGTTCGAGCCCCACTGGAGCCGTTACGATTGTGCCCTTAGACAAGGCATTTAAATTCCACGTTGCCTCTTCTCTCTCCCTCGTGGCGATGGATTCCATCAGGAATGAGGTCTCGAGAGTGATTTATATAAGTTGAAATAACTTGTTTCGCAATCGAGCTAAAATAAATTTGTATAAACTAAAACTTGTTTCCACTAATGTGACCATAACATACATCAGGATCAAGATATTTTATTTCACATACACGTATAATAATGTACATTTCCAAGGACTAAATTGCGAAGAACTAAGTACAATATATAATAGATTCTGATAACAAGACGTGTATAAGTAGGCCATGTTATCAATAATTGCCCAACATTACAAACTGAAACTAGAGAGATGATTGGATGAACAAATCAGAATTATAAATGTTAAGCAAATGTATAGAACAGAACAGAACAGTTTATTCATGACGCATTCATAAGTACATAGTCATAATATATACATACACTTATATACAAATAAGCAAGTGATCAATATAGCTGTCGTATTGCTACTGTATTCTAACTAACTATATAGAGCATGAACATTCTAGTTGGTGTTTTTGTGTAATTAAGATGACAAATCGTTCAGTATGGAGTTCCCATGGTTTAAAGCATTCTTAAAAAAACGAGGCAAGCTTAATACATCTTTCTATTATCATTGTTCATTAAAATACAGAATGTGTATACATGCTTGGTCTCATCTAGTAGTACTTATTATTGAGTTATGTTCTCAATGCTGAGTAACACGGACACATTAAAATAAAGTGATACTCATCTTCAATGTCTCTAACATTGCAACATTGGCAATAATTTCTCTGTACTCTGTACAAAAAAGCCATTGAGACGTGTCCTTAGACCATAAACGATTCCCGAATGTCTTCAGTACTAGTATGCTCTGATATTGAATGTTTATTATTACTTAGTACAATATATAGGTATGTTTTTTATTAATTAAGAATTGTGGAATTCGGTGAACATTAATTTATATTGAAGTATATGTTGAGTGTTCCTAACACTGATATATATACAAATGTATATCTATAATTGAAAAATGCACATTAGAATTATATTGTAATGTTAAAGCTGAACAGTAGCGAAACTATATATAATATGTATACACGTATATGGTCCTCGCTACATCCGAATTTTCGGCTTAAAAAGCCTTGTTCAAGAAAGTTTCTGAAAACAAAAATCCGGCTAATACATTTTCTTTAAGAGTGTTATTGATGACGTAGAGATGACCACATAAATACATTAATCTATGTTATTGATGACGTAGAGATGACCACATAAATACATTAATCTATGTTATTGATGACGTAGAGATGACCACATAAATACATTAATCTATGTTATTGATGACGTAGAGATGACCACATAAATACATTAATCTATGTTATTGATGACGTAGAGATGACCACATAAATACATTAATCTATGTTATTGATGACGTAGAGATGACCACATAAATACATTAATCTATGTTATTGATGACGTAGAGATGACCACATAAATACATTAATCTATGTTATTGATGACGTAGAGATGACCACATAAATACATTAATCTATGTTATTGATGACGTAGAGATGACCACATAAATACATTAATCTATGTTATTGATGACGTAGAGATGACCACATAAATACATTAATCTATGTTATTGATGACGTAGAGATGACCACATAAATACATTAATCTATGTTATTGATGACGTAGAGATGACCACATAAATACATTAATCTATGTTATTGATGACGTAGAGATGACCACATAAATACATTAATCTATGTTATTGATGACGTAGAGATGACCACATAAATACATTAATCTATGTTATTGATGACGTAGAGATGACCACATAAATACATTAATCTATGTTATTGATGACGTAGAGATGACCACATAAATACATTAATCTATGTTATTGATGACGTAGAGATGACCACATAAATACATTAATCTATGTTATTGATGACGTAGAGATGACCACATAAATACATTAATCTATGTTATTGATGACGTAGAGATGACCACATAAATACATTAATCTATGTTATTGATGACGTAGAGATGACCACATAAATACATTAATCTATGTTATTGATGACGTAGAGATGACCACATAAATACATTAATCTATGTTATTGATGACGTAGAGATGACCACATAAATACATTAATCTATATATGCCACACTATATTTACAATACTGATAATAGTATTTCAAGTTGTGTAACAGTCAAATAGAGCGTATTGCGAGGAGGACGTTACAATGCATGTATACTTTAAATAAACGTATTAGTCAGTCAGGACGTCACAAGTGTAGCGGGAACCTCGTATGTAGGGACAGACCCAATCACTGGAGGTTGTAAAACAACCAATACATTGCCTCTTAAATACATAGTAAAAAGTAAAAACATACAGTCTGTTAATTTATGTTTCCAATCTTTCATTTCTTCTGATACCACATCCCAGGAAAGGTGTTGTTAGGTAAACTGCCCGCCGGCGATATAGCCCAAAATGGTGCTGATGCAGGCGTAAAACCCGAAATATAACATATAACACTGTGAAGAGGTATTCAAATCAAACTGTAAATGAGCAAAACTCTTCCAATTGTAAAGTTCTCATAGCCAGTGCTTACATGTGAATAACGTCACTGTGTTTACACACTGTATTCCTCCGCCAAATAATACAGTATACCAACCTTCAGTTTGCAATGGCCTGCATTCTTATACATCTTTTCTACATATCAACTAGTCTGAAGTCTTCTCAAGTCACATAATTTCTCAAAAAAACACAAAAACTATACACTGCCTGTCATGAAAATGCATTTTTACCTAAAAGAAAAATGAAATATTAGTTATTGGGACTACGGGTGCACTTCCGCCTATTTACGCATATGGACCGGGCTACACTCTGTGATACACTTCTTGGAAGTAGACTTTATTATGGCGCGTTCCATCTTCACAAATCTTATTACATGCATACCAATTAACCCATTCAACACCAAGTAACTGACATGGACTGGTCCATGATATTTTTAGACCAATAAATTAATAACAAAATTACATTTGGATCAGTTCATTTATCAAAATGGGTAAACAAAATTCTAAAAATAGTTATATTACTTGAAAAAAGTGCAGATCCTGATGAGACGGCTCGTCACGAGCCGGCTCATATGGATCTACACTTTTTGTAAGCCAATTTAGAGGTCTGTGGTGTTGAAAGGGTTAATATGGAATAAACATTGCATACGGTTCTATATACGAACTTATTCATCTTAATCATCGACTATTTTGTTTTTATTTTCATTTAATGTAACTACTACTCATTCAGCTGATGTACTGATATAGAGTATATCGCCTATATGGATGTCAATGTAAATACGAATGCATTTAGTAATGTTTCTTCTTCTTCTTCTTCTCGTTCGCGAATCACATGGACAAGTCGGCAGCAAACATGAAATGGGCCGTCCTCCTCAGATCCTCCCGGCAGCCATGTAACTTCGTCTGGAGAGAAGTATCTGTTGCCCAGGTTGTTTTCCTCAGCCCATGAAGATTGGGACACTCCTGGAGGATGTGTTCTGCAGTCTGGTCCCCTATTTTGCAGCTGCAGGTAGTTGATGGAGCTAGTCCAAGCTTCCGACACATATGGAAGTTCAGGCGGTTATGCCCTGTTCTAAGCCGGAATATCGTGACTTGCTCCTGTCTGGTGAGAAGGTGGTAGTCATCCTTCTCGACTGTTGGCTTTGATGCAGATGTGATTATGGTGCATTTCTCCTTGTAAGTCAAATCTTTGTCTGGTTGCCTCTCGGTAGAACCTTGCTTGGCAAGCTGGTCAGCGGCTTCATTGCCAGGAATGCCTATGTGTGCAGGTACCCACTGGAGGACAGTTCTTTTAGATACGCTGACTGTTCGAAGGGCTTCCATCAGGTAGGGTTCTTTGTTATTAGACAGGGCATCCAGAACTGAGAGCACATCAGTCAGGAAGACAACCTGGGCACACTCTACAGTGGTGTGTACTAGAGATGCTGCTGTTTCAAGGGCCTGTACTTCTGCCCCATAGTTGCTGCAGTGTACTCCAGTAGGTAGAGCAACTGACTGTGTGTGTCCATCTGGGTGTCGGATATACACGCCTGCTCCTCCGTTTGCTACTGCTCTTGTGGCTGAACCATCTGTGTAGACTTGTAGCCATGCTTCTCCAGGATAACTCTTGTCGATGTGTGCTAGTGTGAGGGCACGTTTGACGTCATCATGTTATCTATCTCTGGATGTCATATATGGGATTGTACTGCAGATGGTAACCTTGGATTCATCGCTAGTCAACCATGGCTTGGATAGAAATGGCGTTGGAGGCAATGTCTTGGCTGGGAGATGACTGGTGTGCTTTCGAGCAAGCTTCTTGGACTGGTGGATGAAACTGCTTCGCTTTAGACGATTCTTCGTTAGTGCCTCAACTCTCTGCTTCATCGGTTGTTCTTCCTGACATCGAAACTTCTCTGTCTGTAGAAGAATTCGTGTGTCGCGACGTTCTTGCAGTGGCTGGATGGAAGTAATTTTCTCCATGGCCTTGATTGGAGTGCTCTTCATTGCACCTGTGATCAGCCTGAGAGCCTTGTTCTGAACCTTGTCGAGTGTCTGTTGGTTGGTCTTGGCTGATGATGTCCAGGCGGTTGATCCATATTCCAGGTGAGGCCTGACCACACCTTGGTATATAGTCTTCAGGATGTGATCATTGGCACCCCATGTGGTGCCAGCAAGCTTCCGAAGGATTGCAAGCTTGCGCTTGGCTTTGGCCTCTGCTTTCTGGATATGTGGCTTCCATGTCTGCCGTCTGTCAAATGTCACCCCCCAAGTATGTTGGCTCGTTGTCCGTCTTCAAGGCAGTTCCACCGACTTTGATGGTTCCAGCTTTCTGTTTGGTGGAAAGTGTGAAGAGTGTGGTTGACGACTTCTCCTTATTAATAGAGATGCACCAGTCTTCTGCCCATGCTGTGAGCTTGTCTGCGGCCATCTGCATTCTGTATGTGGCAGTCGTTGCATATTCTTCAACACACCACATGACCAAGTCGTCAGCATAGAGTGCTGCTTTGATACCATGTGGCAGCTCTGCAAGCAAGTCATCGATGAAGATGAGGAACAACGTAGGCGAGATCACTCCTCCTTGAGGAACACCATGTCGGATGAGGAATTTCTTGCTCTTCTGGTTGTCAACAAGTACTCTGGCTCTGCGATTGTGTAGGAAGGATTTGGTCCATCGGAGCATCTTGTCGGCAATTCCGCATCGTTGCATCTTGACCAGCAGCTCATCAGTCCAGACTTTGTCAAAAGCCTTCTGGAGGTCTATCCAGGTTGCAACAACTACCTTCTGGCCTTGGAATGCATCCTCAACTTCCTGAGCGAAGTATGTTGCCTGGTCCTATGTGCATCTGAACTGTCGGAATCCTGCTTGTTCCTTGGATAGGAGGTTTTCTGTCTCAAGGTACCACATGAGTCTCTTGTTAACTATCCTCTCCATTGTCTTGACCACACAGCTAGTGAGACTAATAGGGCGATAGCTGGAAGCTTTCTTTCTATCCTTGCCGTTCTTGTAGATTGGGATAATATTGGCTTCCTTCCAGATCTGCGGAACTATGCCTTCTTTCCAGCTAAGATTGAAGATGTCAAGAAGTTTCAGCATGGCTGAGCATCCAAGATGAGTTAGCATCTCATTGGAGATTCCATCTGGTCCAGGTGACTTCCTCTTTTTCAGTTGTCTGAGCGCTGTGTACAGTTCCTGGTATGTAGTGGAAGTTTCATGGAGTCTTGTTCCGTATGCGTTTTACTTCTATCCTTCTGTTCTTTCCGTGCCTCTCTTTGCTGTTGGCGTGTGACTTTGATGTTGCCCTCTTTCTGGTAGGCTTTGGCGAGACAGTCTGCAGTCTCTTTGCCGGTCAACAGTTTCCCATCCTCATCCAACGTGATTTTCTGTCTGTTATTTTCTTCATCATTTAGCTGTTTCGTGAGCGTCCACAACTTCCTCCCGTCCTTCTTAAGGTTCAGGGCAGCAGTTTTCTCCCTCCAACTTCGTCGTGTAGCTTCCAGTTTAGATTTTTGAAACTGTGCCTTTGCTTTCTGAAGTTGTTCATGGTTTTCTTGTGATGGCTGTTCTTCTGCCCTGTTCCTTGCTTCAGTGAGTTCATCTTGGAGGGTCTGCAACTGATTGGTCCAGTAGGGCTTGTATTCTCTTCTTGCACCTCTAGGTATGGTTTCATGGGCAGCTTTGAGTATGCAGCTGTTGAACTCTTTCACCACGTTGTTAACATCTCTTCCTTGTACCTGTATGCCTCGAGTAAGAGAATTGGACCGAATAGCATAGATACTCCACTTGGCTTTCTTGTAGTTCCATCTAGGGTAGGGATGGTCTGTCTGTATCACTTCACTGCTGAGTGTGAGGAACACTGGTTTGTGGTCACTTCCACCAAGTTGATCGCCAACTTCTCTAACCGTACCTTTCTGGATGTCCTCTGTGCAGAATGCTAGATCTGGAGAGGTAGTAGTGTGCCATCGCCTAGAGTAGAAGGTTGGTACATCATAGGGCTGGTTGACGAGAATCAAGTTGTGTTCATCCTGCCAGTCCTCCACTTCATCCCCACGCCTATCAGACTGTGCATATCCCCAACTCTGGGAATGACTATTGAAGTCACCAACAACCATGCATCGACTGTTTGAAACTCCAATAGTGTCAAGGGCAAGGGCTTTGTCATTTGGGCAGTAGTAGTTGACGAGGTTCATCTCAGTTGATTTGATCTTGATCTTGAACTCCTGGTATTCTGCTCCTTCAAGGTAGGTTTTCACTTCGCTCACATTGATGTTGTTCCGGATTAGAGTGAGCACACCACCCTTGTGTCTGTCTTGTCGGTCTGCTCGGAGACACTGGTAGCCTTGTACTTTGAACGTCTTGTCTTTGTTCAGGTGTGTTTCCTGTATGCAGCAAACACCTACCTCTTTGTCCTGTAGTACTTGCTCAAGTTCAGTCTTTTTGTTAAAGACTCCTTCAGCATTCCACTGCATGAGCACAAGAGGTTTCTGCTTCACGTTTCGGCCAGTAGCTGTCCTTCGCCGTCCCCTGGCTCCACAGGGCGGCTTAGGGTGACCTCCAATAGCTAAGGATGGGTTCCTTCGAGGTATTGAACGCGGCACTGTACCTGCCTGGCGGGTCTTCACAGGTCCAGCACCATCTCGGTTTACTCTTTCTGTCATTGTGATTCATGTTGCGTTATGCGTAGTACCGTGGTTTATTAGAATGCGCCGTGCGGCCCAGTACTTCCGGCTTCAGCATTCGAGGTTTCTGTTGGGGTTACCTCACCATTAGGCTAGGACTTTTAAGGCGGTCCATATGTTCGCCTGATGCACCCGTTGTGGGACACGTGGAGTATTTAATAGGAGTAGCTTTGCCATGTGCTATCCTGCCCCGTCCTGGTAGGTACACCGCCATATGGTCCGGGACTGCTTATTTGATTCACAGCTAACCCCCATATCTGAGGGCCGTTTCCCTTATCCGCCACCTGAGGACCCGCTGGGTAGGGGATGGTCGCCCCACTACTGAATTGGAAGCAGCATGGACCCAGCAGTAATGTTTGAGATCCCTATCAGGAACATTTATATATATAGTTCATCCCTATATTAATGAAGTAAATGTATACGATATTCCAATAATTACCACCTTCATTTATTGTCATATATGTATGCTTATGTTGTAGAATGTACTATTGCTATGTCATTAGAAACTATATAGTTGATGTGAATAAAATAGTGTGTGTTTTACGTTTACTTATCGTCGCTACCGGTTGCCCATATGAGAGACGCCTCCTGAAGAGTTATTTCAGATTTTGGTGGATACTGCAATGTGACCCATTACAGAGTCTCCTCTGGTTCTTTTATGTGCACGATGTACAGCACCGACACGAGGCCTCGGTTTAAAGTCCCATTTGAAAGACTGTTAATTTCATTAGGGTCTGACGGGGGATCGAACTAGCGATCCCTGGATTACCAGTCCAGCGTTTTACCACTGGACTACAGATCCGTCTGTTGAGTTGAATAAAATATTTTCGTTCATTTATTCATATATAAACAAGCATATATTTGTTTGATTGTTTGATTGTTTGTGTTGGGGTTAGTTTATACATATATTTTAGCTCGATTGCAAAACAAGTTCTTACAACTTATATTAATCACTCTCGAGACCTCATTCCTGGTGGAATCCATCGCCACGAGGGAGAGAGAAGAGGCAACGTGGACATTAAATGCCTTACCTAAGGGACAAACGTAACGGCTCCAGCGTGGCTCGAATCCCGGACCTTTCGCACCTGAAGCGAACACACATCCACTGCGCTATCATAACTTCCACGTGTTGGGGCTTAAAGTTGCACCGACAACTTAAGATATATGGCGACTCTTCATCTGTATTTGGTAGAGGAAGACCCCGGGTGCCCCTACGAGTAGTATTTCATGCTCAGCCGGAAACAAGGTAGGGGAAGACCCCGGGTGCCGCTACGAGTAGTATTTCAGGCTCAGCCGGAAACAAGGTAGGGGAAGACCCCGGGTGCCGCTACGAGTAGTATTTCAGGCTCAGCCGGAAACAAGGTAGGGGAAGACCCCGGGTGCCGCTACGAGTAGTATTTCAGGCTCAGCCGGAAACAAGGTAGAATCACAGACCTTCCGCTAGCCAGCAGAGAGCTTCCTCACACGAAATAGTTCGACTCCACTAGTGGGATTTGAACACACAGCAGGTAAGAGCAAGTGGTTTGAAGGCATCGACGTATACCACTCGGCCACGGAGGCATTCTGTACACAAACAATCATACACATATATTTATGAATTTAATATTAACACTGACTGTGTGATTTGTGGCTAGTTGCTTTCAATGATGCTATCAATATATATATATATTATATAAATATAGAATCTTACACTCGTAGTGATTTCATACCAAATTTTATCACCAGTGAACGAGTTTTGGAATGTTGTTATAAAGCGAGCCTTTTGCCGAGCTTAGTAGCAAAATTCCGCAACGAATTTCATAACATATGGACTCACCACTAGTGTAAGACTCTTTTAATCGCATTACCACAGTAACAACAACCATATAGTTGAAGGAAAACAAACGTTTCTGTCTGTCAATATATATTTGCATTCGACATAGATAGTCCCTGATAATCAAACAACACGCAAAAAGATAGACACAATATTTATAATCTCTGTATTCCACTAGTGCCTATTTAGCATTTTATTGATCTAAGCTGTTGATTTTCAAAATATAAAGCATGGACACAATAAACATGTATATATCGAATGTGTATTGCAAGCTGTCAAATGGCATATGCCGCGACCAATCAGAATCCTTCCAAATGTTATTAAACGTGTGAGCATATATTAATTTATGTAATGGCTGAATTACACTGAATGCAAAGCAAAGCTAATGTGATAAATTCAAATTGTGTATTAATGAAAATAATCAGTCTAAAATAGAAAACTATGAATACTATTCGATTGTAATTCAATTGTTGACAAGGGTCGAAACAAATTCTAATGTGCCTAATATATTATGTTTATTAGTTGGAGTGGGCTTATACCATGTGACTAACATTGGTAGTATCCGATTAACAGGATACAACTATAGGATTACATATTTTTTGTTTATTGAATTCTTTAAGATATAATATGTAATTTTAAAAGCAATAAGTTTTTCGAGGATTCAGCGAGTCTTCAGCCCGTCCTCTAGTTCCGCACGTCTAAACAGCGTACGTTATCAAGATAGATGGATATTGCACAAATGTGAAACTCCGTAATGGGTTTTCAACGGCTTAAATGGACTTACGTGGATACGTTTGTAACATCTCATGATAATTTCAATTTTTAGGAACAAATCGGAATGGTCTAAATCACTCTTATAGTTGTAACATTTTCACAGGAATCGATTAAGATGTCACCGGTCCGTTGATAAATGACACTGGGGATCAAAATTTGACATTATTTTGTTGGCAATAAATGGAAGGAAGGAATGGGGGATTAGGCAAGGAACAATTTGCGCTCCCTTGATGAAATGGCTTTTCTATCGTTCATTTTTTGTACATACGGTTTGTCACTTGTTTTCTCCTAATGTTTGTTTCAATGCAAATTTCTAGCCAGTACTACTGCACCAGTGTAGTCTTACATGGTATGGTTTAAACTAACTGTACATCTATTTGTTTGATTGTTTGTTTGTTTGTTTGTTTGTTTGTTTGTGTGTTTGTGTGTTTGTTTGTTTGTTTGTTTGTTTGTTTGTTTGTTTGTTTGTTTGTTTGTTTGTGTGTTTGTTTGTTTGTTTGTTTGGTTGGTTGGTTGGTTAAGTTTTACGCCTTCATCAGCATCATTTTTGGGTTATATCGCCGATGGGCAGTTTACCTGACAACACCTTTCCTGGGCAGGTTCCAGCGGTTAACCAGTAATTGGTGCACCAACCTCTGTAAGAAACTGCCAACCTTTTCATATAAATATACACGGCCTTAGTTGGGGATCGAACACGTGACCATCAGTGATGATAGGTTACAGTGCTATTGATTTACTTCAATGTTTCTGTTTCATTTTTCTGAACATGCAATGTGTGTTCAGTGTCCACAAACATATATACATATATACATATACATACATACATACATACGTAAACAACGTCTATTAAGAGATATAGGCTTCCAGAACGTATGGCAACATATCAGAAACTCAATACGGCCCAATTAATGGTCTCGGTGTTAAAATATATTTATTTGACTTACCAGGCAAACTATACCAACGCCAGTTCCCAGGCTAAAGAGACCACTACGGGGTTTTCCGAAAATACAATGTATATGCAGTCGTATCATTCTATTTGACTAAATACCAATTCTACACAATTGTCTTTACACTAAATACAATTTCTACACATTTGTCTTTACATTAAATACAATTTCTACACAAAATTTGTCTCTACATTACTTACCATTTCGACACAATTTTCTTTACATTAATCACCATTTCTACACAATTTTCTTTACATTAATTATCATTTCTACACAATTTTCTTTACACTAAATACCATTTCTACATATTTGTCTTTACATTAAATACAATATCTACACAGTTGTCTTTATATTAAATACAATTTCTACACAGTTGTCTTTACATTAAATACAATTTCTACACACAGTTGTCTTTATATTAAATACAATTTCTACACACAGTTGTCTTTACATTAAATACAATTTCTACACACAGTTGTCTTTACATTAAATACAATTTCTACACAGTTGTCTTTACATTAAATACAATTTCTACACACAGTTGTCTTTACATTAAATACAATTTCTACACAGTTGTCTTTGCATTAAATACAATTTCTACACAGTTGTCTTTACACTAAATTCAATTTCTACACAGTTTTCGTTACACTAAATACAATTTCTACACATTTGTCTTTACATTAAATATAATTTCTACACATTTGTCTTTACATTAAATACAATTTCTACACAGTTGTCTTTATATTAAATATAATTTCTACACAGTTGTCTTTACATTAAATACAATATCAACACAATTGTCTTTATATTAAATACAATTTCTACACAGTTGTCTT
Organism: Archivesica marissinica; assembly: GCA_014843695.1. Taxonomy (NCBI): domain Eukaryota; kingdom Metazoa; phylum Mollusca; class Bivalvia; order Venerida; family Vesicomyidae; genus Archivesica; species Archivesica marissinica. Next base: position 3,612,584 of record CM026389.1, on the reverse strand, counting down.
TACATTAAATACAATATCTACACAGTTGTCTTTATATTAAATACAATTTCTACACAGTTGTCTTTACATTAAATACAATTTCTACACACAGTTGTCTTTATATTAAATACAATTTCTACACACAGTTGTCTTTACATTAAATACAATTTCTACACACAGTTGTCTTTACATTAAATACAATTTCTACACAGTTGTCTTTACATTAAATACAATTTCTACACAGTTGTCTTTACATTAAATACAATTTCTACACACAGTTGTCTTTACATTAAATACAATTTCTACACAGTTGTCTTTACATTAAATACAATTTCTACACAGTTGTCTTGATATCAAATACAATTTCTACACAGTTGTCTTTACACTAAATTCAATTTCTACACAGTTGTCTTTACACTAAATTCAATTTCTACACAGTTGTCTTTACACTAAATACAATTTCTACACATTTGTCTTTACATTAAATATAATTTCTACACATTTGTCTTTACATTAAATACAATTTCTACACAGTTTTCTTTATATTAAATATAATTTCTACACAGTTGTCTTTACATTAAATACAATATCAACACTATTGTCTTTATATTAAATACAATTTCTACACAGTTGTATTTACATTAAATACAATTTCTACACAGTTGTCTTTACACTAAATTCAATTTCTACACAGTTGTCTTTACACAAAATACAATTTCTACACATTTGTCTTTACATTAAATACAATTTCTACACAGTTGTCTTTACACTAAATACAATATCTACACAGTTGTCTTTATATTAAATACAATATCCACACAGTTGTCTTTACATTAAATACAATTTCTACACAGTTGTCTTTACACTAAATACAATTTCTACACAGTTGTCTTTATATTAAATACAATTTCTACACATTTGTTTTTACACTAAATACAATTTCTACACAGTTGTCTTTACATTAAATACAATTTCTACACAGTTGTATTTACATTAAATACAATTTCTACACATTTGTCTTTACACTAAATACAATTTCTACACAGTTGTCTTTACATTAAATACAATTTCTACACAGTTGTCTTTACATTAAATACAATATCTACACAGTTGTCTTTATATTAAATACAATTTCTACACAGTTGTATTTACATTAAATACAATTTCTACACAGTTGTCTTTACACTAAATACAATTTCTACACAGTTGTCTTTACATAAATACAATTTCTACACATTGTATTTACATTAAATACAATTTCTACACAGTTGTCTTTACACTAAATACAATTTCTACACAGTTGTCTTTACATTAAATACAATTTCTACACAGTTGTCTTTACATTAAATACAATTCTACACAGTTGTCTTTACAAAATACAATTTCTACACAGTTGTCTTTACATAAATACAATATCTACACAGTTGTCTTTATATTAAATACAATTTCTACACAGTTGTATTTACATTAAATACAATTTCTACACAGTTGTCTTTACACTAAATACAATTTCTACACAGTTGTCTTTACATTAAATACAATTTCTACACAGTTGTCTTTACATTAAATACAATATCTACACAGTTGTCTTTATATTAAATACAATTTCTACACAGTTGTATTTACACTAAATACAATTTCTACACAGTTGTCTTTACACTAAATACAATTTCTACACAGTTGTCTTTACACTAAATACAATTTCTACACAGTTGTCTTTACATTAAATACAATATCTACACATTTGTCTTTACATTAAATACAATATCTACACAGTTGTCTTTACACTAAATACAATTTCTACACATTTGTCTTTAAATTAAATACAATTTCTACACAGTTGTCTTTACATTAAATACAATTGCTACACAGTTGTCTTTACACTAAATACAATTTCTACACAGTTGTCTTTACACTAAATTCAATTTCTACACAGTTGTCTTTACAATAAATACAAGTTCTAAACAGTTGACTTTACATTAATTATCAGTTCCACACAATTGTCTTTACATTAAAGTTACACAACATGAGTTGTCTCGATGCATGCACTTTTGGCATATTATGAAACGTACTAATTTAACAACTATTATGAAATCACATAATTAGCTAATATACATGCATGTATAAACAAGTAGGACTATGTAATTGTAACATCGTAACAAGACATACCAACCCATAGAACACACTTCATTATTATACAATTCCGGAACCAATATTAGATCCAGAGGGTAGGCCTACAAGACACCAGTTTATAAACTCATTTTCGAATGGATGAAGCCCGAACTCGAGACACTTGGGTTTTTATCCAAAAAACTTAATTACTGGACCATTGATCACCCATACACTTCTAAGTGATACAAATTTAGTTTATCTCGATTGCGAAACAAGTTCTTACAACTCGAGTCCTCACTCTCGATACCTCATTTTGATGGAATCCATCGCCACGGGGGAGAGAGAAGAGGCAACGTGGACGTTAAATGCATTGCCCAAGGGCACAATCGTTACGGCTCCAGCAGGGCTCGAAATACGGGCATTTCGCACATGAAGCGAACACGCTACCACTGCGCTATCACGATTTCCACCTCCCACTGTGCTATTTACTTCTGATCTTGTTCCTTACATTATTATCTTCACACTAGCTAGTTTATTGGCTATAACTGTGGCGAGTATCAATGCGGTGCCAAGCATTATGTGGCTAGCAATATAATAGCTAGCAAATGTGTTGCGAGCAATGCGGTTGCTTGTAGATGCGTGACTACCAATGATGTGACTAGTAATGTGTGACTAGCAAATCGGGTGGCTAGCAATATGTGGCTAGCAATGTGTGGGCTAGCAATATGTGACTAGCCATATGTGGCTAGCAATATGTGACTAGCAAATCGGGTGGCTAGCAATATGTGGCTAGCAATGTGTGGGCTAGCAATATGTGGCTAGCAATGTGTGGGCTAGCAATATGTGACTAACAATATGTGGCTAGCAATGTGTGGGCTAGCAATATGTGACTAACAATATGTGACTAACAATATGTGGCTAGCAATATGTGGCTAGCACTATGAGGCTGGCAATGTATGGCTAACAATATGCTAATGATAGCAATATGTGGACAGCTAGCCATGTTGTAACTAGCAATGTGTGGCAAGCCATATGGTTCTAGCAATGTGTGACTTGTAATGTTTGGCTAGTATTATGTAGCTAGCATTACGTAGCTAGCAACATGGGGCTGGCAATGTATAGCATGCAATTCGTGACTAGCAATATGTGGCTAGCATTATATAGCTAGCAACATGGGGCTAGTAATGTGTGTATAGCTAGCGATGTGGTGACTTGTAATGTGTGTCAAACAAGGATATTCGAGAATATACTTATTATCAATGTATTCCCATGTGCCGGTTAAAATATAGTTTTTATTTACTCAGTCTGAATAAAACAATATCACCTATTCAATGGTGAGTAGACCCCCCCCCCCCCACACACACACACCCGTGTATTCCAGATACAGTACAAAGCCCAATATCACTACTATCTGGCAATATGTGTCCACCTTGCTAGCAATGGTGACCAGCCATTGGCTTACACCAATCCTGTAAATCCCTCAGCAATATATTTTATCACCCCCACCTCTATTGATGTATAATACACGTTCTTACTCGATTGTTCGTCCCTTGTTAGTTGTCTTGAAATTCCAGAAGTGTTCAAATTTTAATAGCGTTTACCCACAATCACTTCTGTAGCAACGCCGTCATTTGTTCAATTTGAGAGGCCGCGTGATCAATCATTGGGGATTTTCTGGATTTGTAAGTTAAATTGTGGTCAGGCAATCTTCGCTGATGTACATCTTAATCCAGGCTTTATCTCCGCGACTTATGAATAATGTATAGACATATAATCAAGTATTTTCTTAGCTTACGGTACGTCGTGAGAATAACCTTGCGTAAGAATAGCACATATGGTCCATGTTAAACCGCGATGTGATCTATCGAAGTAAATACCATCTAAGCCATGATTGGTTAGATATTGGGGCATTTGGAATAACTCCTAATTCCTGTCATTCCGCTGCACAAGACAATGTATAGTTGATACGATAATGTCCATTAAACAATGATGGCATATATTTACAGAATAATAAAATATTTAAAGGCACAGTATAAATGTTCGTAATTCATATCTTTGGTTGTCCGATTAGCGCAGTGGTTAGCGCGCTCGCTTCTCACCAATGCAACCCAGGTTCGATCCTCGGACCGGGAAGTATGTGAGATGGTACGGTGGTCGCCAGATCTTCCTCCCACACAAATTACCACACATACGCGTCCATCCGCGCCAATGAGAGTGATTGATATAAGTTGTTAAAATCGTTGTTAAATAAATAAAGTTTAAACTGAGAAAATTCTATCATTCATAGGAAAACATAAAAGAAAAAAGAATGCGTCCTTTTTTGCAAAGTGGCAAGATGTGCTTTTTATATGGTTTGGTTTGTTATTTACCTTCTGTATGTGTGTTCTATTGGTGATATTTTGATAGCATTTGCAGCCAAAGTAAATTGCCATTGATTTATTGAAATTGTATTCTTGCATGTATGCTGTTGTTATTTTGGTGTGGCAGACAGTACCCGGGAGTAAACACAGGCATACTTCTTAAAAATACTTAACCCCGTGGTGTATTTATTTATGTTGGCAGTTTCTAAGAGATACGATAAGTATTTTTAATTTAAATTGGGGTAGGTCGTGGGTGACAAATGTGCCAATCGTGTTGATTTCATATACAGATGTAGAATATACATTGTATTATGACGATGATGCTACTGGTGTAGGATATACCGTGTATTATTACAATGAAGCTACTAGTGTAAGATATACAGTGTATTATGACGATGATGCTACTGGTGTATGATATACCGTGTATTATTACAATGAAGCTACTGGTGTAGGATATACAGTGTATTATGACAATGGCGTTAGTGGTGTAGGATATATCGCGTAGTTTGCCATTGACGCTACTGGTGTAGGATATGCCATGTATTATGACGATGACGCTCATGGTGTAGGATATACCGTATATTATGACGATGATGTAGGGCATACCATACGCATCTTTAACCTTTTATTGGAAGTTCATTCTGTATAATTGTGGATATCGTAATAGCGCAGTGGTAGCGCGTTCGCTTCAGGTACGAAAGGCCCGTAGTTCGAGCCCAGGTGTGGCCGTTATGATTTTGCAAGTCATTTAAATTCCACATCGCCTCTTCTCTCTTCGTCGTAGCGATGGATTCCATCAGGAATGAGGTATCGAGAGTTATTAATATAAAGTGTAAGAACTTGTTTCGCAATCAAGTAAAATTAAATTTGTATACACTACAATTGTAGGACTGATCATATCAGTATTTAATATTACCAACTCCTTGGCAATGCTTAAATCAATTTACGTTCACTTGTAACCTGAAATAAATCACTTGAGAATATATCTCATGTAATTTGTTCTGAAGATGAACCTGCCGACGATCCAGCAACACTTTGCTTAATAGCCGAACAAAACAACCTTATCATTTCTCTAGCCATGTGTTTGTGAATCTTCAATAAATAACGAAACAATAAGCCATTCGCGGTTCCATAAATGTGTCAATTGCCGCGTAATTAATGTGTCTAAATATTACCTACCGTTCTTTGATTATTGACAATGCTGTCACTATACACTGTGGTGCTATAATGTACGAGCATGTTGGAAGCGTAGCAGATTGTGTACCCCGATAGTAATGTACATTGTACAGCCCTGATATCCGGGTAGCTTAGCCTGTCTCGCATTTAGTACTGGTATGTGAACATTTATCAAGTTTCTTTGGTAAACATTTCATCTAAAATAAATGGATGCGCCATATTGTTTTGTGTTTTAAACCTAGATTCGTGAGTAAGAACGCGAACGATGGTTTGATGCGATGTTAAACAATGATTTATCGTTGAAGTTATCATCTTTTTCATTCGATTTTAATTATGTTTGGAAAGGTTTTGAATGTATTCCTCTTAGAATTGCATTTTGTATGATAATGGAATATTAGTTCGTGTGTTATTACTGAAGTATGCTTATCTTTGATAGTAATGTACAATCTACATCCGTTATGTCGAATTCCGTCCTACCGAACAAAGTACTTCGACATAACCGAAGTTTGATTTAACGAAATTCTATATAAACGGAGTCAGTTATATGTAAAATGATAGTATCTGAAACGGAACTTTGGTCCGACTTCGAGATAATCGGAGAATTCGACATAACGGACTTTGACATAACGGATGTAGACTGTATATTCAAGTTTTTTTAAACTGTTGTCGTTTTTAATTTAAAGATTTCGTTTTAAAATGTAAGTGATTTGAGATTTGAGAAAAAGTAAATATTGTCTGACACAGAACTTTGGAAAAAGGTTCGACCATGTATACCCATTCTGCTGGAAGTTAGAACTATAATGCGATTGAAGTTGGTCCAGTTAATTTGGATATAGAATATCTTGATAATAGTTATGATCATTAAGAATGGAAATAGACTCATGACAAAATACTTTCCGATTAGCGTAGTGGGCTGTCCGATTAGCGCAGTTGTTAGAGCGCTCGCTTCTCACAAATGCAACCCGGGTTCGATCCTCGGAGCGGGAAGTATGTGAGATGGTCCGGTTGTCGCCAGATCGGACAGATGGGTTTTCGCCGGGTATTCCGGTTTCCTCCCACGCGAATGACCACATAAACGCTTTCATCCGCGCCAACGAGAGTGATTAATATAAGTTGTTAGAACTTGCTCCGCAATCGTTGTCAAATAAATAAAGTTTGCACTTTTTAAAAATTACTTTCTACGTTTAATTAAGTTACATACTCGCGGCTTTGATGTACGCTTAAAATGCCTATTGAAACATGATCTGCAAAATAAAATTATGAATATGATAAGATTGTTTTTAATCCTTGGATGATTTGTGGACGGACGGATTAATTTTGTCAGATAAGGTCAAAGTCTGTGACACATAGATTCATCTAGGAGATGCATAGCCGAATAAATACACAGAATATCGCGAGATTCAAGAAGAATAGCGGTGTAACTACAACATGTCATGCATAAAACGTTATTAATAATTCCACATTTGACAGATTTTCAAGTTTCATATTTCCTGCCCTGACTTTTATGTATACAGAGATAAAGGTATTAAGTAATGGCAATAATGTGTATACGCATTTTGATAGTATTCACTATTATTGATTTATGTTTTAAATTATGAAATAATCTAGTAGAGATGAAACGGCAATGGTTAGTAGCGTAATACTACATTTTAAAACTTTATTTATTTTACAACACAACAACAAGTCCTAACAACTTATATTAATCACTCTCGTTGGTGCGGATGAAAGCGTAAATGTGGTCATTTGTGTGGGAGGAAACCGGAGTACCCGGAGAAAACCCACCTGTCCGATCTGGCGACCACCGTCCATCTCATTTTAATACTACATGTTAGCATGTGGATAGTGTTCTAGCAAAACCGCATCATTTCTCTACACTCAACAATATTCCTAATCGGTCACTGTGTGTGTTTTATGTTTATTTATCGTCGCTCCCGGTTGCCCATATGAGTGACGCCTCCTGAAGAGATTAGTCATTTTAGATTTTTGGAGGATAGTGCAATGATACAGACAGAGACCCATTCCAGAGTCTCCTCTGGTTCTTTTACGTGCACGGTGTACAGTACCATCGGTCACCTGCATGCTCCGTGGTTATAAACCTTTCCCAGATCTCAAACTCAAGCTCACGGAATTTGATTGGTTGAAACAGAGTTTTACACTCAGCAGAACCAATCAGAAGCTTGAGACCGAGTTTAAGATGGTAGAACAAATTTATAACTTGGTATTTTATAATAGTTTGAGCCAATTAATAATCATGCAATATAAATATGTTCTTATTGTCAATTAATGCATTTTATCCGAAATGAGTATACAGGAAATCATGCATAACGATCTGTTATAAAATCTAAACATTAAGATGATATAAATAATGATATTATTTTGCTTCCAAATACTGTCGTTGACCCATCGCCGCTGCATGTTTGAATCCTACTTCGTTGACCCCTCGCCGCTGATGTTTAATCTACTTCTGACCCCTCGCCGCTGCATGTTTGAATCCTACTTCGTTGACCCCTCGCCGCTGCATGTTTGAATCCTACTTCGTTGACCCCTCGCCGCTGCATGTTTGAATCCTACTTCGTTGACCCCTCGCCGCTGCATGTTTGAATCCTACTTCGTTGACCCCTCGCCGCTGCATGTTTGAATCCTACTTCGTTGACCCCTCGCCGCTGCATGTTTGAATCCTACTTCGTTGACCCCTCGCCGCTGCATGTTTGAATCCTACTTCGTTGAACCCTCGCCGCTGCATGTTTGAATCCTACTTCGTTGACCCCTCGCCGCTGCATGTTTGAATCCTACTTCGTTGACCCCTCGCCGCTGCATGTTTGAATCCTACTTCGTTGACCCATCGCCGCTGCATGTTTGAATCCTACTTCGTTGACTCTCGCCGCTGCATGTTTGAATCCTACTTCGTTGACCCCATCGCCGCTGCATGTTTGAATCCTACTTCGTTGACCCCTCGCCGCTGCATGTTTGAATCCAACTTCGTTGACTCCTCGCCGCTGCATGTTGAATCCAACTTCGTTGACGCCTCGCCGCTGCATGTTTGAATCCTACTTCGTTGACCCCTCGCCGCTGCATGTTTGAATCCTACTTCGTTGACCCCTCGCCGCTGCATGTTTGAATCCTACTTCGTTGACCCCTCGCCGCTGCATGTTTGAATCCAACTTCGTTGACGCCTCGCCGCTGCATGTTTGAATCCAACTTCGTTGACTCCTCGCCGCTGCATGTTTGAATCCAACTTCGTTGACGCCTCGCCGCTGCATGTTTGAATCCTACTATAGGGGATTCGAATTATTTCATGCGAGGAAGCTATCAAGCCGACTTGTGGACACCTGTTGCTTGTTCCTCAACCAATAACAGCTGCATAGTCGCCATACGACCTAAGCTGTTGGTGTACTTTAAAGCCCACGCCAGCAAGCAAGATTCTAAATGTTGATTCACAAATGTTCAATATTTGTGACAATCATTTATTCCAATTTGAGTTTCTTTTCATTTCGGTTATGGGGGGGGGGGGGTAACTTTGCTCTATTCGTATTCGTTTGAACAGCCGTGTTCAATAATATTATAATTCAATAACTTAGCCAGACAATTTTAAACAATTTCAGCCTTATCTACTACCTTTTACTTATGTCAAAAGCGCCTTGTGTAAATACAAAGCACTTATTTCATACAGCGTAGGTCAAAATATCCCTAGATAAATTCAAGTACAACTGTAGTCACACATTCAGTTATCAAATTTAGCATATCAACAAGTGAAATGATATATTTAAACATATCCACATAGTTACAGCTTATCAATATTTCTTATCTACCTAATTACACGAGATTCCCATGCTGTGTGTTAGACGAGGCACACAGGGGTCGTCTCCCCTCGCACCTTGGTATGTTGTTTACACGAGGTCCAAATTTCCAGACGGATCTGTATTCCAGTGGTTAAAACGTTGAACTGGTAATCCAGGGATCGCAGGTTCGATCCCCCGTCTGACCTTAATAAAATTAACAGTCTTCCAGATGGGACGTTAAACCGAGGTCTCGTGTCGGTGCTTTAGAATGGGTCTCTGTCTGTATCATTGCACTATCCTCCAAAATCTAAAATGACTAATCTCTTCAGGAGGCGTCGCTCATGTGGGCAAACTGTAGCGACTATAAATAGACGTAAAAAACGCACACACAATTCTACACGAAATATTTGACGAGAGTACAATATTTCATACGTCACTATCGTCCGTGTTACACATACATGTAGTCGGGACTGTTCCAATGTTGTCCCATTTCTCGCGTTTTCAGGCAATTTCTCCTACAAGATAACGGAAAAGCTACATAACTAGGAATGGCAAGATCAGTTGGGCCTTTATCTCTTTGTTTATATAGATAAATGATTGCTTTATTGACCTTGAAATCGTCGTGCTGGTGTCGAGTGCAATTAGTGCACGTGTAGATAAACACTGTCCACATTATTTAAGCATAATTGGAAAGATATTCACACGTTCTTTTACCTCACTAGACTAAGGTGGATTTGGGGCGTTGCAATATTTTAACTTTACAACGCAGTGACACGATTGGTCTGCTAAAAATAACAACCAGTAATATCATATCCAAATTTAAATGACGTGTGTGACCTGTTCGTATCGTAACATCAAAACAGTCGTCGATATATATTACGATATATAGTTACTATGTTACTATTCGTCAAATATATGTGTGAGAGAGGGGTCTCCATGACTGAGTGGTTAATGTAGTTGACTTCAAATCACTTGCCCCTCACCGTTGTAGGTTCAATTCCCACTGGGGTGTCGAGTTATTTCACGTGAGAAAGCTATCCAGCTGGCTTGCGGTAGGTCGATGGCCCTACCTGGGTGCCCCTCCTTGCCTGACATACTGCACAGTGGGGCGAATCTCCAGCTATTATTGGTGGGAGAAGAACCTGGGTGCCCCTCCTTGCCTGACATACTGCATAGTGGGGCGAATCTCCAGCTATTATTGGTGGGGGAAGAACATGGGTGCACCTACGAGCAATATTTGAATGATGAATGAGGGACCTCGCTTGTTTTTTTCTATTACCTCCCTTGTTAGATAAAGTCCGATTTATCCCTAAATGCATGGCAGTCCTGTCAGTCGGAATCCTTTGTTTTTACAGTTGTTCTCTAACCAGATGTTGCGTTATGATAAATGTGATTTTATCCAAATCGTGTTAATTAATTAGTAAATATTACAGATATGCTATGAGTATCTGTCGAGATATAGTAACATAATACTTATAAAATGAGAAAGCGGAAGAAAATAGATAACATGTTGTGCAAAGGAAACAACAACAATCATAGCTTAGTATCTATGTAGAAATTAATAACATCTTCTCACATTCCAAATCTGTTGAGTTACTCAATACATGTACACATATATGTGATAGTAATTGTGTTGCCTAATATAACGGTATGTTTTGTAAATGATTCGTAGGAACGAAGTAACCATACAAGCAGATTGCTTTCTCCTCAATCCTACATGTATGTACATAGGAACGAAGTAACCATACACGCAGATTGCTTTCTCCTCAATCCTACATGTATGTACATAGGAACGAAGTAACCATACACGCAGATTGCTTTCTCCTCAATCCTACATGTATGTACATAGGAAAGAGGTAACCATACAAGCAGATTGCTTTCTCCTCAATCCTACATGTATGTACATAGGAAAGAGGTAACCATACAAGCAGATTGCTTTCTCCTCAATCCTACATGTATGTACATAGGAAAGAGGTAACCATACAAGCAGATTGCTTTCTCCTCAATCCTACATGTATGTACATAGGTAAGAGGTAACCATACAAGCAGATTGCTTTCTCCTCAATCCTACATGTATGTACATAATATGTATACTTGACTAAGTTCATTCAGAGAAGTGTTTAAAATAAAGAAACAACGATAAAAACAGAGGAAACAACTTAAGAGGACCTACATACGTTTTAGAGAGTATTCAGGGGCAGTAACTGACCGATGGCGCTCATTATATGATCCAGCAGTAATAAATGCTGTTATGAAAGATAATCGAATAAACTAATGATTTTTCATAACGGATGAGCGCATGTCAACCAAGATTCATATATCTCATTTACAAATTAAATGATAATTTTTGACATTTAACAATTTAACTTTCGCGGGCTGTGCCCATATTTCATTCAAAAAATCATCTATTTAAGCCTACATATTTACACAGACTGTGTCTTGCCATTTCCGAAGATAAATTATAACGTACGTTTAAATAAATGTGAAAGCATACAATCCTGTGGGATATATACGGATCAGATAGGCTCAGGGGTTAATTCGTGGATATAGAACCCTCCACGCTGTCCTTAGGTTTCGCCGGTGTCTATATTGCAGTTTGACAGAGCATTAATGCGCGTGAATTCCATAGATGGATATGTCAAGACATTAATTACGGCACTATTGACACGTTTTTATAAAACATGGAATCATAGTCTAACAAATATTCTGTGAAAAGCGATTAGAACGTTATAAATTGGTTTCCATTAATATTTCGCATTTTGTGTTATTGTCCTGACATACACTTTCACACACAATAGAGTATTTAACCCATTTCATTCTGGATACTGTTCAAACAGTATTTGTAAAGAACATAGAGCGAGATCGGCCGCCACGGAACGTGCCATCTGATCAGGCTCTATGCTGTTTGCTATTCAGATGATCTTGCTATGACACTTGGCTATATAGCAAACAACAACGATCCTGATCAGCACGCAGCGTCACGCTGCGGCTGATCTGGATATATGTTGTTTGCAAAAGCCTTTAAATGTATCCAGAATGAAATGGGTTAAGGGAAACATGTGCATACCAATTAGATACAGTGGTCAGTTACTTCCCCTGAATACTCTTCAATGATGATATGTCTTTTTAATCATTTTAGTTTCCCCTGTTTTCATCGTGGTTTCCTTTGCAGCATATGTTATCAATTTACATCGGTTTTCTCGTCTTATGATCTTATAATCTCGACATAATAGTATACCCTATATATATACACTCTAACACGTAAGTATTTGTTATCAATGAGGGACCTCGCTGGCTTTTCCATTACCTCCCATGGCAGATAAAGTCCGATTTATCCCTACATGCATAGCGGTCCTTTCAGTTGGAATCCTCTGTTTTTACAGTTGTTCCAGAACCAGATGTTATGATAAATGTGATTTTATCCAAATCATGTTATATAGTCAATTGATAAATTGTTTTACAGATTTGGTACCCATTGGATATACTGTAGGATATCTGTCGAGATATAGTAACATAATAATTATAATATGAGAAAGTGGAAGAAAATTAATAGCATCTTGTGCAAAGGAAACAACGATAAAACAGAGGAAACAAATTAAGCGGACCTACATGTTTTAGGCAGTATGCAGGGGCAGTAACTGACCGATGTCTCTCATTAATTAACATGATTTGCAGAAAATCACACCAAGTACATGTACTGTGCGAATTTAATGAAAACAATAATGACCTGTGTAGCGTAGCTGAGAGGCTACGGTCGTTGACTTCAAGTTACTTGTCCCTCACCGCTGTGGGTTCGAATCCCACTGGAGGTGTTGAACTATTTCATGCCAGGAAGCTATGCAGATGACTTGCGGAAAGTCGGTGGTTAAATAAACACGGTCCCGTCATAACCAGAAAGAAGAAGACATACAGGTATAGCTCTTAATGCAAGTAACCCATATCTCACAAATTCGGTCAAAAGAGGAACACTACACTGCCAATAACCGCAAACATGTGTTTATGTAATATTAAAATGCAAAGAAAAGACGCCAAATATAGACATTTAAAAGCTTTTAATAAAGAAAAATAACAACATATGGTTTGTTTTGTTCGTCTGACAGTGGAAACCATTTGAAATGCAATAAAACATTTTGCAAATATATTTCGATTGACTCATAGTTTGATAGACTACATAGAGTTGGACCGATAGTGCATCGTGGAGACGGCTGAACAATGGCACTTGTCAATATGTCGGTTACACCACGGCGTTCCGTTGCCCCCGTGGATTATTTACGTGTAAATTTTCTAATGAAACTTTCGAGCGTAATCGAATTTTAAAACTAAATTAAGGGTAGCAGGTGATATCAATGATTTGTGAGTTGTCTGCATTCCACATAAGAACTTGAAATAGTTTCGATACCGTTTTTATGTTTGAACACCTGGACATAGGGGGGTCGAGTGGTCCGTTTATCATTACGATCATTTTATCAAAAATAATCTACAAGAGTTTTCGTGGTCGAGTGGTTAATGTTGATTTCAAATCACTTGCCCCTCAACGCTGTATGTTCGAATACCACTGGGTGTGTCGAATTCGTTCATGTGAGTAAGCTATCCAACTAGCGTGCAGAAGTTTAGTGGTTATACCCGGGTGTCCGTCTGTGTCTGAAATACTGCTTGGAGAGTGATGATAATAAATAAATAAATAAATAATATTAATACAGTCTCAAAAATATAATTTATAATCACTGTCTCGTATAACAATATATCTCTATTCCCAATCGCAAACTCTTCTACAATTCTTATATATATCATATAAGTATATATTGCCTCACTTACACTTTCATTGTGTAATTTGTGATAACTGCTTCTCATCTTTAGAAGATAAACTGGTTCGATTCCAAAAGAGAGCAGCAAGAACAATTCTAGATCCGGATGTCGACACTCCATTGCATTTAGTATTCTCCCAACTAAAAAGTCATATATCAGAAGGCTATTCAAATGTATAAAACAGTACACGGAGCTGCTCCAGAATACTTAAAGCGACACTACATCGCTGAAAACGCAAATGTCTGCAGAATGTAATTTCCTATTATATGGTATAATATTTTTACAAATATGTGCCTCAAAAACTGAGTATTTCAACAAATAAACAAACGTCGTATACGCGGTTTGTTGACATAACAAAATAATGTAAATGTGGTCGACATTCATGCGTAATACAATGCGCATCCGGAATAACATGATTTATGTTACATATTTACCGCTATGACATTTGTAGACTAATCTTAGTTAAATTATCTCTAAACGAAAGTATCGCGAGCTTAGTATTGACTCCAATGACAAAGAAACGTCAATTCAGGAGCGTGGATGACCGTTATATGAAATCCTACTTTCACTTTTGAAGTTTGTAGACCGCAAAAACACTGTTTATTGATTCAATGTTAGTGTTAGAATGTATTAAGCAGAATTTGTAGTAGCAATGCATTTATACGTGAAAAATGCATTTTATTTGCTTTTTGAGATGTAATGTCGCTTTAAAATCGTCCTTCGTTTTTACTTCTGATATTTCGTAATGCATCTGCATTGTCCGGATCATCTGTTTTAGTTGGTAGTAATTGCCTCACTCAGTTCAAAGTGCTTCAACTATCTAAAAACAATTCAAAATTCTCTACCAACGGTGGAACAATAACAATACAAACTAATCATAAGTCAATACATCATCATATTCCATTACATATTTTAACTGTGCACTTTTATTTTGAGCGTTGTTTTTTCGTTGCAAATTTTAGAATTATGGATTTTACTATCATGAGTGAAGAAAATAATCCTTCACGCCTTGCACTAATGTATCCACTATATAAGCATGTAGACTTCCAAATGTGCCTATCACAGACGGATGTGCAGTCCAGTGGTAACACGCTGGACTGGTAATCCAGGGATCGCAGGTTCGATCCCCCGTCTGACCCTAATAAAATCAACAGTCTTTCAGATGGGACTTTAAACCGAGGTCTCCTGTCGGTGCTTTACACCGTACACGTAAACGAAATAGAGGAGATTCTGGAATGGTCTCTGTCTGTACCATTGCACCATCCTCCAAAATCTAAAATAACTAATCTCTTCAGGAGGCGTCGCTCATATGGGCAACCGGTAGCGACGATAAATAAACGTAAAACACACAATGTGCCTATCTATACATTTTACCACTAAGGCAAGTGCACAGTTTACTGTTTTGTGTCAGTATAGTTTCTCTACTATTCAATTCAATGTGAAGGTCTCACTTATTTTGATTGCATTTGATTTGTATATATGTTGGTGGCTTCAGTGCAGATTACCATTTGGCTTTATTATTATTTTGCTATTATTATTAAAGTATTAATGCTGTGACGGTTGTGCGTTTATACGACAACTCGACAAATTAAGAATTACTTGTGCTATCATGAAATTCGACTTGGCAGAAATCGGCTTTCCGCACATATATGGTGTTATTGGTAATGATGAAATAAATACAATAAAAGTCACTACATCCGGACATATAATAAAACTATATTATTAAAGAATGTACGTTGGGCGATTACAAAATGGCGGCTGTTGGCTTAAGTCTACACTACATCGGTAAAAAAGCAAAGTTCTACAGAATGGATTTCCTATTATATGGTATAATCTTTTCCAAATATTTGTAACAGAATCTGAATATTTCAATTAATAAACAAAAGCGTATTATACGACGTCTGTTGACAATATGATGTAAATAGGGTCAACATCCATGTGTAATACAATGTGTGTATATCCTGAATAACAACACTTTATGTGTGTGTGATTTACGTTTATTCATCGTCGCTACCGGCTGCCCATATGAGCGACACCTCCTAAAAGTGAACGCATATATGTGGTCCTTCGTGTGGGAGGAAACCGGAGTACCCGGGAAAATCCACCTGTCCGATTTGGCCACCACTCTAGCACGTCGTATACTTCCCTTTCAGAGGATCGAACCCGGGTTACATTGGTGAGATACGAGCGTGCTAACCACTGTGCTAATCGGATCGAACCCGGGTTACATTGGTGTGATACGAGCGTGCTAACCACTGTGCTAATCGGACTACCAAGCACCATGTGGTAGAGCAGGAGTTGCATACGGTGAGATAATTCACGAGCTGAAGGCAATGAACAGCGGCCGTGCACGTCGCAGTACCCGTGCTCTATCTTACTTATACGCGCTGTTGTGTACATTCTACTGCATTGGCCAATGCATAGTACCTATGTAGCTATTGGGGTACACAGATATACAATGTACAACTATCTGTTGCGACCAGGACTGGTGAACAGGGGTCTGTTACACGAGTTTTCAATTAGAAGATATGAGATCAATATGTGTTTCCCATATTTACGGAATAGCACGGTTTACTGTTCTAAATTTGTTAAATAACCCGAAACGTCGTTGCATTGTTGGGAATGAAAATCTATGCAAATATAGTGGTGCGGGTAGATTTATTTAAGGATGTTCTCCCATTTTCCAGGGCAGTTCGTTTTTGATAAGATTCCGTTGTAAATAGGGACGCCCAAAGTTGGCCCCCGCCTCCCAGTGATAAGCGTCACCAATGAAATATCTTGTTTACTTACACGTCGGCACCATTGGGACATCTTATCTTACATAACCACGTGATACGATATCAAAAATGGCGACTAAAACAACAACACAACGCCAATATTAACTTTTAAATAACAACGTAGTTACATATAGGTTAAATATTTTCAGTTGTAAAGAACCACGAAATTCGAAGAACATGACAATGTTGTAACATTAAGCGCAGTGGTTAACACGCTCGCTTCTCACCAATGCATCCCGGGTTCGATCCTCGGACCGGGAAACATGTGAGATGGTACGGTTGTCGCCATATCGGATGCAGGTGGGTTTTCTCCGGGTATTCGGGTTTCCGTCAACACGAATTAACATACAAAATGTCACAGATACGCTTCCATCTTCGGCAACGAGAGTGATTAATATAAGTTGCTAAATCTTGTTTCGCGATCGTTGTAAAATAAATAACGTTTAATAATATAATGTTGTAACACAATGTTGCATCAAACGGGTGAATTTACGTAAATAAAATATAACCAAATGTGTATTTAGTTGTATCATATATGGCCAATGCATTGCCTTCAATATTGAGTTGTATTCTACTAGTAATTGTTCAGTTATCTACAGATATCTACAGATATCTACATTTATCTACATATATCTACAGTTATCTACAGTTATCTACAGTTACCTACAGTTATCTACAGTTATCTACATATAGCATAAAGAGCGAAGTAATAAAACAGACCAGTAAAAAATCTACATTCGTTTCTTATTCTGTCCTGCCGCGTCAATATTCTGAAAGCATTCTAAAGGAACAAAGAAGTAAGAATATATAGCAGTTGTTTGTTTGTTTGTTTGTTTCAGTAGATGTATAGGATATAAGCCAACAACGACCCAATACGTTGCGCAAAAACAGAGTGCCATATTTTACATATTGGATCCGTTTGAGGCTTTATCTTACGTAAAGCATACACTTATATAACAATTTTCGCATGAGATTTAACAGTGTTTAAGATTGAATTATAATGAACCGATTGGACATTGAAACCAATATTAACACGGGTGGGGTTATCCCCGTCTGATCCTAATAAACCGTGGGACTTTAAACCGATGTCTCATGTCAGTGCTTTACACCGTGCACGTAAAAGAACCAGAGGAGATTCTTGAATGGGTATCTGTGTGTATCATTGAAAAAATCTAAAATGACTAATCTGTTCAGGAAGTGTCGCTCATATGGGCAAACCGGTAGCGACGATAAATAAACATAAAACACACACACGGGTGATAGTAATAGCACGGATTATAGTAATATACATGTAGTTCGATCATTCAAAGGAGTGATGCAGTAATTCCCTAATTAACCATATAACGTCGCGTTTAGACGACTTCAATGACGGCTCGAGTCCCAAAAACATTCAATTGACAATATTCCGAAACAGCAGTGGTGCTGGAAAACATAAGCTTAGAACTATTTAAATAAAAGGTGTTATTTCCTTACTTTCGACCAGCGGAATAACACATTTTATTTCACTGATATATGTTCTAACTCAAAACTTGCGACCATCCACCAATCTCCAACTTTACCCTCCTAAGCCAACTACTGAACTTTTTAGGAAATATTTCTTATATTCAGGGTTACACTTGTGGAATTCCCTCCCTTATCACATATGAAAACAGCACATTCTGTTCCACGCTTCAAAGCTTTATATATCAGGCTGTGCAACGAACATACCAATAACATAATAAACTGATATTATACAATTATACATGAATATAAGTATAAGTTCTTGCAGCTTATATCTTATTACCTATGCAAGTTTTTACTGGTTACTGTTTACATGTTTCATTATGCTATTTCATGTTTTAAATTGTTGATGGCCTCATGATAGATTGACTTGTTCAAATGAGTTCTCTCGTTAAATAAAGTCTTTATTGTTATTATTATTAGAAAGCATAAAATAAACATACAATTCATTGAACATCGTTATTATTAAATAATATATTATTATTAGTTTTATTAATCTGTTGCTTGTTTGATTATATCAAAACAATAAAGAACATTTTTCTGATATATTATATATAAATGTAGTGTCATGTTTAATATAAACATATTTTGAACAATGCAAACATTAGTTTAAACATATTATTTCCCCCAATATAATACATATTGAACAATGCAAACATTACACGTATCAACATACAGAAAAAAGAACTAGAATGAAAGATATAGAGGATGGTTGTGTTTAGTGATATTAGTGTAAGATAGTATTTTATTTCATCTCGTGATCACCGAAATATGTATTTCCAATCGTGGCGTTACAAATCTTCTTTTTCTTTTATGATTCCAATGACTAATGGCTAATATAATATTTTTTTCTCTAATTTTATTAATTTTAACTGCCCTCTCTGGAGCCTCATTGTATAACATGACACAACCGCACAACCACTTCTGTTAGTGTGATCGTCCGTAATAAAAAATAGTTATAATAATTATATAATAATATAATATAATTCCTGTATAATGTTCAAGTTAGTTTCTGTTTGCTGTCTGTGACAGTCAGAAAATTGCTAAAATACACAAGTTCATCTAACCGCGCAGGAATACGAAACGCAATCGGTGACAAAGGAAATGCCATCTTTCACTGTTTTAAAGCGGTGTAAGATGTAGTTTTCATTTACTGAGTAAACTCTAGCATTCATTGGAAAGCATACAAGAAACGTTTTAGAGGTAACATTTATATCCTTTTAGAAAATAATATTGGTATCAAAATGTGCGAAATATTGGGTAAATTAGTGCAATATGTGAAGGAATATTTTCTTCACACATGATAGTAAAATCCATAATTCTAAAATTTGTAATGAAAAAGTAACGCTCAATATAAAAGTGCACCGTTTCTTTTATGGTAGCAGTATATCATTCTTCTCCTCAATGTCATGTTTTGAAATAACAATATTGAACAAACATATTATGCTATTTATTTTGTACTTAATTAATATCACATCGTAACACAGATATTCTTAATTGCATAGAGTCCACGGAATGCTAGAAATAACCCCTACATGCGAAATGCAGAGAAAGAAATTAATGCATACGTCAATATACGAGTGTTTAATTTAGATTTGAGCTCTTGTAAATGTGTTTCTATTCAATTGACGTGAATTATTTATCGGCCATGCTCTTTACGGTATGTTTGGGTACGCTATGCGACTATATCAGTTCTCTCTATATGTGTTTGACCAGGTGCCCATATTTTCGTTCAGTGGCGTAGATGGTATAGAACCATGTGGAAGTCGTGATAGCGCAGTGGATGTGCGTTCGCTTCAGGCGAGAAAGGCCCGTTACGATTGTACCCTTAGACAAGGCATTTAAATTCCACGTTGCCTCTTCTCTCTCCCTCGTGGCGATGGATTCCATCAGGAATGAGCACTCGATAGTGATTCCTATCAGTTGAAAGAACTTGTTTCGCAATCGAGCTAAACTAAATTTGTCTAAACTGATGGTATATAACCTCCTACCGAAAAAGTGTGTTTGTCTTTTCTGCGACAAATAAATGAGAAGCTATTTCCGAAATAGTGTGTGTTGTCTTTTCTACTAAGAAAATCACAAACATAATTATAATAATAACACAAAGTACGAGTAGGATCGAGTATTAGTTGGTATGGATAGGTACGAATCACATTTAGTGGCCAACTAAGGTACGAGTGGGTATTGCACGAGTTGGATTGGATACGTGCTGTTCTTCACCGCATGACGCATGCGTACAGGGCTTGCATAAAAAATAACATACAGTAAACTATGTCTATAAAGAACACCCTTTGGGCAGGACTATCTCTTCGTTATACCTAGAATTCGCTATATTTTTAATAACAAGTATGTGAACAACAATTATAAGTATGCATCATTAATTAAAACATGTACATGTTATACTTTATAGTGAAATAAATCAATGTATTCGAAGAATTAGCAAAATTCTTGTTTTTTCAAAATATGACGTACTATATTGATAGATGACGTCACCGTGGTTATGCGATTTGAACACGTGTTTGACCAATATTGAATAACGTGCGAATTAATGTGTCTATACAGATGCGACACCTAACACATTAAGTGACGGACGAAAAGAGTTTATATTCATTCAGACATGTTCTTAACTTCATACCTTCTTTAATATAGTTTGCTACTTTGATTCATATAATTATGTGTGGATGCGCGTTCGCTTCAGGTGCGAAAGGTCCGGAGTTCGAGCCCCACTGGAGCCGTTACGATAGTGCCCTTAGGCAAGGCATTTAAATTCCACGTTGCCTATTCTCTCTCCCTCGTGGCGATGGATTCCATCAGGAATGAGGTCTCGAGAGTGATTAATATAAGTTGAAATAACTTGTTTCACAATCGAGCTAAAATAAATTTGTATAAAAATATAATTTTGTTAAATACTTTCTATATACTGACACCAACAAGAAACGGTGCACTTGTTTTAGAGGTAAAACTTATATCCGTTTAGAAAAATATATAGGCAAATTTGGTATCAGAATGTGCTCTTCACTCGTGCTAGTAAAATCCACAATTCTAAAATATGTATCTACAAAGTATGGATGGCAACGAATATTCACAGTATTCGAATATTTGGAAGGAAAAAAAATATATTTGCAAAAATTTAAATAAACTGTCATAAAATCAGATACGTCGTTGTTGTTTTCTTTTCAATATATCATAAAACCTTACAACGTTACAATACAAAAGAAATCGCCCGATGAGGTGTGAATAAACCATGTTGTGATCGCAACCAGTAAACAGTAACGCTCAATATAAAAGTGCAGCGGTTTTTTATGGTGTAGGTATATATAGCATTATGATTTGATTGTATAGCTATTCCCTAGATACGTTGAATTCCCTAGTGGAACAGTATGCATCTTGCATGTCCGACCCTCTGTTTGTATTTTACACCCATTCTTTAATCACTTAGTATCATAAATACGAAACCAACGCTCTAAGAGGATTTCATTTAATGAGGTTTTAATTTATTTGTTTTAGGCAAATTAATATTTTATTTTCTCTTTACGCTCCTTGAGATATACACATTACACTGTATTGTATGTAGGTCACCGTGAACGGGGGATTGGTTCAGATCACCAGCAAAACAATTTAAGTCGTGATAGCGCAGCGGTAGTTCGAGCCCCGCTGGAGCCGTTACGAGTGTGCCCTTAGGCAATTCATTTATAGGCAATTCCATGTTGCCTCTTCTCTCTCCCTCGTGGCGATGAATTCCATCAGGAATGTGGTCTCTCTCTCTCGACTAATATATAGGTTGTAAGAACATGTTTCGCAATAGAGCTAAAATAAATTTGTAAAAAAACTAATCACCGGCAACAATTAAGTTGAGGGAGAGGGATCTACATTCGTAGTTTATACTTCTTCTAAATCATGTTGACACACGTAACTGTATATTATAAAAGACGATGTACATATATCGAAATAAAATATTGCTTAAACTAATTAGAAGTTGCCCTTAATTCAATTCAATTTCAAAGACATTTTCAAGATTTGAATCCTTGAAATAATATAGTATTTGGTGCTTTCCAATGAAATATTGAAATTAAACAGTGAAATAACACGTGTTATTCCATTGATTAAAAGCAATGAAATAACACATTTTATTTCTCATTTACACCTGTGGTTCCTAGCCGCAGGAACATGAAATACTGTCAACGTGAACGTTTTCTATAATAAAAACACTTTTCAATAAGGCAAGATTAAAAGGAAGTGTTGTTTGCTTAAGTGAGTAATATTTCAGTTATGCTTTCCAATGAATGGTTGAGTGTTCGTGTTCTCAGTAAAAGGAAACCCCATCGTCCACTGTTTTCAAACAGTGAACTATGGCATGTTCTCTGTCACTGCTTCAGTTTCGTATTCCTCCGCGGTTGGATGTACTTTTGTATTTTAGCTATTTTCTGACAATCATGAATAGTTAATTATAAAGTAATATATTCTAACGAATTTGCTTTTTGTCTGTAGTTTTTAATTTAGACAGCAAACAGAAACTAACTTGAACATTATACCGGAACTATTTCTTATTACGGATGTTCACGCTAACAGAAGTGGTTTGTTGTGTGGTTGTGTATTGCAGTGCAATGAGGCTCCCGACAGGGCAGTTAAAACATTTGACAACAAATATTATATTAACAACATCATTGGAAATCATGATGAAAGAAAAAGAAGAAATGTGTTTATTAGTGTAAGATAAGATTTTATTTCATCGAGTGATCACCGAAATGTGTATTTCCACGAGTGGCGTTACACATATCCTCTATTGTAATCATTGACACAGATGCTATTAATAGCACTCGTGGCTAGTAGCCTCGTTCGCTGTATTTATTGTTTTCTATAATATCTATATTCATTCGCTGACATATATATATGACAGACGGATCTGTAGTCCAGTGGTAACACGCTGGACTGGTAATCCAGGGATCGCAGGTTCGATCCCCCGTCTGACCATAATAAAATTAACAGTCTTTCAGATGGGACGTTAAACCGAGGTCTCGTGTCGGTGCTTTACACCGTGCACGTAAAAGAACCAGAGGAGACTCTGGAATGGGTCTCTGTCTGTATCATTGCACTATCCTCCAACAATCTAAAATGACTAATCTCTTCAGGAGGCGTCGCTCATCTGGGCAACCGGTAGCGACGATGAATAAACGTAAAACACACACACACATATATATATATATATATGTATTCGACCATACACACATAACTATCCTCTATATATTTTAATTATTTTAAGCTATGACCCAGACTAGCATGATAGATCCGCCAATGCAATTCCCAAAATCAGACTGAAATCCTTTTCTTTGATTGTATTGCCATTATATCGCTATCATTAGTTATCACGAACTCTCGTCAAATTCTCACGATAACTCAAAAATATGGCGCGACAATGTTTTCTCAATGCTGAATGAATAACGTATTTCTGCAATTTATTCTCCGATTCAAAACAGAAATCCAAATGACTCAACATTCAGAAATTAATGAATGAAACATACATTTATTTATTTTACAAACTGTGTTTAGCAAATACACAAATCAAACAAACGTACGTTCAAGAGGTCCATAAAAGACCAACTTATATTTTGCAATAATACCGAAGAGGATATTTGTTTGTTTAGTAGTATATTATCGATTATATTTCACCGAATGAACATAGAAAGTATTCATTATTATCACGAGTGAAGTTAGCCACGAGTGATACTAATAGTGTTATATGTTCATGAGTGAAATAGTATTCGATCATTCACTTAAATCAAAAAAATAAATGTAATTATGCTGGGAAAAAAAGATGCAACCGTGCGCTAATTGGCGCGATAACTCATGTTTGGGCGGTAATCAATGAAGTCACAAAAGACGTAATTATTGACGTCAATGACAAATTTAGTCCGAAAATGTTTGCGTTGACAACATTTCATCATGCAGCAGCTAGGTACCATACATGTAAACCAGTGAGAAATAAAATATGTTTTGCACTGCTTTCAACCAGTGGAATAACACATTTTATTTCATTGATAAATTTCCTTATTTCATTGGAAAGCATAAAATAATTAGAACTATTTGTAAAAGATATAAATAATAAAAAGTATGATGTATGTAATCGGAATGTTCACACATGCTGGAAGGTCAGACTATTCTTGAATCTCTTCTAAGGATCATGCTAGACGGCAATACGGCGGCTCTTCCAATGTTGGATGTGTTCACAAGAAGAACGTCCCAGGCATATCTGAAACTGAAGAATGATGTACAATGCACTAACACGCAATATCCCACCTATTCGTGAGTCCCCAGACATTAGTGTGCACACATGACGTAATGTAAAGGAAAACCAACCTATGTAGTAAATATGTGATAAGCTAACGAAACTAGAGGGCAAACCAAACTAGATGGCAAACGAAACAAGAGGGAAAACGAAATTAGAAAGCAAACGAAACTAGAGGGCAAACCAAACTAGAGGGCAAACGAAACAAGAGGGAACACGAAATTAGAAAGCAAACGAAACTAGAGGGCAAACGAAACTAGATATAAACGGAACTAGAGGGCAAACGAAACTAGAGGGCAATCGAAACTAGATGGCAAACGAAACTAGAGGGAAAACGAAATTAGAAAGCAAACGAAACTAGAAGGCACACTAAACTAGAAGACAAACGAAACTAGAGGGCAAACGAAACTAGGGGGCAAACGAAAATACGGGCAAACGAAAGTAGATGGCAAACGAAACTAGAGGACAAACGAAAGTAGATGGCAAACGAAACTAGAGGGCAAACGAAACTAAGGGCAAACGAAAGTAGATGGCAAACGAAACTAGAGGGCAAACGAAAGTAGATGGCAAACGAAACTAGAGGGCAAACGTATTTACACTGCACTGCGCATCGCTAGCAGATACCTTGCTAAATGGCATGCTCGTCCTATCTCATCCTGGACCATCACCAAATGTCATTGAATAGGTCCTAGAGCCACGCCGGACCTTCCCAAATCAAATTCATGAACCTCCATCCGATCCATAAGTGTTTACGCAATCCAGCTAACAACAGTCAGACCACAGATGTTTGGTCTAAAACATGTATATATGTATAGTGGCAAGCATATATTATATGTATTATATCATAGTGTTCTTAAAAAGCAAGCTTTTATAGTGTTTTGGTTTTGAACCCGTAACCATTTGTCCAGACCTCAAGCTTCTGTAAGAC
Organism: Archivesica marissinica; assembly: GCA_014843695.1. Taxonomy (NCBI): domain Eukaryota; kingdom Metazoa; phylum Mollusca; class Bivalvia; order Venerida; family Vesicomyidae; genus Archivesica; species Archivesica marissinica. The sequence continues at coordinate 3,586,884 of CM026389.1, read as the reverse complement.
AGACAAAAAACATTGGGGTGAAAACCTTCGGATGTAATTTGGATATTTGACCGAACGTAGTTTTGCACATGGGGCAGACTGTTGCTTAAATATGCATACTATTATATTACAAATACAATTTAAATATGACAGACACAAAGCTGGGCAAGGCACTTACATTCCATAGTGTTTCTGTTGTGATTTCCAATGAATGATAGAGTTTTCTCAGTGAAAGAAAACTCTATCTTACACCGCTTTGAAACAGTGAAAGATGACAACGACAGATGTTACATTACACGGCTCTTGTTACCAAACTATGTCGATGTAAACTAGACAACACAAAGAATTAATGTCTCTAGTAAGCTAATGGTTCACAACGACAGATGTTACATTACACGGCTCTTGTTACCAAACTATGTCGATGTAAACTAGACAAAACAAAGAATGAATGTCTCTAGTAAGCTAATGGTTCACAACGACAGATGTTACATTACACGGCTCTTGTTACCAAACTATGTCGATGTAAACTAGACAAAACAAAGAATGAATGTCTCTGTAAGCTAATGATTCACAACGACATATGTTACATTACACGGCTCTTGTTACCAAACTATGTCGATGTAAACTAGACAAAACAAAGAATGAATGTCTCTAGTAAGCTAATGGTTCACAACGACAGATGTTACATTACACGGCTCTTGTTACCAAACTATGTCGATGTAAACTAGACAAAACAAAGAATGAATGTCTCTAGTAAGCTAATGGTTCACAACGACAGATGTTACATTACACGGCTCTTGTTACCAAACTAGGTTGATGTAAACTAAACAAAACAAAGAATTAATGTCGCTAGTAAGCTAATGGTTCACAACGACAGATGTTACATTACACGGCTCTTGTTACCAAACTATGTCGATGTAAACTAGACAAAACAAAGAATTAATGTCTCTAGTAAGCTAATGGTTCACAAATGAATCCAACGAGAGAATTCTTCTGTTCAAGTGTCTCTGGAACGAAAGTCTTGGATACAAAACTATCCGTAGGAAAAATAGAAATAAATTATAGCAATCATGAAAACGTCAAATGGTTCACATTCAAATGGTTCAAATTCAAATGGTTCAAATTCAAATGGTTCACATTCAAATGGTTCACATTCAAATGGTTCAAATTCAAATGGTTCAAATTCAAATGGTTCACATTAAAATGGTTCAAATTCAAATGGTTCACATTCAAATGGTTCAAATTCAAATGGTTCACACAACATCAAATGGTTCACATTCAAATGGTCAATTCAAATGGTTCACATTCAAATGGTTCAATTCAAATGGTTCACATTCAAATGGTTCACATTCAAATGGTTCACATTCAAATGGTTCACATTCAAATGGTTCACATTCAAATGGTTCAAATTCAAATGGTTCAAATTCAAATGGTTCACATTCAAATGGTTCACATTCAAATGGTTCAAATTCAAATGGTTCACATTCAAATGGTTCACATTCAAATGGTTCACATTCAAATGGTTCAAATTCAAATGGTTCACATTCAAATGGTTCACATTCAAATGGTTCACATTCAAATGGTTCAAATTCAAATGGTTCACATTCAAATGGTTCACATTCAAATGGTTCAAATTCAAATGGTTCAAATTCAAATGGTTCACATTCAAATGGTTCACATTCAAATGGTTCACATTCAAATGGTTCACATTCAAATGGTTCACATTCAAATGGTTCACATTCAAATGGTTCAAATTCAAATGGTTCACATTCAAATGGTTCAAATTCAAATGGTTCACATTCAAATGGTTCAAATTCAAATGGTTCAAATTCAAATGGTTCACATTCAAATGGTTCACATTCAAATGGTTCACATTCAAATGGTTCAAATTCAAATGGTTCACATTCAAATGGTTCACATTCAAATGGTTCACATTCAAATGGTTCAAATTCAAATGGTTCACATTCAAATGGTTCACATTCAAATGGTTCACATTCAAATGGTTCACATTCAAATGGTTCACATTCAAATGGTTCACATTCAAATGGTTCACATTCAAATGGTTCACATTCAATGGTTCACATTCAAATGGTTCACATTCAAATGGTTCACATTCAAATGGTTCACATTCAAATGGTTCACATTCAAATGGTTCACATTCAAATGGTTCACATTCAAATGGTTCACATTCAAATGGTTCACATTCAAATGGTTCACATTCAAATGGTTCACATTCAAATGGTTCACATTCAAATGGTTCACATTCAAATGGTTCACATTCAAATGGTTCACATTCAAATGGTTCACATTCAAATGGTTCACATTCAAATGGTTCACATTCAAATGGTTCACATTCAAATGGTTCACATTCAAATGGTTCACATTCAAATGGTTCAAATTCAAATGGTTCACATTCAAATGGTTCACATTCAAATGGTTCACATTCAAATGGTTCACATTCAAATGGTTCACATTCAAATGGTTCACATTCAAATGGTTCAAATTCAAATGGTTCAAATTCAAATGGCTCACATTCAAATGGTTCACATTCAAATGGTTCAAATTCAAATGGTCACATTCAAATGGTTCACATTCAAATGGTTCACATTCAAATGGTTCACATTCAAATGGTTCACATTCAAATGGTTCACATTCAAATGGTTCACATTCAAATGGTTCAAATTCAAATGGTTCACATTCAAATGGTTCAAATTCAAATGGTTCACATTCAAATGGTTCAAATTCAAATGGTTCACATTCAAATGGTTCAAATTCAAATGGTTCAAATTCAAATGGTTCACATTCAAATGGTTCAAATTCAAATGGTTCACATTCAAATGGTTCAAATTCAAATGGTTCACATTCAAATGGTTCAAATTCAAATGGTTCACATTCAAATGGTTCACATTCAAATGGTTCACATTCAAATGGTTCACATTCAAATGGTTCACATTCAAATGGTTCACATTCAAATGGTTCACATTCAAATGGTTCACATTCAAATGGTTCACATTCAAATGGTTCACATTCAAATGGTTCACATTCAAATGGTTCACATTCAATGGTTCACATTCAAATGGTTCACATTCAAATGGTTCACATTCAAATGGTTCACATTCAAATGGTTCACATTCAAATGGTTCACATTCAAATGGTTCACATTCAAATGGTTCACATTCAAATGGTTCACATTCAAATGGTTCACATTCAAATGGTTCACATTCAAATGGTTCACATTCAAATGGTTCACATTCAAATGGTTCACATTCAAATGGTTCACATTCAAATGGTTCACATTCAAATGGTTCACATTCAAATGGTTCACATTCAAATGGTTCACATTCAAATGGTTCACATTCAAATGGTTCACATTCAAATGGTTCAAATTCAAATGGTTCACATTCAAATGGTTCACATTCAAATGGTTCACATTCAAATGGTTCACATTCAAATGGTTCACATTCAAATGGTTCACATTCAAATGGTTCACATTCAAATGGTTCACATTCAAATGGTTCACATTCAAATGGTTCACATTCAAATGGTTCAAATTCAAATGGTTCACATTCAAATGGTTCACATTCAAATGGTTCACATTCAAATGGTTCAAATTCAAATGGTTCACATTCAAATGGTTCACATTCAAATGGTTCAAATTCAAATGGTTCAAATTCAAATGGTTCACATTCAAATGGTTCACATTCAAATGGTTCAAATTCAAATGGTTCACATTCAAATGGTTCACATTCAAATGGTTCACATTCAAATGGTTCACATTCAAATGGTTCACATTCAAATGGTTCACATTCAAATGGTTCACATTCAAATGGTTCACATTCAAATGGTTCACATTCAAATGGTTCACATTCAAATGGTTCACATTCAAATGGTTCACATTCAAATGGTTCACATTCAAATGGTTCACATTCAAATGGTTCAAATTCAAATGGTTCACATTCAAATGGTTCACATTCAAATGGTTCACATTCAAATGGTTCACATTCAAATGGTTCACATTCAAATGGTTCAAATTCAAATGGTTCACATTCAAATGGTTCACATTCAAATGGTTCACATTCAAATGGTTCAAATTCAAATGGTTCACATTCAAATGGTTCAAATTCAAATGGTTCACATTCAAATGGTTCACATTCAAATGGTTCACATTCAAATGGTTCAAATTCAAATGGTTCACATTCAAATGGTTCAAATTCAAATGGTTCAAAAGTGTTTGAATGTCAACGGTTGAAAAATATTAAGGAAAACGATTTTATAAAACCTACTATTAGCTTCCTATTTGAGTATATCTCCTCTCTCCCTCGTGGCGACGGATTCCATCAGGAATGAGGTCTCGAGAGCGATTAATCTAACGTGGTAAAAACTTGTTTCGCAATCGAGCTAAAATAATATTGTATAGATATTGTATAAGTTATCAATTATCATAATTCAAATTATGCCCACGTATTTCATTCAGAATAATTACAGAGACTAATATGAACAATTGTTCAAAACACAATTTATATATTACACAAATTTAGCAAGTAATTTACAATTTTAGACACCACTACCATCTATATACTAGAGGACATAGAAAACGCACACCTACATTATATGATTATTATTACATGAAAACGAAATACGAAGGATTTCATCAAATATATATCATATCTTTATTACAGAACACAAACTGAACAACTAATAATATTCCAAACATGTTTAAAACTATGTATTTATATAGTTATTATTTTTCATGTAAGAACACACTTATCCGAAGTGTGCGTTTTCTATGCTCGTCTGAAAATGTATCCATACCTTTCCATTGTATTTTGTTTATGTATTGTTTGATATAAATATGTTATCATATTTAATGCAATAAATATACTGAATTGAATTATGACTTTAACCCGTTCAAGACTACATACCTCTACATATGCTTACAAACAGTGTAGATCCAAATGAACCAGCTCGTGACGAGCTGTCTCATCAGGATCTGCACTTTTTTGCCAGTAATATTATTATTTTTAGACAAAATTACCTGATTATTTTATTGGTCTAAAATAGCATGGACCAGTCGATGTCACATACTTGGTGTTGAATGGGTTACGTTTGGGAATACTTTTAATGTTTCTACGCGCACGAACTGTAGCTAAGCTGTGAGCTATAACGAAATTTCATGACGTCAAATGTAATTACCTACATAATTATTTTGTTTCCAGTCGTTTATCTAATTCTGACTACAAATTATTTTGACATTTTTATAATAGCATACTAAACGCATTACATACCTCGTTCACAAAACTAAACATAAGAATTGCTCGTTCAATTATAATAACAACAATATAAGCACAATATTCACCAAAATATGTATTAGTTTTGAGTTTTTAAACCAATTATTGTTTTAATAGTTTCCATAACGACATGTTTAAAGCCTATTTTATGAGTTTACGTACAATTTACCGTCAGAAGAACGGAATTGCCCTTTTTGTAATATATTAGAAGCTGAACGCCATAGATGATATTTGTGTAACATCGCTCGATGGAATAAAATCCTATCTTAGGCTAATAAACACAACTCTTCTTTTTCTTTTATCATTTCCAATCACTTTGGCTAATATAATATTTGTTTTCAAATTATATTCATTTTAGCTGCCCCTGTCTGGAACCTCGTTGCACTACCTGACACAACTGCACAACCACGTGTTAGTGTGAACGTCCGTAATAAGTATATATATATACATGTATATGTAGCATGGGTTCCAGTCTGTCGATTTTTCACTTTTTTACTTCTGGCTTAATGACATTATCAGACACTCAATGCGACTCAATTAATATATATATAAATACATATATAGCATTGAAAACTTTAACCATTATTTTGCTCTATAACTGAACTTGTTTATAGCTGACATGTGTGTTTAAACCATTATTTGGGAAGAGCCGTCTCTAATGTTATTAAAACTTGTGGCTGGATCCATGTTTGCTTTCTTTGCATATATTGTATGTAGATTCTTTGCATATATTGTATGTAGATTCTTTGCATATATTGTATGTAGATTCTTTGCATATATTGTATGTAGATTCTTTGCATATATTGTATGTAGATTCTTTGCATATATTGTATGTAGATTCTTTGCATATATTGTATGTAGATTCTTTGCATATATTGTATGTAGATTCTGCATATATTGTATGTAGATTCTGCATATATTGTATGTAGATTCTTTGCATATATTGTATGTAGATTCTTTGCATATATTGTATGTAGATTCTTTGCATATATTGTATGTAGATTCTTTGCATATATTGTATGTAGATTTTGTGTCATAATAGAGCAAAATAAAATATGCTTAAACAATATAATGTAAATGGATGATCCTTTAATATAATATAAAGAATAAAACTATATATGCAAGTAATAAAACAATTAAACAAAACATGAGCATTATGCAACAGTGTCTATCCATTCATTAATATAGATTTGTAAGAGATTTGAATCAAAATATCACAGTCATTCCAGCAAGAAAAACTAATGTTTGGTTTCGAAAATTTAACTCACGAAGAAAATGAGTATATTTTCAAACACGTTCAAACTTATATTAAATATACAAGGCGCTTCGAGCAAAGACATTCCTAATCATATTATAGAGCTATGCTGTTCTCTTGTTGTTTGCCTGGGTGAGGCTGCGGGTTTGGCTGACTGGGGACTTTGTACGGTGTGGCACTGGGAAGATGTAGTAGTTGTGAATTGCATTTCCTAATGCTTTTCATTTTTTGCACTTATTTTCATATCCTTTATTATCCCCCTTAATTGTAATAAAAAATTAGTATCCTAATTGCAATGCTCTTATACTATAATTCAGTTTCTTTGTTAATTACAATCTAGTATGGTGGGGCGGACCGAGACTAATGTTGTTAAAACTTATGGCCCAACCATTTTGCTTCTCCATGCTGAAAATGTTTATACCATATTTTTCTTATTTAATTCATCCGTAACATGTTTGTACATTTGAGTTGCATTGAATATAAAGATTACAATAAAATATTATTAAACTAAACTAAGAAAGACTATAACGTATAATGCGTTGGCTGGGTTCATTCCTTTGTCTATTCGATATGCTCCTAACATGGCCAACATATTTCACAAACCACAAAAGATAGCTCGAAAGTCGTACTAATTTGTCTATAAGAAAGAGGTGGCCGAATTTTAGCCAGACAGTAAATAAATGTCTCAACATGTCCTTTTATAACCTATCATTTTAATTAACTCACTTGGTCGGTCCAGACACGAGTTATGATCAATTTAAGGTCAACATTGTGTATTGCCGTGTCTGCGGTAAATCACATTAAAATTAGATTCAAAATGAAGCGAATATACCTCTTTTATTTGAAATACAAACAAACTATCGCGGACGTTGGACAAAAACATGTTTACAAAGTGTTCACCAAAGACATTAAAAGTCATACAAATTGCAATTAGTAAGTCCGGGAATTGTTTCTGTATTCAACAGTTAACCACAGTTATACGTGAACTCAACAAGACAGCGCCCTTAAAGTTCACCCAAGCTTCTCCTAAACATTAAAATAGAACACGTATATATATATATATATATATATATATATATATATATGATAGCGCAAGAAAAAAATATAATTAAATTATTAATAAACCAGTATTGTTGTTATTTGTATTGCTTGTTATTTGTATTGCTTGTTATTTGTATTGTTGTTATTTGTATTGTTGTTATTTGTATTGCTTGTTATTTGTATTGTTGTTATTTGTATTGCTTGTTATTTGTATTGCTTGTTATTTGTATTGTTGTTATTTGTATTGCTTGTTATTTGTATTGCTTGTTATTTGTATTGTTGTTATTTGTATTGTTGTTATTTGTATTGTTGTTATTTGTATTGCTTGTTATTTGTATTGTTTGTTATTTGTATTGCTGTGGTTGATAACGCTTTTTATTTTATGTTTTACAAAGAAATATAGCAATGTTTTATCCACTTGTTGAAAGCCGTGGAATTTTTTTTTTATTTAAGTTTATTTTAATTTAACCATATTTTATTGCAAATCAATAATACATATGTCATACACGTAAATATACAATACATAGTATGAAAATACAAATGGTTTGGTCCACACGTTTTATCAACATCAGACAACGGCCCGCACCAGAAAGTCTGATTAACGTTTGATTAAGTTAAATCACTGAATTTCTTTCTTGAAAAGAGTACTCAAAATATAATGTAAATAAGTTAATTTAACGTCGCTACCGGTTGCCCATTTGAGCGACGGGCAGTTTACCTAACAACACTGGGCAGGCTCCAGCGGTTGACATTGTACTTGGTGCACCAACCTCCGTAAAAAAACTGCCAACATTTTCATATAAAGAGACACGGTCTGAGCGGGGCTCGAATCCGTGACCATCATATGATAAGTTCAGTGGCGCCGCGCCTATGACGGCTGGGGCGGTTGTGGCCGCCCCAATAATTTGGCAAGAAACGGCAATTTAAAAGAAACAAAAAATATATAGGTGAAGAAAAAAAAAGAACTAAAAGAAGGAAAAAGTGAAAAATGAAGTGGCCCAAAAATGCAATAAAAATGGGAGGGGGGTATAGGTAGGTATGTCATATTGTGTTGTTCTAAGAGAAATTGTAAATCAATATCACATGTCAGATTGCACCATTGTTATTTACATTTACATCCCCTCTCGCACTCTCCTCTAAAATGTCATAATTCAGTTTCGCTTTTTCATATTTATTAAAGTTCTTTGTGTGCCTTATACATGTAGTTGTATTAGTTTTGTCTAAAATTTAGAAGTAACAAAATAAATGGTTCAAAGGCCTGCAAATAGCCCTAGTTATGTCACAAGGTTCAGCAAAAAAAATCTCCAGCAAAGGAGAGCCCTTAGGGGAAACCCCTACCATACCCAAATGACAGGGATGATATACTGCTATAGGAGGCTGCACGGGTGTGTAAAATATACGCCAAAACGCACCAGAGACGTTCTAGGGTTTCAAATTTTCTGGGGGATCTCCCCCAGACCCCCCTGGTGGGAAGGGGAAACCCCTCCCACACCCTCCCAAATCGGCGCTCGGTGGGCCGCCCCAATCGCTAAGACCGCGCGGCGCGCCTGAAGTTACAGTGGTATGCAAGTCAGCTACCTTAACCACTCGATCACGGCGGACTTATTTCTCACTTGTCTGCACGTACGTGTTGTACCTTGCAACTGCATGCGGCAATGCTGCCAGCGCGAAGGTTTCCGGACTCAAGCTGTCAGTGACGCCATGTATGACGTCATTTAGTGTCGTCTCAACACGAGTTCCCGCGTCAATTAGCGCACGGTTGTATCGTTTTTCTATGTTCATTCAGTGTAATACAATCCGATAATTCACTGAAACAAACAAATACCCTCTTAGATTTTTCAGTTATTGAAGAAATTCATCAAGAGATAAGTTCATCAAAATAAGACAATACACTTACGTGAGTTGTTTTGTTTAAACAAACATATTTTAAAGCACAAAATTGCTAATCACAAATGTATCCAATTTGAAAATAAAATCAACTTCACACGTACACTATAAAATAAAGCATGGAAATGCTAGGAAGGGAGAATCTTTCAAGTTGTTATATAGTTATGGGTTAATCTCTATAGACGCCGTCTTAAGGCCGGAATATCTGTATTTAAGCATATGCAACGCTGACGGCTTACCGGCTTTAAGACTATTCTCCACTTCTATTATTCTACACAACATAGCAATTTTCCTTAGATGTACACTGGACAAAGATACCTTACATATGGCTTGAACATTAATTATTACAACATGGTTGATTTGATTTAACCATAATTTATTGCATATGCATATTAAACAGTACAGTTGACATACATGCATGATACAGAATAGAAATTAACAATGAATAATATGCATACATACATTTGTGTAACATTGCAAAAGGGTCGGTTATAGTTATAACCAACATTAGACAACGTCCCTTCAACATGGTTGATCGATTCCGTCTACATTTATGTAATAAGTATTAACAATAGAAATGCATTTATAATCAAATGGTTAATTATGCACTATATACAGCACACATATATACTGCCAGACGGACGGGCGGACAACCTCACGAATGGGTACTTAAGTGACTACACATTAATTATGTTCTCTCATTTGTTCTGTTTGCTACGTAAAATAATTAATAGCCACATAGCTGCTAACCCTAGACCACTAGACAATATATATATTGTTCTCCTGGCCACATAAGTTCCCATTAGTGTATGCGGGCGGACGGACGGACGGATGGCCGAGCTGGCTCTCTCTTCTTGGGTATGCGGGCTTCTGGTGTGCGGGAGGGAGACGAGCGGAAGGACGGACAATAGTATGCTATATTGTAAATTTGGTAAGGATTGATTCAATATTGTCATCACTATTCTGTTTGTCATCGTCTTGTTCAGCTATAGTTGTTTGCGCATATTTGATACATTTCAGCGTAAACACATTGAAACAGTTAGATTAAAATTCTCAGTTTCATTTTATATTCGATACAATACTGCATTTGTTGGCACTTTATTTTTGACTTCATTTTCATATCTACATAAATACAATCAAAGCATATCTTTATGAATTTTCTTCTGACATGTGGCGATAAATTACACTAAACAATAATGTCAAGACAAATACCCATATTAAAATTTTGATAGTAACATCGGTGTGCTAGAATATAAATAGTGTCTCTAGTAAAACCTCTGAGCCGTGAATATAGCCTGTTTGGGCTCGGTGGGGAAGCTTAAGGCGCTTAACAGGGAGCTAGTCTGACATAGCTGTGAGTATATTGTCCGTTAGCTACAATCGTTGACACATATCAAGGAGTGAATCTCACACTGACGGACGTCAAGGTTGGACATATCAGGGGAGTGGTTCCCACAATGGCGGACGTCAAGGTTGGACATATCAGGGGAGTGGTTCCCACAATGGCGGGCATCACGGTTGGGTGGAATGTCTCACACATATCAAGGGAGTGGTTCCCACAATGGCGGGCATCACGGTTGGGTGGAATGTCTCACACATATCAAGGGAGTTGTTCCCACAATGGCGGGCATCACGGTTGGGTGGAATGTCTCACACATATCAAGGGAGTGGTTCCCACAATGGCGGTCATCACGGTTGGGTGGAATGTCTCACACATATCAGGGGAGTGGTTCCCACAATGGCGGGCATCACGGTTGGGTGGAATGTCTCACACATATCAAGGGAGTTGTTCCCACAATGGCGGGCATCACGGTTGGGTGGAATGTCTCACACATATCAAGGGAGTGGTTCCCACAATGGCGGGCATCACGGTTGGGTGGAATGTCTCACACATATCAGGGGAGTGGTTCCCACAATGGCGATCATCACGGTTGGATGGAATGTCTCACACATATCAAGGGAGTGGTTCCCACAATAGCGGACGTCAAGGTTGGGTGGAATGTCTCACACATATCTGGGGAGTGGTTCCCACAATGGCGGACGTCAAGGTTGGACATAGCAGGGGAGTGGTTCCCACAATGGCGGACGTCAAGGTTGGGTGGAATGTCTCACACATATCTGGGGAGTGGTTCCCACAATGGCGGACGTCAAGGTTGGACATAGCAGGGGAGTGGTTCCCACAATGGCGGACGTCAAGGTTGGACATATCAGGGGAGTGGTTCCCACACTGACGGCCGTCAAGGTTGGATATATCAGGACAGTGGTTCCCACAATGGCGGACGTCAAGGTTGGACATATCAGGGGAGTGGTTCCCACAATGGCGGGCGTCAAGGTTGGACATATCAGGGGAGTGATTCCCACAATGGCGGACGTCAAGGTTGGACAAATCAGGGCAGTGGTTCCCACACTGGCGGACGTCAAGGTTGGACATATCAGGGGAGTGGTTCCCACAATGGCAGACGTCACGGTTGTGTGGAACGTTTCACACATATCAGGGCAGTTGTTCACACAATGGCGGACGTCAATGTTGGACATATAAGGGGAGTGGTTCCCCACAATGGCAGACGTCAAGGTTGGGTGGAGTGTCCCACACATATCAGGGGAGTGGTTCCCACAATGGCAGACGTCAAGGTTGGGTGGAATGTCTCACACATATCAGGGGAGTGGTTCCCACAATGGCAGACGTCAAGGCTGGGTGGAATGTCTCACACATATCAGGGGAGTGGTTCCCACAATGGCAGACGTCAAGGTTGTATGTAACTTCTCACACATATCAGGGGAGTGGTTCCCACAATGACAGACGTCAAGGTTGGGTGGAATGTCTCACACATATCAGGGGAGTGGTTCCCACAATGGCGGACGTCAAGGTTGTATGTAACCTCTCACACATATCAGGGGAGTGGTTCCCACAATGGCAGACGTCAAGGTTGGGTGGAATGTCTCACACATATCAGGGGAGTGGTTCCCACAATGGCAGACGTCAAGGTTGTATGTAATTTCTCACACATATCACTGGAATGGTTTCCACAATAACGGACGACTAGCATGGAGCATCGTAGCCCTCATTCGGACCTTTATTCTAGCAATCCCAAGACAAAGCGATCATAACAGTTTGTTCGGGAAGATGATCAAAGAGCAGACGGAGGGTCTGTATTTAGAATGCTAAACCAATTCATATTGCATAGACTTACTTAGCTCTTTTCTTTCGTGCTCGGATGTAAATCCTCTTTCGTGCTCGCATGTAAATCCTCTTTCGTGTTCGCATGCAAATCCTCTTTCGTGTTCGCGTATAAATCCTCTTTCGTGCTCGCATGTAAATTCTCTTTCGTGTTCGCGTGTATATCCTCTTTCGTGCTCGCATGCAAATCCTCTTTCGTGCTCGCGTGTAAATTCTCTTTCATCCTCGCATGTAAATCCACCTCATTGAACCAATGTTTACCCTTTGTTGCCTTTTTACCCACAAATAACACCCTGGCACCTCCATTAAGCAGCCGGTTTACAGATTCCCCCTGTGTTGTTTTATTATACATTAGACCAGTTTAGTAAGGCATCAATTTCTGTGATGCTCTTGGCTGGCTGCTTAAGACAGGTTTGACTGTTGTTTAATATTACCTATACAAGTATGTTGAACTAGGTGCTGCGCGGAAGGGGCATCGATCAAGCAGTTAATTTTATGGATAACACGTGCATTTTAGGATAATACTCACAGTGACATAAATGTATTAGTCCCATTTGACGTCATAAACCTCTAGTGTAAGGAGCGGACACCCGTAAGCTGTATAGCGTTCTGTCCAATTCCAAATACTCAAGTACATAATAGAAAATAAATATGCTTAAGCTAAATCTCTAGTTCGTGCAGTGTGTCTTTTACGTTTATTTATCGTCGCTACCGGTTGCCCATATGAGCGGCGCCTCCTGAGGAGATTAGTCATTTTAGATTTTGGAGGATAGTGCAATGATACAGATAGAGACCCATTCTATAGTCTCCTCTGGTTCTTTTACGTGCACGGTGTACAGCACCGACACGAGACCTCTGTTTAAAGTCCCAGCTGAAAGACTGTTAATTGTATTAGGGTCAGACGGGGGACGAACCTGTGATCCCTGGATTACCAGTCCAGCGTGTTACCACTGGACTACAGATCCGTCTGTATCGTGCAGGTTGCATGCTTAGGGATTATCATATGTATTTTCTACGTCCCTTATTAATCGGGATGTCCAGAAGTATTTTAAATCAATTTATAATTTGGAGGATAGTGCATAATACTAAAGCACAACTCCAATTCCAGACTCATCCCCGGTTCTTTTGCATGCCCGGTGTATAGCATCGATACACGAGACCTCGGTTTATTGTCCCATCTGAAAGACTGTTAATATTATTAGTGTCAGACGTGGGATCGAACCTGCTATCCCCGGATTCGCAGTCTAACGTGTTGACCACTGGATCACTGATCCGTCTATGTATAGGATTTAAGCCGAAAACTATCCAATATGTAAAATATCGGACTGTGTGAGGCGCGTAGCGCCGAATACAGTGTCAATATTTTACACATTTGATCTGTTGGAGGCTTATATCTTAATTAAAACACACTTATATAACAATATCTTACTAATTAAAATTGTAACGTTCGTACATATACGCATAGTATTTGATATAATACTCTGGCATTTTGAAAGCAGTCCAATATTAATAATAATAATGATCTGCAAGTACAAAGATATGACGTCACGACATTGTTTTAACGTTTGATACTACTTGAGCTATGTATATGATATGAGCCGAAAACGATCCAATATGTAAAATATTGGACTTTATGAGGCGCGTAGACAGTTTTTACATATTGGATCCGTTTGAGACTTATATCTTACTTAAAACACACACTTATATAACAAGATCCTACTGTTAATTTCGTACATGTATCGTAGGATTTAATATAATACGCCTTTTGACACCAGTCCAATATTAATAATAATGGACTGCAAGTACAAAGGTATGACGTCACGATAGTGTTTTAATATAGCATATAAAATGTTGTGGTTTTACGGTAAATCAGCAACTGAGCTGAAGCGTGCAAAAAGGGATTACCGTCTGCTACACTACACAGACGGATATGTAGTCCAGGTGGTAACACGCTGGACTGGTAACCCAGGGATCGCAGGATCGATCCCCCGTCTGACCCTAATAAAATTAACAGTCTTTCAGATGGGACGTTAAACCGAGAGGTCTCGTGTCGGTGCTTTACACCGTGCACGTAAAAGAACCAGAGGAGATTCGGGAATGGGTCTCTGTCTGTATCATGCACTATCCTCCAAAATCTAAAATAACTAATCTCTTCAGGAGGCGTCGCTCATATGGGCAACCGGTAGCGACGATAAATAAACGTAAAAACACACGTAAATCAACTACTGAGCTGAAGCGCGCAAAAAGGGAGTACCGTCTGCTACACTACACAGCAGATGACACAAGAATATGATAGGCGTGAACATCACAGGTCGTTTCGTAACCTTCGATATATGTAATGCTATAATCAAACGTGTTTACACTATTCTAAACCCTTTTGATAATACTTACAAACCTTAGGGTTTAAATAAAACCGCTTTAGCGATTTAGTATACGAGAGCAGACGACATAATTTCAAAGTCATTAGACGAGGAAAGAGATTGCAAATAAAGGTTTCAGAAACATCACAGACGTGTGGTGTAATTAAGCAAGATAGGTATGGGTTCTATCAGATAGTTCACAAATACAGGTCCCCTGGAAGACGACAGTGAAGCCGTTTGCTATCACTAGTTGCAAAGCGTTTGGAAAGCTAATTGGCGGCTCTATGGACCGTTTTATGCATCAAAGGGCCTTCAAATTGCAATACAGACGAGACAGAACACTCTTGAGAGAAAAAATATATTTTCAAGTGTGGAACATTAATGTTTTATATATAAATGGGTAATAAACAGGTTGTTTGTAAGTAGTTTGGAGTAACTTCTATAAAAATTAAAACATTTCATAAGTATGAAGCAATAATTAAACACCTTTGTGTTATTATGGCGGGAAAAATATTCTCGCAAATTGTGGTAATCTGGCTGCAAAATAATATAATTTTAATCAAAGACATGTTTAATATATTTTTTTGTGTGAACTGAAAAGACCACCAGTTTCTCAAGTACAACGGGATTTCATTATCAAACTGACTGTTTTATACCAAACAGTAAATTTACATGAAACTGCAGCAAGAAAAATGTTTTCCGAAGTGATTAAAACATAGGAATAGTACACATTCCATAGAACCTGCACATTTTCATCTTAATTTTCTTTCTGTTTTTGTTTATGGGTAGATATTGCTTCCATCATGAATGACGAAACAAAATAATAGAAAACTGACGTCACCACAAATTTGAAATCTTCACATCAGAGAATGTATGCATATAGTAAATACTACTGCTATATCCGCCTCTCTACAAATCTGGTTATTAACTCTTTCAGCGCCGAATATATTCAAAGCATGGTGCAAACAACATAGATCTAGATCAGCCGCGGCGTAAACCACCTGTCCAATCTGGCGACCACCGTACTATCTCACATACTTCCGGGTCCGAGGATCGAAACCGGAATGCATTGGTGAGAAGCGAGCGCGCTAACTACTGAGCCAATCGAACAGCCGTAACATTGGTACAGTAACATGGATTCGAGATACCTCATTACGTAACATTGGTACAGTAACATGGATTCGAGATACCTCATTACGCAACATTGGTACAGTAACATGCATTCGAGATACCTCATTACGCAACATTGGTACAGTAACATGCATTCGAGATACCTCATTACGCAACATTGGTACAGTAACATGCATTCGAGATACCTCATTACGCAACATTGGTACAGTAACATGGATTCGAGATACCTCATTACGCAACATTGGTACAGTAACATGCATTCGAGATACCTCATTACGCAACATTGGTACAGTAACATGGATTCGAGATACCTCATTACGCAACATTGGTACAGTAACATGCATTCGAGATACCTCATTACGCAACATTGGTACAGTAACATGCATTCGAGATACCTCATTACGCAACATTGGTACAGTAACATGCATTCGAGATACCTCATTACGCAACATTGGTACAGTAACATGGATTCGAGATACCTCATTACGCAACATTGGTACAGTAACATGGATTCGAGATACCTCATTACGCAACATTGGTACAGTAACATGCATTCGAGATACCTCATTACGCAACATTGGTACAGTAACATGCATTCGAGATACCTCATTACGCAACATTGGTACAGTAACATGCATTCGAGATACCTCATTACGCAACATTGGTACAGTAACATGCATTCGAGATACCTCATTACGCAACATTGGTACAGTAACATGCATTCGAGATACCTCATTACGCAACATTGGTACAGTAACATGCATTCGAGATACCTCATTACGCAACATTGGTACAGTAACATGGATTCGAGATACCTCATTACGTAACAATGGTACAGTAACATGGATTCGAGATACCTCATTACGCAACATTGGTACAGTAACATGCATTCGAGATACCTCATTACGCAACATTGGTACAGTAACATGCATTCGAGATACCTCATTACGCAACATTGGTACAGTAACATGCATTCGAGATACCTCATTACGCAACATTGGTACAGTAACATGCATTCGAGATACCTCATTACGCAACATTGGTACAGTAACATGCATTCGAGATACCTCATTACGCAACATTGGTACAGTAACATGCATTCGAGATACCTCATTACGCAACATTGGTACAGTAACATGCATTCGAGATACCTCATTACGCAACATTGGTACAGTAACATGCATTCGAGATACCTCATTACGCAACATTGGTACAGTAACATGCATTCGAGATACCTCATTACGCAACATTGGTACAGTAACATGCATTCGAGATACCTCATTACGCAACATTGGTACAGTAACATGCATTCGAGATACCTCATTACGCAACATTGGTACAGTAACATGGATTCGAGATACCTCATTACGCAACATTGGTACAGTAACATGGATTCGAGATACCTCATTACGCAACATTGGTACAGTAACATGCATTCGAGATACCTCATTACGCAACATTGGTACAGTAACATGCATTCGAGATACCTCATTACGCAACATTGGTACAGTAACATGCATTCGAGATACCTCATTACGCAACATTGGTACAGTAACATGCATTCGAGATACCTCATTACGCAACATTGGTACAGTAACATGCATTCGAGATACCTCATTACGCAACATTGGTACAGTAACATGCATTCGAGATACCTCATTACGCAACATTGGTACAGTAACATGGATTCGAGATACCTCATTACGCAACAATGGTACAGTAACATGGATTCGAGATACCTCATTACGCAACATTGGTACAGTAACATGCATTCGAGATACATCATTACGCAACATTGGTACAGTAACATGCATTCGAGATACCTCATTACGCAACATTGGTACAGTAACATGCATTCGAGATACCTCATTACGCAACATTGGTACAGTAACATGCATTCGAGATACCTCATTACGCAACATTGGTACAGTAACATGCATTCGAGATACCTCATTACGTAACAATGGTACAGTAACATGGATTCGAGATACCTCATTACACACATACGCCCATGCATATACAATATGGTCATAATCAGTGACATAGCTCCTATAAGGTATTGAAAGGCCGGAAGTTTTATTTCACAAACGTCAATAGACCAGTTTGGTCCATGAGACAAATTAATTACAAAACATTTAAACATGCTTAAATGCATGTGCTTTGTGCACAAGAAGCATGCGATATATTATGTATAATTATTGGTAATATGCTGATATCCAAACAAGACTAGCGCAGTGGTTAGCGCGCTCGCTTCTCACCATTGTAACCCGGGTTCGATCCCCGGACCGGGAAGTATGTGAGATGGTACGATGGTCGCCAGATCGGACAGGTGGGTTTTCTCCGGGTACTCCGGTTTCCTCCCACACGAATGACAACATTTACGTTTTCATCCGCGCCAACGACAGTGATTTATATAAGTTGTTAAAACTTGCTTCGCAATCGTTGCAAAAGAAATAAAGTTAAATAAAAACAAGAATGTTTCTAATTACAAATTACGGTAATTACATAACATTTTATTATTATTATAATCTCATCAATGTGACACAATATATACAACATATCACAAACTAAAATCATACAAAATTGCACATTGTCATTCTATGCATTGTGTTTTACGTTTATTTATCGTCGCTACCGGTTGCCCACTTGAGCGACGCCTCCTGAAGAGATTAGTCATTTTAGATTTGTGGAGGATAGTGCAATGATACATACAGAGACCCATTCCAGAGTCTCCTCTGGTTCGTTTACGTGTACGGTGTACAGCACCGATACGAGACCTCGGTTTAACGTCCCATCTGAAAGACTGTTAAATTGATTAGTGTCAGACGGGGGATCGAACCGAGAGTTTATATATGATACAAATCTCATCATTATTGTTCATATCAATATTTACATGATTAAGATGTTAAAACCTCCCTTGCTAACCCGCATCCCGCATGGAACATGCATACATACATACATCCTTCAAACATGCCAGGATATGCCATAGAAGCTCGACAAAGAAATTTAATAAAACTCTCCAAGTGGAAAGGAGGATATAACTTCAAAACTTAATATGTTGATTCCGTACTGAATCTTGTCTTGCTACTGTGATCTCAAAAGTTAAGTAGATATCTCAGGAATAGATAGATGGAGATATAGATAAGTAAGTGTAAATGTGTCTGGAATAGTGATATATTATAATAATTTAATGACATGACAGGCATGATCACACTGTAACGGCCCATGCGCAGTGTAAGTTCATATGAAATCATTAGCGAGTTGTGTATTCATCACTGCCAGGTCAACAAACCACTACAATACCAATGAGAGACCCTACTGGTTTTTCTATTACCTCCCTTGATGGATAAAGTCAGATTTATCCCTAAATATATATTGGTCCTTTGGGTTGGAATCCTTTGTTTTTACTGTTGTCGTCTAAACAGATGTTGCGTTGGGATAAGTGTAATTTTATCAAAATCGTGTGAATTAATTGAATCAATATATACAGTAAGGTATCCAATGGACATTCTAAAGGATATCTGTCGAGATTTAATAATTTCATATTTATAAGACGAGAATACGGATGAGAATGGAAAACATGTGGCGCAAATGAAACAACGATAAAAACAGAGGAAACCAATTAAGAGGACCAATCTACTATTAGGTGTATTCAGGGGCAGTAACTGACTAATGTTTCTCATTCCAATAATATAGTCCTTGTATGCTGCCACATGGCTATAACAATACCCTGACTTCTCTTCGGAAATAGCCAGCGTAACAAAACACATCCGTTCCAAAGCGGTCAATACAAATGGTATGAAATAAATTACTGTTACATTTAATATCACCGATCGCAGGTTCGACCCCCCGTCTGACCCTAATAAAATTGCACATGGGACATTAAACAGAGGTCTCGCGTCGGTGTTTTACACCGTACACGTAAAAGAACTAGAGGATACTCTGGACTGGGTCTCTGTCTGTATCATTGCACTATCCTCTAAAATTCTAAAATGACTAACTCTCTTCAGGAGGCGTCGCTCATTAGGCTGTCCGATTAGCGCAGTGGTTAGCGCGCTCGCTTCTAACCAATGCAACCCGGGTTAGATCCTCGGATCGGGAAGTATGTGAGATGGTACGGTGGTATCCTCCAAAATCTAAAATGACTAATATCTTCAGGAGGCGTCGCTCATATGGGCAACCGGTAGCGACGATAAATAAACGTAAGCCACACACACACACATCATCGATCATTCTTTGGGGATTATAGTACATATAGTATACTAAATAGACAATTTGGTTATTCAGCAAAGTATTTCTGAATAATAATGCTTCCTTAAAATATTTGAATATATACCATAGAGTTGTGGAACATGTGCTCGGCGTTAATCCCACATATAATCTTATCCGTTGACCCAAGCAATTCTAACAACTTTGATGGCTTAGAATCGTAATATTTGTGTATGCACTTTTTGCATAAATCACTAAAACATGAACATACACATATAAAATGGTATTCGTATTCTATGTTTAATTTATAACAGCAGCTACACAAACGACCAGTCCATACAGTAGTCGCATCTGACGTGCAAGGCATGAACATATAACATGATATTCGTATTCTATGTTTAATATATAACAGCAGTTACACACATGACCAGTCCATACAGTAGTCGCATCTGACGTGCAAGGCATGGACATATAAAATGATATTCGTATTCTATGTGTAATATATAACAGCAGCTACACAAATGACCAGTCAATACAGTAGTCGCATCTGGCGTACAATGCTGATCTTTACAAAACTACTATTCACATAGAATTCCAGAATACTTGCAGTGCATGTATGTTTCACATATAATTCCAGAATACTTGCAGTGCATGTATGTTTCACATATAATTCCAGAATACTTGCAGTGCATGTATGTTTCACATTGAATTCCAGAATACTTGCAGTGCATGTATGTTTCAGCGTTTCGGATTGACAGGCATATTTCCTAACTGACTTTGACAGCAGACACGACGCCCTGTGGTCAGGCGTGTTGATAGGAACACATCAGTTCTCACTATATTCAGTTACTCTACCATTTAAGAATTATCCTGCAATTTGTACGGTTGTAAATCTGTCGTCTTTGATATATATACCACATGATTCACATAGCACTAGAGTATTTAGATAAAAATCAAGAACTATTAAAAATTCTTAGTATGTCGTATTCTGGTCCAATGATTCGGAATAATATACTAGAACCTGGGACCATGCTGCTTCCAATTCAGTAGTGGGGCGACCATCCCCTACCCAGCGGGTCCTCAGGTGGCGGATAGGGGAACGGCCCTCAGATATGGGGGTTAGCTGTGAATTAAATAAGCAGTCCCGGACCATATGGCGGTGTATCTACCAGGACGGGGCAGGATAGCACATGGCAAAACTACTCCTATTAAATACTCCACGTGTCCTACAACGGGTGCATCAGGCGAACATATGGGCCGCCTTAAAAGTCCTAGCCTAAGGGTGAGGTAACCCCAACAGAAACCTCGAATGCTGAAGACGGAAGTACTGGGCCGCACGGCGCATTCTAATAAACCACGGTACTACGCATAAACGCAAAATGAATAACAATGACAGAAAGAGTAAACCGAGATGGTGCTGGACCTGTGAAGACTCGCCAGGCAGGTACAGTGCCGGGTTCCATACCTCGAAGGAACCCATCCTTAGCTACTGGAGGTCACCCTAAACCCAGGAGTGTCCCAATCTTCATGGGCTGAGGAAAACAACCTGGCCAACAGATACTTATCTCCAGACGAAGTTACATGGCTGCCGGGAGGATCTGAGGACGGCCCATTTCGTGTTTGCTGCCGGCTTGTCCATGTGATTCGCGAACGACAAGAAGAAGAAGAAGAATATACCAGAACATATTCGCATTTGCGAAACTCTAACAAAAATGTTCACTCTTCTTACTTGATGACAATTGTCAAACAATTTAATCCTATATTAAAGTTAAAAAAATATTTTTACAACGATTGCTAAGCATGTTCTAACAACTTATATTAATCACTCTCGTTGGCACGGATGAAAGCGTAAATGTGGTCATTCGTGTGGGAGGAAACCGGAGTACCCTGAGAAAACCCACCTGTCCGATCTGGCGACCATCGTACCATCTCACATCTTTATTCCTATATTGATTAAGTAATGTTTTGTTCGAGCATGTATATTTTACAGAGTATGCTGTGTGTACGTATATATGGTAATGTTGTATTCATTCATTCATTTATTCATTCATTTATTCATTCATTCATTCATGCATTCATTCATGCATTCATTCATTCATGCATTCATTCATTCATGCATGCATTCATTCATTCATGCATTCATTCATGCATTCATTCATGCATTCATTCATCCATGCATTAATTCATTTATTCATTCATTCATTCATATACACCATATAACTATAACGGCGTTGTTCACTCGTAAGATCAACCTTGCGATCTTAGGATCTCGAATGGTTTCATGTGAATGAGCTATTCAGCTAGCTGGTGGAAGGTCGATGGTTCTACTCAGGTACGGGTTCGTGTCTGAGATATTGCTTGGAGGGAGGGAGGGAGGCAGTATCCCTTCCACCAATAACAGCTGGAAAGTCGTCTCTTGACCTAAGCTGTTGGAGCGACGTTACACTCCAGAAACAAACTAACACATTTCGCAAGTTTATAGCATAATAATGTCAGTACATGAAGAATACTCCTGAAGCCCAGCGTGTATCACACAACAGTTTGTTTGTGTGGTGGTTTTATGCTAAGAGTCTGGCTAACGGCTTAGGTCATACGCCGACTCTCCAACTATTATTGAGGAAGGTCCCCGGGTGCCCCTCCGAGCAGTATTTCAGACACGAACGGGCACCAGGGTAGAACCATCGGCATACCGCAAGCTAGCTGCATAGCTCCATCGCATGAATCAATTCGACACCCCAAGTAGGATTCGAACCTTCATTGGGGCGAGTTATTTGAAGTCTACGACCGTAACCAACTGGCCAAGGTGGCCCCATCTACACAAACGTATAGCCAATCCGGAGGTTTGCGAAGTTGTACAATATTAGATTCATGATAACGTCTGATAACCAACTGATAAAATAGTTGAGATAATACAGACAAACAAAAGACAATCTCAAAGTTTCATTCATAGTTTGCTAAAAGCGTTGCAGCTTTCCTGGATTAAAAACAAGATCAGTCTTAATCCTATAACTCAGTAACAAAATGAAATTTAACATAAATGAACGCCTATTGTGAAAACATTGGTCATGGCTATATGATGGGTGGGGATTATGGGTAATATTGACCATGACAGTTTTTAAATTAATAATATCAGATTTTTGTTATCAGGAGACCTACGTTTCCATTACGGATTCCGGTCATTGTTGAATTGTTGACTCCCATGTGGCCGCGCAAATATGATCAACACCCCATAAATAAACTTTAAATTTCGGAATTAAATTTTTGTTGTTAATGTTTTGTGTCGGTGATGTTAGCAATGAGCAGTGTACTGTCAGTGTACTATAGGAAGCATACAGGAAACATATGGCTCCTCCATATTCTGCTGGACTCTTGGTTTATACACATTTAGTTTGGCTCGATTGCGAAACAAGGTCTTACAACTTACTCTCGAGACATCATTCCTTGTGGAATTCATCACCACGAGGGGAAAGATATGAGGCAATGTGGAATTTAAATGCCTTGCATGCATAAGGGCACACTCGTAACGGCTACAGCTGGACTCGAACTCGGGGTATTTCGCACCTGAAGCAAACGCTCTAGAACTGCGCTATCACGACTTCCACTGGACTGTTGCATTCAGCTGCTGCACACACTTCTATCTCCATGAGTGTAGCTTACTCTGGCCGCTGCCTGGATAATCCAGATCTTCTTTGTACATCAGGGCAAACTGCCCAAGTCTATCTCCATGAGTGCATATCTCACTATGGCCGCTGCCTGGATAATCCAGATCTTCTTTGTACATCAGGGCAAACTGCCCAATCGTCTATCCCCATGAGTGTAGCTCACTCTGACCGCTGCCTGGATAATCCAGATCTTCTTTGTACATCAGGGCAAACTGCACAACATTGGCATAGAGCACATCTGAAGACATGGTGACAAGCATTTCTTGAACCAGGCTAAGACCCGGCAGAGTTATTCGGTGTATTGGGCTCTGTGGTTGCAGCATCATCCACGTGTCGGTGTATTGGGCTTTGTTGTTGCAGCATCCACGTGTCGGTGTATTGGGCTCTGTGGTTGCAGCATCCACGTGTCGGTGTATTGGGCTTTGTTGCAGCAGCATCCACGTGTCGGTGTATTGGGCTTTGTGGTTGCAGCAGCATCCACGTGTCGGTGTATTGGGCTTTGTTGTTGCAGCAGCAATCCACGTGTCGGTGTATTGGGCTCTGTTGTTGCAGCATCCACGTGTCGGTGTATTGGGCTTTGTTGTTGCAGCAGCATCCACGTGTCGGTGTATTGGGCTTTGTTGTTGCAGCAGCATCCACGTGTCGGTGTATTGGGCTCTGTGGTTGCAGCAGCATCCACGTGTCGGTGTATTGGGCTCTGTGGTTGCAGCATCCACGTGTCGGTGCTTGTTACACGATGTTTTAAGAAATTAATGAGATTAAAATCTGAACTCTGGAAATTAAGGGGATACTGGGGTCCACTGAGCAACCCCTGGATACGCTTCTGGAATTTTCTTTCGCAATCTTTGTTCATATATATACAGTCTGCATCCGTTATGTCGAATTCTGTCGGACCGAACAAAATACTTCGACATAACCGAAGTTTGACAACGAAATTCAATATAAACGTAGCCAATTATATGTAAAATGATAGTGTCTGAAAAGAGACTTTGATCTGACTTCGAGATAACCGGAGAATTCGACATAACCGACTTTGACATAACGGATGTAGACTGTATATATATATGTATGTGTGTATATAAGGACCAGGCGGATATGTAGTCCAGTGGTAACACGCTGGACTGGTAATCCAGGGATAGCAGGTTCGATCCCCCGTCTGGCCCTAATAAAAGTAACAGTCTTTCAGATGGGACTTTAAACCGAGGTCTCGTGTCGGTGCTTTACACCGTGTACGTAACAGAACCAGAGGAGACTCTGGAATGGGTCTCTGTCTGTATCGTTGCACTATCCTCCAAAAATCTAAAATGACTAATCTCTTCAGGAGGCGTCGCTCATATGGGCAACCGGTAGCGACGATAAATAAACGTAAAGCAAACACCTATAAGGACCAGCTGATATATTCGCGGGAATGGCACAACATTAGAATTATGTTGATTAATTAATTTCCTTATTAATTATGGTTTTCTCATGGTTATATCCATGTGTAGTTCGCTACATTTATAAGTCTACTACCAGCGTAAAAAAATATTATACAAATTTATTTTAGCTCGATTGCGAAACAAGTTATTTCAACTTATATTAATCACTCTCGAGACCTCATTCCTGGTGGAATCCATCGCCACGAAGGAGAGAGAAGAGGCAACGTGGAAATTTAAATGCCTTGCCTAAGGGCACAATCGTAACGACTCCAGCGGGGCTAGAACTCCGGACCGTTCGCACCTGACGCGAACGCGCATCCACTGCGCTATCACTACTACCAGCGTATGTTTTAATGTTTCTTAATCAATAGTTTCCTCGCAACGAAATATTTTTGTTTTCATATTCAAAATTGCC
The DNA here is from genome assembly GCA_014843695.1 of Archivesica marissinica. Classification (NCBI taxonomy): domain Eukaryota; kingdom Metazoa; phylum Mollusca; class Bivalvia; order Venerida; family Vesicomyidae; genus Archivesica; species Archivesica marissinica. The sequence goes on along the minus strand of CM026389.1, from coordinate 3,561,061 downwards.
ACTGTCATATTCAATTTTAATCTGATACTATGCAATTTCATCTCAATTACCAAATATTCTTGAAGTTTCCCTCAAAGTCCTGGGAAAGCATTTCTAAACTCGATTGCCGTGTAAAACAACCCTTTTTCTGAAGTACGAACGTACCGTACTCGATGTTGTAAGACGCATTCGTATGTTTAACATCTAATTAAAATATTTACTTGGTAATGAAGTTCTCTCAGATTGTGTAACATAGCAAAGTTCTGAGCAGAGTAGTGTTTCTCCCTGTTTGTTATGCTTGCCTACAGTTCTACCATTGCTTGGAAAACAAGGGTATTACATTGCGACATCGTGTTTATTTTTCAACATAGAGAGTAATTCTGTCAAAATAATGTTCCTCGTGTTGTGTTACAATGCACCCAGAATACCTAACTGTTCTATTTGTGTTGCAATTTGAATAGCTACACTTCAATGTATAACTGCTTGACGATGAATATAATGCTGTTTCTCGTTTCTCTTTGTACAGCGATTTATGAAAAAGTTGCATTCCCAGGCATGCTCTGCATAGAGCTAGCACATTTATGTAACTGTTCATTTTTAAGTGACATGTGAGTGTGTGTTTTACGTTTATTTATCGTCGCTACCGGTTGCCCATATAACCGACGCCTCCTGAAGAGATTAGTCATTTTAGATTTGAAAGACTGTTAATTTTATTAGGGTCAGACGAGGGATCGAACCTGGGTGGAGTGTGACAAAATCATATTCCATAATTAAGAGATATTTATTGTTCTGTTAAATGGCATACATCATGCCCTTAGGTTGGGAATGTCTACCGATTTCCTTCACAATGAAACTACCCGACATGACAACAGGAAGACGTATCAGTGATTTGATAGTAGAGTTAGTGCTGAAAACAGTAGCGCGTTCACTTCAGGTGTGAACGACCTGGGGTTCGCGCCCAGCTGTAGCCGTTACGATTGTGCCCTTAAGCACGGTACTTAAATTCCACATTGCCTCTTTGCCACTCCCTCTCTCTCCCCTCTCAGTCTCTCTCTTGACCTTAGGCACGGTACTTAAATTCCATATTGCCTCTTTGCCCCTGTCTCTCCCCCTCTATCTCTCTTGCCCTTAGGCACGGTACTTAAATTCCACATTGCCTCTTTGCCCCTCTCTCTCTCTATCCTCTCTCTGACTCTCTGAGGGCGATGGATTCCATCAGGAATGAGTTCTCGTGAGCGATTAAACTAACGGTGTACGAACTTGTTTCGCAATCGCGCTCAAATAAATCTGTACAAGCAAATTCTTGTGTTTGGTTTGTCTATGTTTTTGCAAAGGGCGTTATCAAATTAATGTTTCTGAAAGCTTATAATAACATGCTACCAAACACTTGATCTTTTAATGCTATCTAACAGGTTTATATGTACTTTCACCACTTAATATCATACATAAGTCGAGATGTTCTAAGTAGATTCTTTTTTGATATTGTATACCTTATAAATTATCGCCAAGTGAGTCTGATTTCTTCAACCGGCGTTTGTGTTTTTACGTATTACACGGAGTGATAATCCATTTGATGTGATGAAACCGGATTATCATAATCCAACTAAGATTTCATTGCCGCTGTTCCAGACTTCAGGGAGCTGTACAGCTCGAAAATATGACACGGTTTAATGTTTTCTAAACAATGCATACATAGACACTCATGAGTGTCTAGTTTCTCAACCTATTGTAACTCGCATGCCAATTAATGCGTATTTTTCATCAAACTGCAAAATAAAACTCTCTGATTCATTTGTTTGTGGGATTTAAATATTGCGAAACTCCAGCTGTTATTGGTTGTTGAAAGACCCTCAGGTGTCCTTTGAGAAGTATTTCAGGCACGGGTATAACCACCGACCATCCACAAGCAACAACGTATGCCAGATGGACATGTCTTTCTGCAAAGCATATTTAATTTGTCATTCGCTTCATGTACGAAAGGTTCGAGCCCCGCTGGAGCCGTTAGGATTGTGGGCAAGCACAATGCATTTAAATTCTACACTGCCTCTTCTCTCTCCTTCATGGCGATGGATTCCATCAGGAATGAGGTTTCGAGAGTGACTAATATAAGTTGAAAGAACTTCTAGCAATCTAGCTAAAATAAATTTGTATAAACTAATTTGTGATTCGTATGAGAGGAAAATGGAGTACACATACAAAACCCACCTGTCCAATCTGGCGGCCACATCTCACATACTTCCCAGTCCGAGGAGGATCGAACCCGGGTTGCATTTGTGAGAAGCGAGCGTGCTAACAACTGCGCTAATCGGACAGCCAACATCACCAACATGTAATGTTAATGGATTGGTTCATTGGTAGACCTTCCAAAGAAACCCCAAGCAGTTCCTGAGCATATATCCGTAAATGTTTGCGTAATCCTGTTTACAGACAGACAGACAAACAGACAAACAAACAAACAAACAGACAAACAAACAAAACAAGCAAACAAAACAAACAAACAAAACAAACAGACAAACAAACAAAACAAGCAAAACAAACAAACAAAACAAGCAAACAAACAAACAAAACAAACAAACAAACAAAACAAACTAAATAAACAAAACAAACAAGACAAGCAAAACAAACAAACAAACAAACAAAACAAACAAACAAAACAAGCATACAAAGCAAACTAACAAAACAAACAAACAAACAAACATAATAAGCAAACAAAACAAACTAAAACAAACAAACTAAAACAAACAAACAAAACAAACAAACAAACTAAACAAACAAACAAACTAAACAAGCAAACTAAACAAACAAACATAGACATCGGATGAAAAGATAACCTCTTGCCATGGTGGAGGTAAGAACAACAACGACGTAGCACTGTTCTACCCAGGGGCCTCCGTGGCCGAGTGGTTAAGGACGTTGACTTCAAATCACGTTCCCACTCACCGCTGCTGAATGTGAGGAAGTTATCTACGGTCAATCACCTACGTGTTCTAACGAACCTACAGTACCTTTATAAACTCGAAAATAAGAAAATAAGCTTGCGTTTTCATCCACGTCAACGATCGGGATTAATATAAGTTGTTAATGCTTGTTTTACAATCGTTGTAAAATAAATAAACTTTAGACTTTATTTAACAATTGAGCGTTCTTTTTCTGCGTTTCGTCAATGTATGACATATCTGTTTTGCACCTAATTTGCATAAAAAACCGATATGTCAATATTTATACATTTAATTTGTATAAGGTGTATTGAACTGACATTTCATACCTCGATGAAACGCAGAAAAAGAACATTTAACTGTTATAATTACAACTAATATTTTACAAATTACTAAGCAAGTTATCATTTTGATTCGTCACACAATACAACAAGCATAGTGGTTTCTTAACATACCGCTGGTCTTGACATACCGAGGCATCCACAATGTTTCAGAACGAGGTAAAATAACGCCACCTATCATTCTTTCCATGGATCAGTGTTGACCCAGAAATGTAAACATATGTTGATAAACAAGAAATCATAAACTGTCAACATAAGTGGTGAGTAAACCACTGATGAAAGAAGCTTATCTGAATATCAAGTTATATGTAAAATTACCCCACCCCTTTATCTTAAAAAAATGCCCCAACTATCCATTATATATATTTATGTTCATTCCAACTTTGTAAAATGGCGGTCTGCTATTTGGTATTTATGAATGAAACTATTTTAAGCACGTGTTTAGGGTACTACGTGTTTCCAGTATTACCAAATATGTGGAGGTCGTGATAGCGCAGTGGATGCGCGTTCGCTTCAGGTGCGAAAGGTCCGGAGTTCGAGCCCCGCTGGAGCAATTACGATTGTGCCCTTAGGCAAGGTATTTAAATTCCACGTTGCCTCTTCTCTCTCCCTCGTGGCGATGGATTCCATCAGGAATGAGGTCTCGAGAGTGATTAATATAAGTTGTAATAACTTGTTTCGCAATCGAGCTCAAATAAATTTGTATAAACAAATATGGGCATAATAATAAGGTCCGAGACGCGCTTTTCTACTGCATAATTATTTTTGAAAACAGTTATCCCCACAAATGTAGTATTTTTTATTAAAAACAAGATGATGTTCATATCTCTGGTACTTTCCCCTGTGATGTACATCTATTGACATGTGGTGGGTGATACCTCCAGATTCCCATATTTGTATATTCAATAAGAGTAGGCCCATTGTGGGCCTTAAGCTATGTGTTGTTTGCTGGTGGGAGATTAAAAAAATATTCATGTTTTATGTTAAAATGATAAATTTACTGCTAGACTTATTTATTATACAGATTAAGGTATCTATCAAACATTCAAATACTATTATTATGACTACCTGTGTATAAACACCCAAATCAGGGCCTCGGCCATTTGCCGCGGTATACCCGGAACTACTGATTACGTAACTGCTGACACGATGGCGACAAACACATGTTAAACATAAGTGATTCCCAATAGTATTTCTTCTTTGTGTATTTGTAATGTTGAAGTGGAGATGTCATAGGATGAATCAAAATGAGGATTACATTCAGGTACATAATAATATATCTGTATTTTGGTTTTTAATAGCTAATACCGCGATATACCCATAATGCATCCTACTCCGCTATGAATATTAACAAGAACATAATAATGTTGCAATGCATTGGACAATGAACGGCGATCACATGGGCTGAATCAACCAATCATAGTCTCATAATTGCAATAAGTTGTAACTATTCTTTTTCGATGATGATCCCGATCCGTTTTTAAAGAATTCCTTCAATATTGTGAGAAATAAGGCAGGTATGACATTTAGCAAAGTATATGTTGGCACTGAACAACGTGGTGGGAGCATGTACTATACATTTAGCAAGGTATCTGCTAGCACTGAACAGCGTAGTGGAAGCATGTACTATACATTTAGCAAGGTATCTGCTAGCATTGAACAACGTAGTGGGAGCATGCACTATACATTTAGCAATGTATCTGCTAGCACTGAACAGCGTAGTAGGAGCATGCACTATACATTTAGCAAGGTATCTGCTAGCACTGAACAGCGTAGTGGAAGCATGTACTATACATTTAGCAAGGTATCTGCTAGCATTGAACAACGTAGTGGGAGCATGCACTATACATTTAGCAATGTATCTGCTAGCACTGAACAGCGTAGTAGGAGCATGCACTATACATTTAGCAAGGTATCTGCTAGCATTGAACAACGTAGTGGGAGCATGCACTATACATTTAGCAATGTATCTGCTAGCATTGAACAACGTAGTGGGAGCATGCACTATACATTTAGCAAGGTATCTGCTAGCACTGAACAACGTAGTAGGAGCATGCACTATACATTTAGCAAGGTATCTGCTAGCATTGAACAACGTAGTGAGAGCATGCACTATACATTTAGCAATGTATCTGCTAGCATTGAACAACGTAGTGAGAGCATGCACTATACATTTAGCAATGTATCTGCTAGCATTGAACAACGTAGTAGGAGCATGCACTATACATTTAGCAATGTATCTTCTAGCATTGAACAACGTAGTGGGAGCATGCACTATACATTTAGCAATGTATCTGCTAGCACTGAACAACGTAGTGGAAGCATGCACTATACACTTAGCAATGTATCTGCTAGCACTGAACAACGTAGTGGGAGCATGCACTATACATTTAGCAAGGTATCTGCTAGCATTGCACAACGTAGTGGGAGCATGCACTATACATTTAGCAATGTATCTGCTAGCATTGAACAACGTAGTGGGAGCATGCACTATACATTTAGCAATGTATCTGCTAGCACTGAACAACGTAGTGGGAGCATGCACTATACATTTAGCAAGGTAGCTGCTAGCATTGCACAACGTAGTGGGAGCATGCACTATACATTTAGCAAGGTAGCTGCTAGCATTGCACAACGTAGTGGGAGCATGCACTATACATTTAGCAAGGTATCTGCTAGCACTGAACAACGTAGTGGGAGCATGTACTATACATTTAGCAATGTATCTGCTAGCACTGAACACCGTAGTAGGAGCATGCACTATACATTTAGCAAGGTATCTGCTAGCATTGCACAACGTAGTGGGAGCATGCACTATACATTTAGCAATGTATCTGCTAGCATTGAACAACGTAGTGGGAGCATGCACTATACATTTAGCAATGTATCTGCTAGCACTGAACAACGTAGTGGGAGCATGCACTATACATTTAGCAAGGTAGCTGCTAGCATTGCACAACGTAGTGGGAGCATGCACTATACATTTAGCAAGGTATCTGCTAGCATTGCACAACGTAGTGGGAGCATGTACTATACATTTAGTAAGGTATCTGCTAGCACTGAACAACGTAGTGGGAGCATACACTATACATTTAGCAATGTATCTGCTAGCATTGAACAATGTAGTGGGAGCATGCACTATACACTTAGCAAGGTATCTGCTAGCACTGAACAACGTAGTGGGAGCATGCACTATAATGAGTGTCCTATGGTTGTGTTATGTATTTATCATACTGGATTACTATTGTTGGTATTTTGTGTTGCTTGTAGACTTATTTTAACAAGCAATTACAACTTTCTGTCAAACATGGCAACACTATATCACTGCTACCTCTAAACATGGTACCAGTATTGGCCTATCACTGCTGCTACCTTTAAACATCTCAACATGACAAAATTACAATCACTGCTTCTATATCTAAACATGACAACATTATATTACTGATGCTATATCTAAACATGACAACATTATATCACTGCTGCTATATCTAAACATGACAACATTATACCACTGCAGCTATATCTAAACATGACAACATTATATCACTGCTGCTATATCTAAACATGACAACATTATACCACTGCAGCTATATCTAAACATGACAACATTATATCACTGCTGCTATATCTAAACATGACAACATTATACCACTGCAGCTATATCTAAACATGGCAACATCATAACACTGCTGCTACATCTAAACATGGCAACATCATAACACTGCTGCTATATCTAAACATGGCAACATCATAACACTGCTGCTACACCTAAACATGGCAACATCATAACACTGCTGCTACACCTAAACATGGCAACATCATAACACTGCTGCTACATCTAAACATGACAACATCATAACACTGCTGCTACACCTAAACATGGCAACATCATAACACTGCTGCTACATCTAAACATGGCAACATCATAACACTGCTGCTATATCTAAACATGGCAACATCATAACACTGCTGCTACACCTAAACATGGCAACATCATAACACTGCTGCTACACCTAAACATGGCAACATCATAACACTGCTGCTACATCTAAACATGACAACATCATAACACTGCTGCTACACCTAAACATGGCAACATCATAACACTGCTGCTACATCTAAACATGGCAACATCATAACACTGCTGCTATATCTAAACATGGCAACATCATAACACTGCTGCTACACCTAAACATGGCAACATCATAACACTGCTGCTACACCTAAACATGGCAACATCATAACACTGCTGCTACCTATATTGAGTTGATTGTATCGGGTATATTATGCTACCCGTACATGATCACACGTAACGCACGACCAACTACATTTCCATGTTAAGTGACTAGTCCAAGAACGCTCGGACACGAACAGAGAAATAAGACAAACACACACATTAAGGTGGGGGCATCCGTGGCCAAGTTGGTAAAGTCGTTGACTTCAATTCAGTTGTTCCTCACCGCTGCTGGTTCGAATTCTACTGCGGTTGTCGAATTATTTCAAGTGTGGAAGCTATCCAGCTGGCTAGCGGAAGGTCAGTGGTTTTACCGGATGCCAGCCCGCGCCTGGAATACTATTCAAAGGGGCACTATGCGTCTTCCTCCCTCCAACAATAATAACTGGAGAGTCGCCATATGACCTAAGCTGTTTGTGCGGCGCAAAATCCACAACATAAAAAAACAAAACAAACTTAACGTAGCACACAGCAAAATAACAGACTAGTGTCACAGGATAAAGAATAAAAGTAAAACATACAGTATATACTAAAAATTTATTCACAATCATTAATTATCTATACAAAACAAATAAATAGCCTTCCGTTAGAGCACTCATACGAAACAAATATAATATCTGAACATACTGCATTCAGTTTCAACATTGTTTGTGGTCACTGTAAATTACTCATATATAGATGGTGTAAGAGAAGGTTAGAGATAGAGGCAGTAATCCAACAAAACAGGTGGCAGTAAACTAAAGCTGAAAAGTAGAATACTCTTCAATTAAAGATCAAATTGAACCCTAACCCTAATGTCCAGAGTACAGCCAATTGTCCCAAGAGTAATGCCAATTGTATAGTTCGTTACTGCCTCTGTCGTTAACGATAAGAGAATAGCAATGCATGCCAAATCTACCATATTGTCCTAAATGAATAGTATTGATACGCACGCAACAATCCAGATATATAGCGAACGCAGTGTAGTCTGGGTTCCAGTCTGTCGATTTTTCACTTTTTAACTTCTTGCAAAATGACATGATATGATCAGAAACTCAATACGGCCCAATTAATAGTATCGGTGTTAAAATATATGTATTTGACCGACCGGGCAAAATATATCGACGCCTGTTCTCAGGCTAAACTCAATGGTGCAGAAATTATATGCAGAAAACATCAACATCTTCCAAACGACAAGCGCCTTCCGGTCAAGTCAATTTGCATATATGGCACGAGCAAAATATTCGAATTCGTGTGCTATTAATAGATTCATCTAATTTTACATATTTAAACGATCACGAATAACGCGGACATATTGTTTCGAACGAAGAGCTATTGTTCACAGTGTCCGCTTTTTCACATTTTGTGACGGTTATATATTACGTGTTTATATTTATGTAAGCTGAAATTACAATATTGCAAAGCTAGCACGTTCGAATATTTGCACCAGCAACATCATGCAAATTAACGTAATCACGTGTTCTTAATTATTTAAACTACATGTATTTCACTAAGTGTGTTATGCAAAGATCAATGTTATGTCCCTGCATTGTCCTATTGAATGCTATTGTTGATATTTGTATGTCTTGTTTATTGTAAATACCTCATATTTGCATGTTCTGTACATGTATTGAGTGAAATAAAAGAGATGTTCTGTTCTGTTCTGTTCTGATAAGCATTCTTTGTTTGTTTTTTGGTGTGTTTTTTTAATTATGACTCTGTACAGAAACTGCATATGTACTAACAGTGTTAATTATATTGTTGTGTGTATTCTACAACGATAATTGTGTTTGTTTGTTTGTTTGTTTGTTTTGGGGGGTTTTAAGTCCCATAAACAGCTTAGATCATATGGCGATTATCCAGCTATTACTGGTGCAGGAATATCCCGAATGTTATTCCGAGCAGTATTGCAGGCACAGACGGGCACCCAGGTAGAACCACCGACCTTCAGGCCCCATTCAACGACAGTGTACCCTGGCGTAATAGACAAGTAATACTTGGCATTTGCGAATGTGTGACGCACTGGCTGGCGTAATGTTCTAAATAACGAAAATTATGAAATGCCCAATTAATATGCGCCATTCGCGAGTGCAAAATATTAATAACACTCTGATATGTAAACGATATCACAAATGTTTCAATTTCCAGAAAACACTTGCAAATGGAAGAGATATCTTGTTTTACTTTGCCCTCAATGGTACTTAGTGTATAACATTACAATAAAAGCACCTGCTTTTGAAATGCATAACATTTATATGAAATTCGGGGAATTCCAAATACTCCATTACAATTTATAGTGCCTAATATTTTGAAGACCCTGTAGTATTCTTATATAGTTTATTAATACTCTTTTAATTCGGTACCTACTCACGAGGGGAACAATATTTTCAATATTTACTGTTTATAGCCAACATATTCAGTTCTCGTCTGGTGCATATTTGCCAGCACGACACTCGTATATGTACCAAATAGCTCATACGCAAACTATCATGATAAATGTTCGTATGTGTTTCCATAATGAATTTGAAGCCAATATACCAAGCATCATTACTTAATTGAGCAAAGTCTAACATGTGATTTGGCACAATAACATTGCGCTTTGGGCGAAATGCGTGTGTTCTGGTTAACAATAGGCTTGTGGAGAAACAGTAAATTAATAATTGAAGCCAAAACCCTAAGAACAATTAGGTTACACATGTATGTCCTTATTGAATAAGGATGGAATTTTGCCATTCACAGTGATATATTTGTCATTGCAACCATGAGTAGGGTACGCTTACAATACAGTGACATACCTTTTTGAATATCAATAAATTGCAATTCGGCAAGAATTTGGTCTTACAAAGGATATGCTTCTGAAGAGAATCAATATTAATAGACTTGACACAGGAGGAAATCGGCAATAGAGAGAGATGCCAGTGTCGTGAAATATCTGGGTACAACATACTCTCTGATTGCTATTACAACATGACAGATAAACATGGTGTGCTACAATATACTGATATAGTCAACACAAATCTTTATTCAAAGCACATGTAATAACTTGACCATACAAGCCTAACAAAATATACAACAAATTTACCTTTCGGTATGTGTTCGATACCCTCGAATGTGTCATGAAATATCCGCGCGGAAGACGAACATATCAACTATTATGGCTTTTTAAAAGCAGCCAGTACTTTTTGTTTATGGAATAACACACTTTATCAATGCCCGAGGAGCTACCGACTTCAAGAGATACTCTTCAAAGATGTTTGCTTTATCCTCCTTCCTCTATGTTCACCATTGACACTGTGTTCAATTCATTCGTGTAATTCTGTTCGTATTGTTCCTTACACGACGGGAGCAACGTCCATTATCGGGGAGAAATATGTAATGTTTTAAACGACACATGCTTCAGATCTATTTCAAACTTGTTCAGATGAGTTACAGTTTTAGTACTCTTGGTTGTGTTCCACTGTTTTGTTTCCTTCAATGTTCATAATCACACCGTTCCTGTATTACCGACGGTAGCGTACTGGCATGCCGACAATGATTGTTGTCGGGGTGACATAGATGGATACGAGAATGGATTGGTAGAATGATGCTTGGCTTTAAGTCGTAGTGCAGCGATACTGTTTGTGCACGTGTCTCTGTTGGGGCTGTATATATATGGTGGGGCGGGGCTCGCGTATGGGCATGGGGTATTAGGATTGTTCATATTCGTCGGCACCGCCGGGACATTGTTTACCATGCTAGAGCTGATGCTTGTAGATGGAGAGGAGAAACACATCGGTTGTGAGGGAACAACTGACGACAGGTGAGGATTTACTGAGTTAAATCCCCATGGAAACGACTTTGAGCCAAGCGGGCTCGGCACCTTGGTAGCCCACGTGTTGTTATAATAGCCGTTGTAGAAACTGTCGTCAAATGTCGGCTGCATGAGCCCAGTAAATTGTGTTCCAAATCCTGTTTTAAATGTTTCCATATTGCGTTCTCGTTTTCTCCACTTCGCTCTGCGATTTTTGAACCAGACCTGCAGGGTAGAAGGACAATTATAGAACATAAAATGCAAACGATGTAGATATGGAACATATTTCTCGCGTGAGATATTCAGCAATAAAACATTGTCAGAAGTTCTTCGAGTTTCCAATTTCAATTTCTGCATAATTGGAGCCATAAAGTATAATACGAAAACATTTCGTGCATATTTCTGGAGACGTAATTTCCAAAATATTCGTATTTTGACAATGCTAATTAAAGGCACATATTCACAACTGTGGGATTGTACAAGCTGCGACCTTAACTTATTCTGACAGCTATGCAATATGTTTATATCAAAACGCAGCGTGGTAATTTGTGTTTTTGAACACTTGAGCACAGACTTTTGACTGTTATCTATTAGAACCAGTTGGGTAAAATTGATTGTGTAAACTTTCATTTTGCCTTAGCGTCAGGCTTTTATGGACACATGCTGCAAGCATAGATACCAAAGGCATGCTTTGTAGGCACAATAGTATGTACGTGTTAAAGCTACATTACATTGTAAAAAGCACAAACATAAAATAATTTACTTATAAATAGCATTGCTATCTGTCTCTGAATACTGCCAACTCCTTTCGTGAGTGTTACGGGCAGGAATAGTTCACGTCGGTGGGTTAGTATAAAGTGAAGTAGATAAAATGTGATGACGGAAAACAACATCAGTGAAGTGATCAAAGACAGAGTAAGAGAAGCTATATATATGTTAAAACATGTTAGTGAGAAGGCTAGAGAGTTAAACGTAAACACATCAACAACTGTAAGAAGTGAGGGTAGGCTAGAGAGATAAAGGTAAATACATCAACAACCGTGAGAAGTGAGGGTAGGCTAGAGTGTTAAACGTAAACACATCAACAACTGTAAGAAATGAGGGTAGGCTATAGTGTTAAACATAAACACATCAACTACTGTAAGAAATGAGGGTAGGCTAGAGTGTTAAACGTAAACACATCAACAACTGTGAGAAATGAGGGTAAGCTAGAGTGTTAAACGTAAACACATCAACAACTCTGAGAAGTGAGGGTATGCTAGAGTGTTAAACGTAAGCACATTAACAACTCTGAGAAGTGAGGGTATGCTAGAGTGTTAAACGTAAGCACATCAACAACTCTGAGAAGTGAGGGTATGCTAGAGTGTTAAACGTAAGCACATCAACAACTCTGAGAAGTGAGGGTAGGCTAGAGTGTTAAACGTAAGCACATCAACAACTCTGAGAAGTGAGGGTATGCTAGAGTGTTAAACGTAAGCGCATCAACAAATGTGAAAGTGAGGGTAGGCTAGAGAATTAAACGTAAATACATCAACAACTCTGAGAAGTGAGGGTAGGCTAGAGAGTTAAACATAAGCACATCAACAAATGTGAAAGTGAGGGTAGGCTAGAGAGTTAAACGTAAGCACATTAACACATGTAAGAAGTGAGGGTAGGCTAGAGTGTTAAACGTAAGCACATCAACAACTATGAGAAGTGAGGATAGGCTAGAGAGTTAAACGTAAGCACATAAACAACTCTGAGAAGTGAGGGTAGGCTAGAGTGTTAAACGTAAACACATCAACAACTGTGAGAAGTGAGTGAGAAGTGAGGGTAGACTAGAGAGTTAAGGGTAAGAACATCAACAACTGGAGAAGTGAGTGAGAAGTGAGGGTAGGCTAGAGTGTTAACGGTAAACACATCAACATGAGAAGTGAGGGTCATGTTCAAGAACAAGGGATGTTTCTGGAATTTGAGCGTAACTTCTGTATCTATCATTATGTTCCCAAAAAATAAAATAACTAAAATAGTTCTGGAGGCTTCGCCCCGAGTATTGTTCTATTTCATGGGCTAGTAACTAGAGCAATTTTCTCAGCAAAACATGGAAACCTCGACAAACAACTTCCCAACCAAATGCAAGAAGTCGTGATAGCGCCGTGGTAGCGCCTTCACTTCAGGTACGATAGGCCCGGAGTTCGGGGCCCGATGAAGCCGTTACAATTGTGCTCTTATGTAAGGCATTTAAATTCCACAGTGCCTCTCTTCTCTCTCCCTCGAGACGATGGATTCCATCTTGAATGAGGTTTGGAGAGTGATTAATATACGTTGTAAGAACTTGTTTCACAATCGAGCTAAAATAAATTTGTATAAACTAACGAAATGCCACCAAGCTTTGCACAAAATCTGTACAAATATTTCAAATGATTATCAATATCGACACTGTGACGGTTTAAGATATTCGGGTGATTACGCGAAATGTAGCCCATGACAGAAGGATAAACGAACTATGCGGGGTTCAACATGTTTTATCTAATTACAAAAATCTACGAAAATCATCACCAATGTGTCACAATGATAAATCACGCTTTATATGTATGAACAGCAAATATCTCGCTTCGTAACCTATATAAGCCGATAATAAGAAAATATATGCGGGGGATTTTAACATTTGCTGAACAAATATATCCGGTTAGTTCTGTAATTGGTAGCCAATTTAGTACTAGTCGAAAATACCTAACGTTTGTGCTTCCAAAGCCATGCCGATTGTGTTCAGTATTAATATGTGCTTATGAGAAATCCCTTCTTAGCTAATCAATTGTACATAATATTAGCATGGATTTGATGAAAACGGGTCTCTTACATTAAACTATCATTTGTAATTTATATAGCACTTAAGACTACGGGTTCCCATTGAGCAAGACAAATCATAGAACGTGGTTTTAGCACATCCAAGGCGATTGCCCGGATGGCCATGTTTCGTCAATACAATTGTCATTTTGCGAACGACTTCCCGAGTGTAATGTATAGGTATGGGTTTTAAACAGTTTGTGATAGTCAATATACAGATGGCAAGAAATGAAACAAATCCTGGCTGAACTACGTTATCTACTGCGCTTAAAAATATATTCATGTTTTTAAAAAAACAAATTGCATTGTATGCCAGTGTCCCTTCTTTATGTCACACATCAAACATGCTAAAAGTGGTGCACGCATATTCAATACCATTGCTGTTATGATTTGCTATGGATAATCGGATCTACGAAGAGAGCCGTGTACAAATATTAATCTACTCAAAGTGCGATTAAGATTACGCTGGACTGGTAATCCAAGGATCGCAGGTTCGATCCCCCGTCTGACCCTAATAAAATTAACATTCTTTCAGATGGGACGTTAAACCGAGGTTTCGTGTTGGTGCTGTACACCGTGCACGTAAAATAAACCAAAGGAGACTCTGGAATGGGTCTCTGTCTGTATCATGTACTATCTTCCAAAATCTAAAATGACTAATCTCTTCAGGAGGCGTCGCTCATATGGGAAACCGGTAGCGACAATAAATAAATGTAAAACACACACGCGCGAGTATATATTTTTCAGTACATTAAAATGTTAAAACTAATGGATTTCTTTACTGCAAAACATGTGTGACTGATTGTATAACGAATACAATTGTATGATAGAAACTTGAGTTAGAAATTGAGACCATCGGTTTGAATAGGAATAATATTATATATGTAATGTCTGGTCAAGTTTTTTTGGATACATTTATAAAGATTTCCCAGAATACGGGTGACATGAACGAAGTACATATTACATTTTCATTATTTAATATGCTCAAAGTTATGTCGGAGTCCAGCACTATTTTTTTCGGCGTATTTCTCGAATAATATGATATTTTTAATGTTAGAGAGTCTGGTCAAGTTTTTTGGATACGTTTACAAATATTGCCAACACATACAGGTGATATGAATGAAATACATAATATATTTATGAACATTTAATCAGTTCAAAGTAATTTCCGTGTCCTGTACATTTTATTGGTTTTAGACAATCTGTTCCGAATAATGGCGGCATAAAATGAAACATTATATAATGTACGCTTATGAAACATTATATAATGTACGCTTATGAAACATTATATAATGTACGCTTATATGTACGCTTATATGTATGCTTATGAAACATTATATAATGTACGCTTATGAAACATTATATAATGTACGCTTATATGTACGCTTATATGTACGCTTATGAAACATTATATAATGTACGCTTATAATGTACGCTTATGAAACATTATATAATGTACGCTTATGAAACATTATATAATGTACGCTTATATGTACGCTTATATGTACGCTTATGAAACATTATATAATGTACGCTTATATGTACGCTTATGAAACATTATATAATGTACGCTTATGAAACATTATATAATATACGCTTATGAAACGTTATATAATGTACGCTTATGAAACATTATATAATATACGCTTATGAAACGTTATATAATGTACGCTTATGAAACATTATATAATATACGCTTATGAAACGTTATATAATGTACGCTTATGAAACATTATATAATATACGCTTATGAAACGTTATATAATGTACGCTTATGAAACATTATATAATATACGCTTATGAAACGTTATATAATGTACGCTTATGAAACATTATATAATATACGCTTATGAAACGTTATATAATGTACGCTTATGAAACATTATATAATATACGCTTATGAAACGTTATATAATGTACGCTTATGAAACATTATATAATATACGCTTATGAAACATTATATAGTGTACGCTTATGAAACATTATATAATGTACGCTTATGAAACATTATATAGTGTACGCTTATGAAACATTATATAATGTACGCTTATGAAACGTTATATAATGTACGCTTATGAAACATTATATAATGTACGCTTATGAAACGTTATATAATGTACGCTTATGAAACATTATATAATGTACGCTTATGAAACATTATATAATGTACGCTTATGAAACATTATATAATGTACGCTTATGAAACATTATATAATGTAGGCTTATGAAACATTATATAATGTACGCTTATATGTACGCTTATATGTACGCTTATGAAACATTATATAATGTACGCTTATATGTACGCTTATATGTACGCTTATGAAACATTATATAATGTACGCTTATATGTACGCTATTGAAACATTATATAATGTATGCTTATGAAACATTATATAATGTACGCTTATGAAACATTATATAATGTACGCTTATGAAACATTATTTAATGTATGCTTATGCTTATCTAAATAGATCACGTGTCACGTAACTGTATTAAGCAGCCAGTTTCCATATTCCCAATATGTTATTTTATTATACATTTGACCACTATTAAGCAGTCACCCTGTGCTAAGCAGCCACTTACTGGAAATCCCTTGATGTGTTGCTTAAGGCAGGTTTTACTGGGTATTCTTTATAAATCGGTCTGATATGAAATCATTTAAACGGGATGGTAGTATTCACTTTTGTTTATTATCGGATGGTAGTATTCACTTTTGTTTATTATCGGATGGTAGTATTCACTTTTGTTTATTATCGGATGGTAGTATTCACTTTTGTTTATTATCGGATGGTAGTATTCACTTTTGTTTATTATCGGATGGTATTATTCACTTTTGTTTATTATCGGATGGTATTATTCACTTTTGTTTATTATCGGATGGTATTATTCACTTTTGTTTATTATCGGATGGTAGTATTCACTTTTGTTTATTATCGGATGGTAGTATTCACTTTTGTTTATTATCGGATGGTATTATTCACTTTTGTTTATTATCGGATGGTATTATTCACTTTTGTTTATTATCGGATGGTATTATTCACTTTTGTTTATTATCGGATGGTATTATTCACTTTTGTTTATTATCGGATGGTAGTATTCACTTTTGTTTATTATCGGATGGTAGTATTCACTTTTGTTTATTATCGGATGGTATTATTCACTTTTGTTTATTATCGGATGGTAGTATTCACTTTTGTTTATTATCGGATGGTAGTATTCACTTTTGTTTATTATCGGATGGTAGTATTCACTTTTGTTTATTATCGGATGGTAGTATTCACTTTTGTTTATTATCGGATGGTAGTATTCACTTTTGTTTATTATCGGATGGTATTATTCACTTTTGTTTATTATCGGATGGTATTATTCACTTTTGTTTATTATCGGATGGTATTATTCACTTTTGTTTATTATCGGATGGTATTATTCACTTTTGTTTATTATCGGATGGTATTATTCACTTTTGTTTATTATCGGAGGAATTGGCAGTAACAAAGCTATTTATACGTAAGCATTCATTGTTTTTGCGTTTTGGGATGTAATGTCGTTTTAATACATAACGAAAATAGTTCAATCAACAGCAGACATAGGTTGTTATATTTTGTTTTATATTTTCGTGCGGTTTGTGTTCAAAGTCGCACAGCCAGCAGGTGATACTGATGGAAGAGGACACGGGGTGTCCGTCGTCTGAGCAATATTCCGGGCACGGACGGACATCTGGGTAGAACCACCTGCTTTCCACAAGGCAGTTAGATAGCGTCAGCACATGCAATATACATGTGTTGTTCTAACGTGCAGTGGTATGGGGGCAAGTGATTTGAAGTCAATGAACGTAATCATGTACTCGGATATGGAAGCCACAGCAAGCATAGATAGTTCATTGTGCATGTATTACTAAATAATCTAAATGCGTAAGGCAATAAATTATATTTAATAAAGTTCAATGATAAACTCACCCTGACACGAGCCTCTGTCAGATTGGTCCAGGCGGAGATTTCCTCTCGTGTTGCCATATCCGGGTACCTGTTTCTAGCGAACGTAGCCTCGAGCTCTTGTAGTTGTTGGCTCGTGAAGTGTGTGCGCTGGCGACGCTGTCTCTTCTTTTTCTTGTCATCATCGCTTGTGTCTGTTTCATTCTTTACTTTCATATCAGGAGATTCTGCAAAGAGAGCCAAATATGCTTAACACATGGAACAAATGTAGCATAGCATAAAACAAGCCGTGTTGCCCGGCAATAACTGTCATCCACATGACGTAAATGGTCATTGAACTGTGCTGTTATTGTCCACCAATGCTTCTTCATTCTTGGAACTAGAGCAACATAATGTGAAACAAATAACAACAACTTATGCCATCAGAACACCGTGTTATTCGGCCAGATCTTTTAAACTTTATTTATTTTACAACGATTGCGAAGCAAGTTCTAACAACTTAATATATTAATCACTCTCGTTGGCGCGGATGAAAGCGTATATGTGGTCATTCATGTGCGAGGAAACAGGAGTACCCGGAGAAACCCACCGTACCATAGCACATACTTCCCGGTCCGAGGATCGAACCCGGGTTGCATTGGTGAGAAGCGAGCGCGCTAACCACTGCGCTAATCGGACAGCCAGATCTACAAGCCGGATATATTCCAACTTCTGCTGGTGTTTCTCCATCGTCATATCTCCATTCTTGATGGCATAGCACACATTGCGTAAGCAAAGTCTATCACATACAGTTGGAACAATCTCAAGCTGGGTCAAAGACTTGACTGATATTAATATTTCTATGTCCAAAATGCATCTTTGTCGCTCTTGAGTCTTGAAGCTGACAATAATAATACTAATAATACTACTAATAATAATAAAAATATTTTAAAAAATAATAATGATAATAATAATAAAGACTTTATTTAACGAGAGAACTCATTTGAACAATTAAGTCATTCTACCATGAGGCCCTCAACATATTAAAACATCAAATCGCATAATGAAACATGTAAAACGTTCATAGGAAATAAGATATAAGCTGCAAGAATTAATAATACTTGTATACAGGTATGATTATTGTGTATCAGTTTATTAGGTTAACGGTCTGTTCTTTGCACCACCTGATATACAAAGCTTGTGCGTGTGGAACAGAATATGCTGTGTTGATGCGATAAGGGAGGACATTCCACAAGGGTGACCCTGAATATAAGAAATATTGTCTAAAAAGTACTATTTGCACCATCTGATAATTCTTAACCAATGAGAGACATCTCTAATATTCTATTACCTCCCTTGGTAGATAAATTCTGATTTATCCCAAAATGTTAATATGTCCTTTTAGTTAGAATCCTTTTGTTTTACTGTTGTTCCCTAACGAGATGTTGCGGTATGATAAAGGTGATGTTATCCAAATCGTGTTAATTAACTGATAGCATTGTTTTACTAATACGTACCCATTGCATATTTTGTATGAGATCTATCGAGATATAGTAAATTTAATAATCATAAGAAGCGATAGTGGATTAGAGTAGCTAGCATTTTGAGCAAAGGAAATAACGATAAAAACAGAGGAAAACACTTAATAGAACCTCTCTACTTTCAGGAAGTATTCAGAGGCAATAACTGACCGACATCTCTCATTACGGAGATATGCCATTGATCAAATTTAACCCGACGAGTTGCTTCACAGTCGACTGAGTCGTTCTCCATATAGCACACTGGTATATATAATTACAATATTCCATGAGTCTGGTTATATTTCATTTACGTGCGGCTCAAGAATCGCGAAGGTTGTCATTAAATTCATTCACCGTTGACTTTCGAATAGTTTCTTGGAAATCTCACGGGTGTTTCACCTATCACAGGTTGATGATGTAATTATATTCTTCACGATACGGTATTTGTGTCATCAGGCAATCGTTAATTGCTAGTCACGAGGATAATTAATGCACTCCGATGGTCCCCGGTAATCAGTAATGGTCCTTCTTGGTGCTTATTAAAAGTTTCCACAGACAAAAAAACAAACAAAAGCAGTAGCTTTATCCATAAATAACGGCTTAATATTACCTTCAATTCGTTTCTCATGATAATCTACACACGTAAACACGACCGTGACAGTCAATACTCGTCCAGTAGTATCGCTAGAAGACACACAGTGATATGATTTAGTGTGCGTTGGGTTTATTTACGGTGCAATTTTGAAGAATTTAAAATTGAATTATTGGATAACATTCGGATAAAATGGTTTTCGAAAATGACCTTTCCTTATTTAGTTTATACAAATTTATTTTTGCTCGATTGCAAAACAAATTCTTACAACTAATATTAATCACTCTCGCGACCTCATTCCTGATGGAATCCATCGCCACGAGAGAGAGAGAAGAGGCAAAGTGGAATTTAAATGCCTTGTCTAATGGCACAATCGTAACGGCTCCAACGGGGCTCAAACATCTGAAGCGAACGCCCTACCACTGCGCTATCACGACTTCCACCAAGCATTACATGGTCCTCATATGTATTTAATATGCAATATATCTTCCAAAACGAAATTATTTTCTATGTTAAAAGCTTTTTATGTAAATTGATAACCATCAAAGATACAAATGATTGCAGTCGATTGTAATAGTTAGATTACCACTGTAACCTATCGTCACTGATGGTCACGGGTTCGAGCTCCGCTCAGACCGTGTCTCTTCATATGAAAAAGTTGGTAGTTTCTTACGAAGGTTGATGCACTAAGTACTGGCTAACCGCTAGAGACTGCCCAGGAAAGGTGTTGTTAGGTAAAGTGACCGTCAATCAAATGGGCAACCGGTAGCTACGTTAAATAAAGTTAAACAATAAAAACAGTTAGATACGATGTATTTAT
Source organism: Archivesica marissinica (assembly GCA_014843695.1). Lineage (NCBI taxonomy): Eukaryota > Metazoa > Mollusca > Bivalvia > Venerida > Vesicomyidae > Archivesica > Archivesica marissinica. Next base: position 3,540,129 of record CM026389.1, on the reverse strand, counting down.
GTGTTTATTTCTCCACACATGGGATAGTGTAATTACAACGTCTTGCAATATCACGATTCTGATTGGCTAATGCAGCCCATGTGATCGCCGTTCATAACACAATGAATTGCAAAATCATTCTATTCTCATTAATAATATTCATAGCGGACTACTTGTGTATGGTGTGACGAATCACAAAGATGTTTATGTTTGAGTTACTTAAGAAAATGTTGAATATTAAATATAAAAGTATTAAATAGTTGGTTAAAAGGTGACACGTTCCTGTATTCCGGGTAAAATACGTTGGGATATCTTCTGCATAATCGAATAGGCCTAATTCGTGTACTCGTGTAGCACGGATAACACGTGTGTTTGTACTATAGTAGTATGCCCTATGCAGCATGTACTTCATATAAGTTTACAGCATCTGATATGTCATTTTATTAACGCTGAAAATATGGTTTTCATCTTAAAAACAATGTTTTATGTCAATGCTATGGTTTTCGGGATTTTAATTTCATCATTTTTACCCCGTCGACAGCCTCAATTGAGTAATTTCACGAATTGGAGATTGTTACTGTGATATATGGAATCCGGTAAATGTTCAATATATTTTCATATCGCATTTCGCTGTAGACTTACTGTGTGTTAAGAAATTCAACATATTTAAATGGTGAAACATATAGAAGACTTACGTCCATATGTGCGTATGCGACTTGTACAGCTGCTTTGCGCATAGTTCTACCGCATGCGCAGCGGTCGCCCTTATTTTAAGAATCATCAGGCACGCTAAAAGTATGTATTTTAATATGTATATACTCTGGGTAGCCCGGAACTATCACGTATATATCTACGGCAAGAGTATCCATTCAAAATGCTAGACACTGCATTAAATTATTTTTATGTTCCCATTGTGTGGGATATAACTCTACAAATACACAGCTAAGAGAAGGCAATTACATTCATATAAACAGAGAAACAAATACCGTAAAGCAGTAAATGTGAAACATTTTGATTTAAATAAAACCCCAGAATTCGGCAACACATAAACAAAGATAACATCATGATAAGCTATCTGGCAGTCATGTTAACTACACATGCAAATGAAACATACCTTACAATTGGACTAAAACTAGAAATGCATATCTTGAAAACAATTACATATTAATTTGTTTTTAATGCAATATAAGCCAGATTGAGCCAACTTAAGGACGTAAACGAAATGAAAGATGGTTACGCGAAAGACCACCAATACGCTTTCATCCCGCATAACGACCGCGATTAACAACATTTAGTTGTTAAAACTTGTTTCGCAATTCGTGTAGAGTTAATCAAGTTTGAAACTAAGCATTTTATATTTTATAGCGTATTAAAAGTAAATCACATTTATATAACGAATTAATATTTATATCGTTTTCCCCTCCCAGCACTGCCTCCTAAACTACAACATTATTTCAATTCTAATTTCACAGGGAATTATTATTATTATATTTTATTCAGCAAATTTTGCAGAGCGCATTTTTGCTAACTAAAGTGTAATAATTAAACGGGACGTACAGCCCTTTCTACTAATCAAGGAACATCTAGACAAATTGTTGATAATCAACAGCAGATGCATATATATGTCGACGGATCCTTACGGAGCAAGTATTACAGATGCAAAACTCTGATACAGCGTTATAATAAGATAGTAATGCTTGAATTGATGACGATCATAAGATTATCAAAAACGGTATTTAAGTTCAAACAAATTACATTATGAATAAACGATAGTAACAGTCGATACACAATCACCCGCGTATAGTTTCGTCTTTCTAATACTCCGTTAATTTAAATTTCGTTTGAAATAAACAGATTAAAATTACGGAGAGTACTTCACTTTAATGAAGCTATTAATATTTTCTTGGTATATTAATTGTAACCCCGTTGCTACGTATGATAGAAAGTTACGTTGCTATTACGTATTGAGGGTTCCACTTAAAATGGCGGGCGGCTTGGTTACACGGCGCCATCTAGCGGCATCCGCGCGCAACGATGAGTTGCAGAAGAAAGATGGCGTGCTGCGAGACTTCTCGAGATCCCGGAGAGCGGGAAGAGATGCGTAATTGGATAAACCTATGTAATACCAACAACTATTAGCATCAACTTCCTACCGTTTTACAGTCGGGGTACTTGAGTTACAAAATATATATAAAGAACTTTCATGGTGTTTTGACAGCGAAACAAAATAAACAAGGTACCCAGATTGTTTCCACATTGACGAGGCCAGGGAGCAAGTAATTTTAGTCAAACGATGTTTGTCAGTTTGTCTTAACATGTATCGATTCCACGAAGACAAATAATCAATTTTGACAGAAACTTCGTGGCAGCGAAAAAATCAACATGAATGTGTCATAATTTTGAATGAGATTTAAGCTAAAACATTTCATATTTCACAAAAAAAGGCGTCTAATGTAATACGTATAAACTGTTTTCACTTAAATAGATTTGCAAATTAATATGATAAAGTCACTTCTTATTAAATATAGCAAGGTGTTGTCAAAAATAGTACGAGGGATTGTTAGTTCTCATTTCTAAACATGCTGACCATGCCTCGAGGTTATAAAACTTTTCTCCAATCTCAAAACTCAGTCTCAATCGTCTGATTGATTCAGCTGAAAATCACACTCAGAATCAACCAATCAGGTCGCTTGAACTTGAGACATAGATCTGAGAAAAGTTTTATAACCTCGGGCAATGTCTCAAAAATGGAATCCACTTTGATAAGAGTTGTATACTTATATAATAAATATGCCTTCTGTGTTGTGAATATGTTGTATGTTGGTGCAGATCTGCAAATTGAGAATTTAAATGCAATATGAAATTTTACATATTAAAATAATTGTCCCATGTGTTGCTTACGTATTTTCTTTGTTGGAAGATTGGCTTAAACAGCATTTATTTAAATTTCAATTGCTTTGAAGTTTAAAATATTATCTGCGTACATACTAAATATTGGAAATATATATGTGATAAGATTTTATTTCAAAATTACTTTAGGCTCAACACCTAATACAGACACTATCTGTATGATATAGACAAACAGTAATATAATTATATATTATTTAAAAACATTCAATGTAATACATAAAATTATATAAACACACCTGATTATAATTATGGCTATTCAGTGAATATGTTCTTGATATTAATGTTTTAAAAATAGTATGTATTAATTATAAAATTGTTAATTAAATTAGATATAAATATATATATTATTATTTCTTAGTCATTAGTTTTGTAATTGTATTGTATTGTATAGTATTGTACGTGGAAGTCGTGATAGCGCCGTGGAAGCGCGTTCGCTTCAGGTGCGAAATGACCGCATTTCGAGCCCCACTGGAGCCGTTACGATTATGCCCTTAGGCAAGGCATTTAAATTCCACATTGCCCCTTCTCTCTCCCTCGTAGAGAACTTGTTTCGCAATCGAGCTAAAATAATTTTGTATAAACTATTGTATTGTATTAAAGATTGATTGATTGTATATAATAATAATAATAATGTTTATTTATTTATACGTAAACATATAGTACATAGTCATAATTATATACATATTATACATACTATTGTAATGCATAGCAGGTGCGTAGCTTCTATAAGGCACTGAAGGCCCGGGGGCCTGCAGACTGTCACAATTAAAATGAAAAATCTAAATAGGTCAAAACTGTAATAAAAAAGTGGAGTGGGTATTAACATGTCTGTATTGAGTAGAGAATCTAGACCAGTGGTCTGTGTGTAGTCAATGTGACAGTTCATATATGTGTGTAGTCAGTGTGACAGTTCATATATGTGTATAGTCAATGTGACGGTTCATATATGTTTGCATAGTCAATGTGACAGTTCATATATGTGTATAGTCAATGTGACAGTTCATATATGTGTATAGTCAATGTGACAGTTCATATATGTGTATAGTCAATGTGACAGTTCATATATGTGTATAGTCAGTGTGACAGTTCATATATGTGTATAGTCAATGTGACAGTTCATATATGTGTATAGTCAATGTGACAGTTCATATATGTGTATAGTCAATGTGACAGTTCATATATGTGTATAGTCAATGTGACAGTTCATATATGTGTATAGTCAATGTGACAGTTCATATATGTGTGTAGTCAGTGTGACAGTTCATATATGTGTATAGTCAATGTGACAGTTCATATATGTGTATAGTCAATGTGACAGTTCATATATGTGTATAGACAATGTGACAGTTAATATATGTGTATAGTCAATGTGACAGTTCATATATGTGTATAGTCAATGTGACAGTTCATATATGTGTGTAGTCAGTGTGACAGTTCATATATGTGTGTAGTCAATGTGACAGTTCATATATGTTTGCATAGTCAATGTGACAGTTCATATATGTTTGCATAGTCAATGTGACAGTTCATATATGTGCATAGTCAATGTAACAGTTCATATATGTGTATAGTCAATGTGACAGGTCATATATGTGTATAGTCAATGTGACAGTTCATATATGTGTATAGTCAATGTGACAGTTCATATATGTGTATAGTCAATGTGACAGTTCATATATGTGTATAGTCAATGTGACAGTTCATATATGTGTATAGCAATTAGGTATCACTTTGGAATAATGTATGGTAATATGAATGTTTAAAACATACATTAAAATGCACCCGAGTGTATCATTGCACCAATTCTAAAACCTCCTGGAGAAGAATGCCCCCAAACCCCCCGGTTGTTCAATTTATTATTTAGGCCTACAAATAGCTACGCCCCTGTATTAATGCAACTGTAAATATGAAATAATGTTCAAATAAATATTATATTCCACTGTGACATTAGACGTCCAGAAATCAAAAATATGCTGATGAATTATACATAGCCCATGCATATATATACAACACTACTAACATAATGTGTACTGTTTATATAAGTAAGTAAGTAAATGATGTATTATTGTGGCATGTGTATATTAACAAAAGCATATTAACAACACCAATTAACATTCAACACCCGGCCCAATAGGCCTATATGTCACCAATACAATGACAAGCACCAACACAATTCACTAGTAGTAGTATATCTTTATGTTCGTCTCATCAATGTATAATACAATATTACAGACATGTGTAAAATAAATTATCACTATAAAATATACATTGCCATTCTGGAAGAATTATAAGAGACGTTATAATAATGCTTCTAGATACACATAAATTATATCACAATTAGTATTTTAAGACTCTATCATTTATAACTATAACTATGTACAAATCTAAAACTGATAAATCTATATGAACGTTGCTAATCTCCTAATTAAAAAAACTGCAATAAAACTTGGAGGGGGTAAGACACTGAATTATCAATATAGGCACTAGCGTGCACTTGTTAAAAACTAGTTTAGAAGACCAGGTATCACCCTTGATCAGATCAATGGTGACTTGATTAGCAGCATCCATATAGCGGTGATAAAAATCATTTCAAAATTAAAAAGAGCATGACATTATTTACACATAAAGAATTGTCTAGTTTTAATGATATTGAATAATACTATGACGTGAATTAATTAAATTAAAAAGCGATTACAACACTCTATACGAATATGGATTTTAATTTAAAGTAGAATCATATGATCTTATTTTGTATTTGTTTACGTTGATTTTACGTGGTACGCATTGTACAACGTTGTCATTAGATTATACAGTGTTATTTTAGCTCGATTGCGAATCAAGTTCTTACAACTTATATTAATCACTCTCGAGACCTCATTCCTGATGGAATCCATCACCACGAGGGAGAGAGAAGAGGCAACGTGGAAATTAAATGCCTTGCCTAATGTACAATGTCGTTAATCGTCGGCACCAACATAAATTAATATCTATATTAATACCAGTGCCGATAACCGACAACATCATACCGAATGGAGATATATATGTGTGTGTGCGTGCGTGCGTGCGTGCGTGCGTGCGTGCGTGCGTACCAATGAAATAAACATATTGATATATGCATATTTCTGTTTTCTGAATTACGACACTTTCTTACAACATTAGTTTAGCTGTTCTCGAAACCTCATTCCTGATGGAATCCATCGCATACTGCCACCGCGATGCCGGGTGGTGTGGGGCGGCTCGAACCCATTCCTGATGGAATCCATCGCATACTGCCACCGCGATGCCGGGTGGTGTGGGGCGGCTCGAACCCATTCCTGATGGAATCCATCGCATACTGCCACCGCGATGCCGGGTGGTGTGGGGCGGCTCGAACCCATTCCCGATGGAATCCATCGCATACTGCCACCGCGATGCCGGTGGTGTGGGGCGGCTCGAACCCATTCCCGATGGAATCCATCGCATACTGCCACCGCGATGCCGGGTGGTGTGGGGCGGCTCGAACCCATTCCCGATGGAATCCATCGCATACTGCCACCGCGATGCTGGGTGGTGTGGGGCGGCTCGAGCCCATTATCAGTCGGTTCGGAGACTATCACTGTATCCTTTGTGGCTCAAATACGAGCACATAGCGCTGTCCGTATCTCGAATACTCCAGTTAAATATATATTTATATAGTCAATACAAACAAGAACTCGTACACAATTATTCCGATTGTGGAAGTCGTGATAGCGCAGTGGTAGCGCATTCGCTTCAGGTGCGAACTGGCCGGAGTTCGCGCCCCGCTGGAGTCGTTACGATTGTGTCCTTGTGGCCTTAGGCAAGGCATTTTATCTCTCCCTCGTGGCGATGGATTCCACCAGGAATGAGTTCTCGAGGCTGATTAATATAAGTTGTAAGAACTTGTTTCGCAATCGAGCTAAGATAAATGTGTATCAACTAAAATGATTCCGAATGCAAGGAACATGTTTTATTTCTTTCTTCGGAAAAGAATTAGTCTATTAGAATGCCAGATACATATCAGTATTTATCATAATTACTAGACAAGGCGCTATCAAACAACGCATCAGGACATTTACGCAGATTATCATAAGAAAAACACAACTCACGGTAACTTCATCATTTCTATGCACGGCATCAATTTTCTCGAGCCGATTCAGCTGACATTTTTTCCGATAATCTTCTAACCCGTTTCATCATATCTGATGATTTCGTTTTCATTATACCAGTCCTAATTTGTTCCTAAATGCATATTACGATTTGTATTAGATTTGAGAGAAGTTATGTGAAAACAATTTGTTCCCCGTGGAAAAACAAATGAAACTTGTAATTAGAATATCTGCTCGTGCATTTCGCTGAACACGAGCTTCGACAAGGAATTACCCTGTTGAAGTTGCACTGTTGAATGTTTTCATATGCTACAAACGCCAAGAGAATTACGCCGTTTATAGGAGATACAAGATAGGAGGAAAGGGTTGCATGCTTCAAGAAGAATGGTATTGAATACATGAACATTGTAATAAGTTATTGTAGTTTTTCCATTGAACGAAATATGGAAATTTAAATGTGAAATAAAATGTGTTATTTAATTGTCTGGGTGAAGTAGAATAGCATATTTTATTCCACGTGTTTAATTCTCACAGATTCACGCGAATGGTTTAGTAAAACATGTATTTCCAACGTGAACGTTTTCGGACTCTTGCCGGTAGTGACCTCCTTTATGACACGGTTATGGTTTTACATCATTAAAACACTTTTGAGTGAATGAACGAATTATATCTCTCTAATGCACATGGTTGTTTGAACTTGCTTCGCAATCGTTGTAAACTAAATCAAATTTAAACGTTTAACTCTTTCAGCGCCGAATAAATTCAGAGCATGTGCAAACAACATAGATCCAGATCAGTCGCAGTGTAACGCCGTGTCTGGTCACGATCTATGTTGTTTGCTATTGGGACAGGTGCTTCAGCTCCACTGTCTGAAAACAAATCAGCATGCAGCCTGATCAGACAACACGTTCTGTTCTGTCTGATCGCATTCTCTGCCATTTGCAAAGTCGCTTTTATGCGACATTGGCGGTTAAAGAGTTAATGCTCATAAAAAGTTGTTAATATATTGCGATATTTATTATTGTTTTCAATATTCGTTCCTTGAAATATAATTAGATGATAAACTGAAACAAACCAATGTCTTCTGTGTATGTGTCCGTTCGTCATTCATGTGGGAGGAAATCGGAGTACCCGGAGAAAACCCACCTGTCCGATTTGGCGACCACCGTACCATCTCGCATACTTCCCGGTCCGAGGGTCGAGCCCGGGTTGCATTGGGGAGAAGCGAGCATCATAACCACTGTGCTAATCGTACAGCCAATGATCGACAGTTGGCGAGCATGTATTATTATTATTGTTATCGCGATCGTTGTAAAATGAATGATGTTTAAGCTTTTTTTAATTATTATTATTATTATTATTATTATTGTATTATTTGTATTGTTTATTTCAGTGCTGATCTATCCTTACACTCATTCCGTGATCTACAAGTGTTCACCTTTATTAAACAACTATTTTAAAAAATATAGTTTATACAAATTTATTTTAGCTGGATTGCGAAACAAGTTCATACAACTTATATTAATCATTCTTGAGACCGCATTCCTGATGGAATCTATCGCCACGAGGGAGAAAGAAGAGGCAACGTGTACATTAAATGCCTTGCCTAAGGGTACAATCGTAACAACTCCAGCGGGGCTCGAACTCCGGACCTTTCGCACCTGAAACGAACGCGCATTCACTGAGCTATCACGACTTAGAAAAATCTAATATATAAAATATTCTGATTAACTTAAATTTAAACTTTATTTTACAACGATTGCGAAGCAAGTTTTAACAACTTATATTAATCACTCTCGTTGGCGCGGTTGAAAGCGTAAATGTGGTCATTCGTGTGGGAGGAAACCGGAGTACCCGGAGAAAACCCACCTGTCCGATCTGGCGACCATCGACCATCTCACATACTTCCTTGTCCGAGGATCGAACCCGGGTTGCATTGGTGAGAAGCGAGCACGCTAACCACTACGCGAATCGGACAGCCAACTTAATAACTGTTTGTACTTTGGATAAAAAACCTGGTTTTTATAGTTATCTAATACTATCCATGTCAGTACACTATATATCTCTCTTTTGAATATATAATTACAACAGAGAAGCGATATATTTAAAAGCCGGAGCAATGATCGCAATTTCGTCATTTTCCGCACCGGCCGTAATATAGACTGTTTTAATCATATATATGTATGAAATATATATATATATGAAATAAGTTAACAGATTATAAGGCACATATATACATGTGTGTAACATAGCAAAAGGGTCGGGCCACAAGTTATAACCAACATTAGAAAATTGCCGACCTAATATAGACTGACGTTACATCACGTTACGTTGCTGTCATTGAAAAACATGACATATTGAAATCGGTGTATTTCATATTCGTATGGGTTTTTTTCGAGAAATATATATATAATGAAAATGTTGATTTCAGGCTGAAAATATCTTCCGATTAAGACGATAAAATAAGAAATTTAAAATAAATGTACTTATCTCTTTCTAAGACAAAAGGTAAATCGCAAAATCTAATCTCAGATTTTTTTCTCTCTCACAAACGTCATATTTCCATTTTGTTCCATGTTCAACAACTTTGCAAAACACTGTAGACATGATCATGGTAATCGATTATTTAAAAAGGTTATTATTTGAGCAATTTATAATAATAGTGTATGTTTTACGTTTATTTACCGTCGCTACCGGTTGCCCATATGAGCGACGCCTCCCGAAGAGATTAGTCATTTTAGATTGTTGGAGGATAGTGCAATGATACAGGCAGATACCCACTCCAGTGTCTCCTCTGGTTCTTTATGTATTGCTACTCTGTGTTGCTATTGTGATGTTTAAACTTTATTTATTGCTAAGTTGCGTTGCTATTGTGATGTTTAAACTTTATGTATTGCTACTTTGCGTTGCTATTGTGATGTTTAAACTTTATGCATTGCTACTTTGCGCTGCTATTGTGATGTTTAAACTTTATGTATTGCTACTTTGTGTTGCTATTGTGATGTTTAACTTTATGTATTGCTACTTTGTGTTGCTATTGTGATGTTTAAGCTTTATGTATTGCTACTTTGCGTTGCTATTGGAACAGAACGAGACAAAACAACATATCCTAGTCAGAATTAGATTATATAGTTTTCAACTATGTTAAAGTACATCATTCAAAATGTTCATAACGATGAATTTCATTGCTGCATACTTGAGTTTCCAGAAATTCTGACATACATATTTTTATTTGTGCAAATTTATTTGAGCTCGATTGCGAAACAAATTCTTACAACTTCTAGTTTAATAATATTTTATTGCATGTTCTCGATTGCGAAACAAGAAACAAACTAATATTGATCACTCTCGAGACCTCATTCCTGATGGAACCCATCGCCACGCGTGAGAAAGAAGAGGCAATGTGGAATTTAAATGACTTACCTGGGACATATTTGTACTTCTGTATAAGCATTGAGTGGAAAAATATTAATATACCTATTACTCGCTTCTCACCAATGCACCCTGGGCTAGATCCTCGAACCGGCAATTATGTGAGATTGTACGGTGGTCGCCAAATCGGACATGTGGTTTTCTCCGGGTACTCCGGGTACTCCGGTTTCCTCCCACACGAAGGACCGCGTATTATGCTTTCATCTGAGCCAATGAGAGTGATTAATACAAGTTATTAAAGCTTGCTTTGCAATGATTGTAGAATAAGTTTGTACTTATTAAAATTTATTAGCGAAAATATATGTACACACGATTGTAGGGAGCGGATTCGTGGCAAGTCTAACATATTATTAGCACGTGTTGAATTACTGTTAACAAGGTAATAAATCGTGCGTAACTAGTGTGATTGTGCCAACTCGGCTCACTGGGAATAAAGGACCAGCATGGAGAAGAAACACAGCACTAATGAAAATTCACAAAATTTGAAATGTTCTTGCCTGAAACACGATTTATTAATGTGTATCTATAGTTAAGGAACATGTTCTGAACTGTTCTGTTCAATTTTGAATAATCGACTTTAGGAACAGTTGGCATTATGTGTACACGGACTCGTATATAGGACCAGCATTTTAATGTTAAGGCAAGTAACATATAGCAGACCGTTTTTAAACAAAATATATTTAAGTTTATTTATCGTCGCTACCGGTTGCCCATTTGAGCCACGGCCAGCTTACCACACAACACATTTCCTGGGCAGGCTCCAGCGGTTAACTAGTACTTGGTGCACCAACCTCAGTAAGTTAGTAAGTCACTTATTCATATAAATGAGACAGGGTCTGAGCGGGGCTCGAACCTGTGACAATCAGTGATCATAGGTTACAGTTGAAACAGACAGTCACAAATCAGTCTAATTTATGTGCACCACTATACATTTTACATACATCGAGTATCAGAACATTTTACATATGCATATGCGTATCATCGTAATGTATTACACACACATATATAACGTATATAATAAATAAAAGTCAAGTGGAAGTCGCAGCATTAGTAGCGCAGTAGTAGCGCCTTCGCTTCATGTGGGAAAGGCCCGGAGTTCGAGCTCCGCTGGAGCCGTTACGATTGTGCCGTTGTGTAAGGCATTTAAATTCCACGTTGCCACTTCTCTCTCCCTCGTGGCGATGGATTGCATCAGGAATGAGGTCTCGAGAGTGATTAATATAAGTTGTAAGAACTTCTTTCGCAATCGAGCTAAAATAAATTTGTATAAACTAAAAGTCAAGTGCGGCTGGAAAATTGCTCCGCCTTGGAAGATCTAGCTCACATTCTCTCAGACTAAACGTTTGGGATTACGTTACAAGCTCAGGAGTAATGTAATCGTTATTGAATTTGTCTTGGTGAATTTGAATTATGATTAAAAGAAAATCTTAGATATTTTTTTTAAGAAAATGACGTTCAATGTGTTTATCCGCCATTTTAAATGATCAGGATTAATAATGTAATTTCATATGAATGCTTAAATATGACGATCTTAATTATTTATTTATACTAGAGTTCATATTGTATGGACATATTTAAATTATTAGTGAAAACTAATATATTTATAAGTAGAGATGACATTGCAACACGTTTCTTTAAACTGTAACGTAGGGTAACGTATATACGTTTATTTAAAGTCGCCACCGCATTTGGGCGACTAAATTAGCTAAGATGATTAAAACGTCTAAAAATAGTTAATAAACTATTAAAATTACAATACTATGATGTTTATCGAGGGCTATGTGGGTTGCATTAATCTCAGAGTGTGTTCGGTTTCCATATCTCCCACTCCCGCTCGCACACGATTGTGTACCAACGGGGGTCGGAGGTAGACTGGGTGAAGAACTGTATGTAAGTTTCCCCGGTTTTATACGATGTGTCAGTATTTGGATATTTCTGGCTTTTGTTATATACATTATGTATAAAACTGCAAATATCACTATATATAAGTCTATGACAGAGAGTTAATATCAAATGCATGTCTGCATAATATGCGTATTTTAATAATCTCTCAATAATTGATATTATATATCTAACAAATTGCTATGATGTGCCGTTAAATCCCAATCACCGCTCACATTTCTACCCATCATTACGATGCTTACTCTTGTTTATCTGCTAATATATTGTATTAAATATGCATGGTAATAACAACACTATTTGAAAATAGTACGCATTCATATTAAATATTTTATAAATCTACCAGGGTGTCCGTCCGTGTCTGAACTACTGCTGGCAGGGACACCCTGTGTCCTCGTCCACTAATACTAGCTGGAGAGCCGTTACATGACTTAAGCTGTTAGCGAGACTTTAAGCGTACCTGGTAAAATAATACAGCAGTATTTGAAACTAGTTCGCAATGATTTTCAGTTCATAAACTATGTATCAATTAAAACGCTATATACAATGTTGGCATTAAACTATCTGTTTAAAAACACCACACTAAAAGATATAGTTGTTATAGTCGGTTCTTTGATCATTTCATACCTGTGACTTTTGTATCTGCCATGTCGGATGACGATGTAGAGCTATTTAGGCTCGAACTCAACGTGTGGTGCGTGGAATCCTGGTTTACGGCCGGTATGGTATGTAGTTGCATAGTACTATTCGTGTCTCTCGTCACACAACTTCTTAGTCCTTCTGTGTAGCTCAATGTGTCATTTAAATCGTTCATTTACTGTGCCCAGTTTTCAGAAACTTCGTTCGATCCTTGTCCAAATTAGATATGTTCAATAGTACGTTCCAATGAGTTACGTATGATTTTTCTCTAATACAGAATGTGAGAAAATATTTATCCTCACTAATTTTTTCACTAGTCACTTGTATTAAGTATGTATTTCTCAGCTCTAATTGTTAATAGCCTCTTGAAATTTCACTTTCTGAACGAGCGCTTGATTCCCGGTAATAAACTGAATTGCCGTATACAATAAACACTTCCCACTATAAGAATACAAGACCGAAGACGACTAGAACTTGTGAAATATGTTTACAGAAGCTTAAAATGATATCAGCTATGTTTAAATCAGAACTTTATCGAGACGTTACAAATTTCAGCCATTATCATCCGCGAGGATTTGTGACGTCACAGGCTCAGGTTTTGTACAGCGCATATATTGGCCAGCCCATAGAGACTTTTAAACCAATACAATTCACCCGAAGTTATCAGTGGAGTTATCTGAAAACTAATTTGCATATATCGGAGTGTCATAGCGCATCGCAGGTCTTAGAAGAGAATCTTTTTATCCTGACGTTGTAATATCCCAAGGCCGATAATTAGTCTGAACAATACCAGGAATACTTCTGGTAGGCCTTGTTAAAGCCCTAGGCGTTGAAATTATTAAGTAATAAGTCCATTTCAATGTTACGGGTTTAACAGATATGTTATCTCAACATACAAAACAAATGATCTTGGCTTATGTGATTGTATGAATCGTTTGTTCTTACATGTAATTCAAATTCTAGAAATAGCGCTATGCAAATTGAGCAACACACTGTTGGTAAATTCTGACGCGAATAAAACATAGAACGCGAACAAATATATCACATCGTACATTGAACTGTGTTTTTTTTAAAATTATATTTTGTGAAACATTCTATCTACCAATAATGTCTAGAATTCGAAACAGGATTAATTGGCATTGTTATTTCTCCTCGAAATATGGTAAATTTAAAGTTGTATTCCTGTTCAAACTTATTGTCACAATTTCAAAAATAAAAAATGTTGCTATTATACATCAAATGTATTAGTTACACAATCAGTATTACATAAACTTTGCAGTAAAGAAATCCATTAGTTTTAGCATTGTTGACGTACTTGAACATTGTTCAGGAAATAAGTATTATTTTGACTAGGTTAGTCGTATTTCCGTTGGCTCTCGTCGTAGCTCCATTTCGTAACCAGGCCCGTAGCCACACTGGGGCACACCGATGCAGCTGCTTCGTTTAAAATGTCCAAAGCAATAAATAAAATACATAAATATTCCTTTGCTGTATAAAATGTTGACTGCTAGAGAGAGAGCTGGAATGTCAGTACATATTAATACGTCTAAACTCGCTTCTATACCCCATCAATATTAAATGGGAACATGTCCCGGTCCCCTCCCCCATAGATTTCCTCGGTTGAAATTATCCTCTGGCTACTGTACTGCTAACAGTAATGAAATTAGTTATGTGAAGTTGGCTTGTCGATTGTAGTTGGTTATTCAATTATTGCTAGTAGATCACCTTTAGCATGTTTTATTCATAATGCTGGTATTAAAAATCGGACACTCACATACAATGCAATTTCGTGTGTTTTTACGTTTATTTATCGTCGCTACCGGTTGCCCATATGAGCGACGCCTCCTGGAGAGATTAGTCATTTTAGATTTTGGAGGATAGTGCAATGATACAGACAGAGATCCATTCCAGAGTCTCCTCTGGTTCTTTTACGTGCACGGTGTAAAGTACTGACACGAGACCTCGGTTTAACGTCCCATCTGAAAGACTGTTAATTTTATTAGGGTCAGACGGGGGATCGAACCTGCGATCCCTGGATTACCAGTCCAGCGTGTTACCACTGGACTACAGATCCGTCAATTTCGTTTTTTAGCAGGAATATACCTTTAAGTTGAAAATCTAACTATAATTATCTTGATATTTGCATAGTGCTTGATTAGGGATATAGCTGCATCGTAGCATGGTTTACTTATATAAGTCTCTCGCAGAGTTTTGCGGCCAATTACTAATGATGTACATAACTCATGGTCCATTAATATTGCTTACATTTACTTGTATGTAAACATGATTAATAACAATGTATGTGTTCCTGCTATGCTACTCAAGTACAGTGCAAGTGGGGGGAGGAAGCCTGGGAACAGGCGTTGATATAGTTTGCCTGGTCAGTCATATAAATATATTTTAATACCGAGATCATTAATTGGGCCATATTGAGTTTCTGATAATATCAACGTCATTTTGCAAGAAGTAAATTAGTGAAAAATCGACGGAGTGGAACTCAGGCTAGGGGGGCTGTAATGGTACAGTAACTAGCAGGTGCGTATCCAAGCGTACTCAAATACGCCAATTAAATGCGTACACTCCGTCAGCAATAGTGAATATATTAAAGTCGCAATAAAAACTGATGGGTGAGTGGCATGTAATAATTGCAAATAAGTTATCAATATATGAGTTTGACTTGATCATTTACTAGATGACTTGGTTAATTACTAGATGTGTATTATTAAATTGACGCGTAAATTGTAATAACAACGCTGGAAGATAGCACGAGAGCGCACCATTTGTATATTAATAGTCAGACAAAACCCCTCCCACAACTACCCCCAGCTCGTTATATAACCCCGCTGTTCAAGATTGGAATGCAGATGAAAACCCGTCTAGGCTTAGCTTAATCATAATGTATCGCAAATCATTAAAACATATGTAAAAAAAAAGATGAAATACATAGCATGAAAATGCGAATGGTTTGGGTCACACGTTTTAACAACATTAGACAAAGGCCCGGTCCGGTTAGATACGCCCATGAATATAGTTAGTAATTCGTACAACAAGTATAAAGCGACGTCCGGTAAAATGTGATTCTGGGACGTTATCCTGTTACATGTTAGTTTATTGTGATGTACTTATATTATGATATCATCACGCAATATCAACACATTTTTAATCACTTCGACGGAAACTGACAACTGAAGGTAATACAATATCAAAATAGGTGTTGGACCCTAAACCAACTTACACACGCACCGCTGAAAAGGTGACCATGACAAAATCTTAAACCAAAACAAAAGGATAAACATGTAATTCGATGTGGATTTACGATAATTCGATCACAAACTGCGTTTGACCTGACCGCGGCACTTTATGTGCGAGCGGAAAGATATGTAAACAAATTGCCGGAGGTGTTTACATTGCGGACTAATCTGAGCAATTCGACCGTCTGATTGCAATTAGGCGCCACATCACCTGTGTATGAAACGGTAGTATACCAACTTGACAAATTCACCTCAGGACACTTAAATTCGGCACACTCCTGTACCCATTATCTTACGCACTATCTTTGTGAAAAGCACGAAATTAGCATTAACCAAGATTACATGAAAACGCTCGCAGTACGTTTCCGCCATCAAGCATATTACCTATTTTTTTCTGTTGAAATCTCTTGTAACGAAAAACATAAACTTGTCATAATTTATGACAAAAATTTCAAATTCCCATTAATCATTTTCATTTTAATATCTTTATCGAGCTAACAAAACGTGCTTGTGTTTTGCCCTAGTTACAGAACATTGATTGCACCAAGACCGTGTTGATATTAACAATACTGGGGACGTTATTAAATCAATTATCGGCAATGTTTACCTGTGGATTTTGGTATTATTTATATATTTCGACATTGGTCATATTCTCATAATATATTAGTTTTCGTAAATTTATAAAAATTTAGAGAAATCGGAGATATAATTCCACCAATTATAGCTTATCGTTTTTCATATAAACATTTTATTATACAACTATGCTTGTATTCAGTCTCATGCAGTCATCTAATAATTCCTTATATGTACACACGTGTATTTTTAAAAAATGAAATCATATTTTATTGCAAATCAATAGTACATATGTCATACACATACCATACAGATTCAATACATAGCAAGAACATACAAATGGTTTGGGCACACGTGTGTTGACACCTCTAAGGATTCTGATTGGTTGAGAGAATAGTCCCTATGATTTGTAAATTAAACTTTAAAGTATTCATATATCTATTTGAATTGGTACATAACGTTAATGGCAACGTTGTTGTTTTTGTCGTCGTTGTTGTTGTTGTTGTTGTTGTCGTTGTCGTCGTTGTTGTTGTTGTCGTCGTTGTCATCATCGCCGTCGTCGTCGTTGTTGTTGTCGTTGTCGTCGTCGTTGTCATCATCGCCGTCGCCGTCGTTGTTCTCGTTGTCGTCGTCGTTGTCATCATCGCCGTCGCCGTCGTTGTTCTCGTTGTCGTCGTCGTTGTTGTTGTTGTTGTGAAGCTTGTTTTTTCTTTTTCTTCTTTAATAAAATTGACATTATTGCACTTGACTTACAGCAATGGCTGTTTATAATATAATACGGCTGGAAGGGCTTCCACTTGTGCGTAGATTAATTGAAATATAATTACACCTCTTAAAAACGCGAATAAATTCTTCAAAACCTAACTATGTTTTCTCCAATTCCTTCAAATACACCAGAATGAGTCCAATTGCTAGGCAATTTCGACAGTAATAAATCACAGTCGGATACTGGGCAGATTGCGACATCCGAGAAGGAATGGTGCGGAAGAAATCGAATAACAAACAGTCGTTTAGTCCTCTGTAGGGACATTGAACAACAAATTAACAACATTACTGCAAATAAAAATCTACTCAGTCAGAATTAAGGATTGTCAATGTGAAATTGGGATAAAAACGCCAAGTCGATGGATTCATTATGTTTTTTCACAGAAAAATCCGAGTTATCCGAATGAAGAATCGTTTCATTTTTGTATTTGTTTTCCATTTCGGCCGTACATGGGGTTGGTTTATCGGCGATTCTGACGGAATGGTAAAGTAATTGGACACTAGGGGACGAGCTGATGTGTCACTAACGTGCAGTTATTGTGAACAAAGGTTAATAATATTAAACAGCTCATCTGTTTGCTTCAATAACCCAGCGGTGAAACTAGCTCTCATCAATCGAACCCCTGCAGATACAAGTATTTATTCCTATCAATTCATTGTCACTTATTTGCATTTAGTTAAACTAATACATAGAGGAAAAAAGCTTGCGAATTAGATGCGCACTTCATGGCGAAAGTTTAATTTTGGAGTCGTGTCGACCCTTTCATGATTTATCCGATTAGTTCAAGCCGCATCCCATTGTAGTAAGGGTGAACTGATACTTGCTTTTTTAAATTTACCAAAAGGGGGATTAAGTAACGGAATGGCAGTTGAAAATGCTTCAAGTATCTATGATAGATTTCATCAAATTCAATAAGAAAATAAATTGTTTGTTTGAGCACAACGAATTGGCAATAATCTAGCCATACGATGGCAGTTACAAACTCATTATTTGCGTTCGAGCTGCAGAAAATGTGGTCAGACGTTGTCAATTGAAGATGAATGGACAATTCCCTAGAGGTCACGTGATGAATCCAGCACGCGCCCTACACGCGCTGATTTTTCGCGATCTAATAAGAAGACAATCGGGTCGCATAACAGTTCATGTGACCGAAAATTAACTACAGATTGAAAAGACGCACGAATTAGTCAAGTATCACTAGCGAGATCAGTTAATGAGATGAAGATAATAAGATCATATCTTGTCATCAGACATGTTTATATGACGTCACATCTTGTCATCAGCGTTGTTTAATGACGCCATATCGTGTCATCAGCATTGTAATATCATAGCTGTAAATGTTTATATTTTAGCCAATATTAGTATTGCAGTTGACATTGATGAGAATAGTATAAGTGCATGTGACATCGAGACAGGGTAATTGACCGCGCAATAAGAACAATAGAAATGTGAAAGACGTGAATCAAGAACGGTATGATAGTATCAGTAGAGGAGATAAGAAGATGTTAGAAGTTGTTGTATAGTTATAGTACTAGGTCGATAATCCCCAGCGTGATTAGGACATAGTGAAATGTGACACTAACTCAATACTGGAGACAATCACGGGTACTGTAACTAATGTAGTTATCGGATGCATTAAGAATATATAGGAATTGTCAGAATAGGCACATGTTATCAATACAAAAGCGTGAATGTACTTAGATAAATACATAATAAATCAACAAGTAGTTACTATGGATATGTCAAATTCTAGATTGGGAATCTTATAGTCAGATGACCAAATTTTATACAAATTGTATCTAGTGACTTATTGCTGATTGCTGACATTTCGTTACGATCAATACGTTATTGTTTGACATTGTAACTGCTGTGTTAAATTAGATATGGAAGACGAATAGCTGTTTAGAACCATAATTTCTAAGCGCAAATGTGGAGCAGGTTCGATCCAGCGTCTGACCCATAATAATATGAACACTCGTTCAGTTGGGACTTTAATACGATGTATCGTGTCGGTGCTTGTCACAGTGCACATACAAAGAACCCGATGAGACTCCGGAATGGATCTCTCTCTCTCTCTCTCTCTCTCTCTCTCTCTCTCTCTCTCTCTCTCGCTACCGGTTGCCCATATTTATCATTTTAGATTTTGGAGGATAGTGCAATGAAACAGATAGAGACCCATTCCAGAGTATCCTCTGGTTCTTTTACATGCACGGCGTGAAGCACCGACACGAGACCTCGGTTTAACGTCCCATCTGAAAGACTATTAATTGTGTTAGGGTCAGACGGGGGATCGAACCTGCGATCCCTGGATTGCCAGTCCAACGTGTTAACCACTGTACTACAGATCCGTCTGTCCAGCGCTAGTGGGCATATAAAATGCTTTAATGGATCAGTTATCAACCGCGATCAGTTTGATGGTTACCTAATTAGCAACTACTGTATGTTATCTGAAAGTAGGTGTTTGGTCGCTTGCATCAATTTGTATTGAAGCATTCCACATGCGCGTGCTATATTCGCTTAAGGTTATAGTCGATGCTTCTCACACTTTATCAATGTCTAAATACCATACCTATGTGTGATATTGCCAAAATACCAGGCATGGAGATAGCAATCAATTGAAAATTATATTTCCATTCAAAACTATCCTTAGGAAATCAATATTGCAATAATACTATTCTTGAATATATTAAGCAAATCAATATATGTGTTTGAAAAATATAATATTTATAGGTAAACAGTGAATATTGCAACGCTTTATTCTTGAATAGTTTATAAAGTGACACTACATCGATGAAAATGCAAATTTCTGCTGAATGTAATTTCCTATTATATAGTATTGATTTCCAAATATTTGCCTCAAAAACTGAGTAGTACATATTTATCGTGATATGAAAACCTACTTTCAATTTTGAAAGTTTGTAGACCACAAAAAAACACTGTTTATTGATTCAATGTTAGTGTTCGAAAGTATTCGGAAGAATTTGTGGTAGCATTGCATTTATGCGTGAATTTTATTTGCTTTTTGCGATGTAATGTCGCTTTAAGCAAATCACTACATGTCTTTGAAAAATATAATATTTAATATCGCTAAATAGTGCAACCGAATTATACTGGTGTTGTTCACGATTGTTTTTAATTTCAGAAAATTAATCGGATACATTTGGCAAAGACATTAAGCTTTTGTAGCGACAGATTTTTGGCACATCTGAGCTGAAACAAACATTCTTAGTTGGCATAAAGTCTGTATTAGTATGCAGAAAAGGTTTAAGTAGGCTCTCCTTTCAGAAGCATTTTATTCCAATTTACAATCAAGCACTCGTGGCGACTTTTCCTCGACGTCAGATAAATTAGCATAACAAAAGCGGTTCAAGTGTATGCCCTTGACTGCCACCTTATTCTAAAATGTTATCCTTTGACGAAACAATTGCTCATCGGTTCCGTTGCGTTGTGGTCTTCGACGTCTGCTAATTTCCTACACAACACTGCGAAAATTGACAAAGAATTGGAAAATTATTCACTTCATGACACAATCAAAACACCGTGCAACAAAACAAAACACGTCTTTATTGTTATGGAATAGAGCAACAGAGAATCTGTCCAAGGTGTTCAAACTCGGAATAGAGGACCAGAGGATCAGTCCACGGTAATCAGGCTCAGAATAGAACAACATAGAATCTGTCCACGGTGATCAGGTTCGGAATAGAGCAACATAGACTCTGCCTGAGGTGTTCAGACCCGGAATATAGAAGCTAACCACATAAACAATGAATAAAACCACAAATGTTTCCAACAAATTGTAGTCGCCTGTTCATACTATCTCATTAGAGTTTTATACAGAAACAATGGAGAAGAAGCTCCTAATTTCAGCATGTTTTATTCCCCAATATTATAAAGTTTGTATAATGCATATAATACACGTATCAATTTACAGAACAAGGATTAGAATGAAATACATGGTCTTATAGCATTCGTCTCCTTAAAGAGGCTCTTGAACTATTGAAAATGCTATTTAATTCGAAGTGGGCCCTACACTAAGTGCTTACGTGTACATAACGGAGCTTGAAAGCTGCCATTGACAACCCGCTGTTTTCATAACGGCATGGTTAAATTATTCAGTAGCCACAACAATAAATGTGGGAAACATTTGTAAATATTATGACCACGTTAATAGATCTCCGTAAACCCATTATGACCAACGTTTTTTTTTAAAGATTTCACTTGATTCTATAAAACATAAATGTTTTCTCTCATATCTGTCTCGGCTCCAGTGGTGTCTAACTAATGCATGCGTACTTAATGCGTTCTAGATGAAAGGCAAGTGCTGTTAATTTCTTATTTAACGGTTTAGCTTAGTATTCTCCTGATGTAAGTGCAAGAAACATACGGCGCCGGCATGTCTCAGACACTCGGTCAGAAAAAGTTCCAAATATTTTAACGAGAATATGAAATGTTTCAAATTTGACGTCCGAATGTTTTATAACTTTTGAGATATTATCGTATTATTTTAAAACTTTCTAGACATTGTTGTGGTATATATCTCAAGGGAAATGTTATTGCAAGTCCAGTTGTTGCTTAGTTTCCAGCAGTGTTTATTACATTAGAATGCTTTACCCTGTTCTCTGGATTATGGTTTAGCGGCCAGTGTAACAATAAATTGTGAATATACAAGTTGAGACTGCTGTCTATATATATATGCGTGTGGGAATGGGAACAAGGGGCCAAACTTGCATTTTTGTTGTTGATTGTTACCTTATGTCCAGGGTCAGAAGTTATAATCCTTTCCTCAATTCAAGCTCAAATGGTATGATTGGCTGCGTTTTGAGATTTACATTGAGCTGAACCAATCAGAAGATTGAGACTCAGATTGGAAAACATATTTATTTATACCCTCCGGGTAAGCTGTCATTATGCATTTCATAGGTATTTGTCATTAATTATAAACGAATGCACGGAGTTTCGAACCCGAACAACCACGGATATATCTTCCAACAATAACATAGCTGACCACTGCACCCACTGTCACAACCCCAAATGATATTCATACAAACCCTGCCTTTTCTATTCATACAAACCCTGCCTTTTCTATTCATACAAACCCTGCCTGTTCTATGCATACAAACCCTGCCTTTTCTATTCATACAAACCCTGTCATTTCTATTCATACAAACCCTGCATTTTCTATTCATACAAACCCTGTCTTTTCTATTCATACAAACACATGTTTTTTCTATTCATACAAACCCCTGTTAATATATTCAATCACGCCCTACCTTTTGTATCTATACAAACCCCTGTTATTCTAAATATGCAAACCCCTGTTATTCTAATCATACAAACCCCTGTTTTCTGTTGATACAAACCCCTGTTTTTCTGTTGATACAAACCCCTGTTTTTCTGTTTATATAAACCCCTGTTTTTCTGTTCATACAAAGCCCTGTTTTTTCTGTTTATACAAACGCCTGCTTTTTCTCTATTCATACAAAACCCTGTTTTTCTGTTTATACAAACTCCTGCTTTTTCTCTATTCATACAAACATAGAAACTATGCTTTTGCAGTGTGGTTTGTATCACTCTCACTCTCAGCAAGAGGACTTAATTAGATGTCATAAAATAGCGAGTGTTCACGAAATAAAGAAAACTCCACTTGTACAATTGTTATTAAAGATGGCACTAAACTAGAGAAATAAAATGAAAATGCAAAACTGCACCTGTAGCATACTGTTTACTACTAGCACGTGTAAATATATACATCATTTTCATTGCCGAAATATCCTTTAATTTCAATCATTTCATAGTTTCCCCTACGTAATGAAAGGAACGTAAACCTGGCATACAACATGTAATTCGGCAATCTAATTACCTCATTTCTGTAAGAAGAAGGCGTTCCGGTGTATTTAATTAATAAAAGGGGGAATTACACTTTTCAGCCCCCTTTTATAATGATCAGAAGTTTATATGATGTCTAATGACTAGCGGACACCCACCTATCTCGCTAACATTTACGGCATTTCCCCCTCTGGGATGATTCCAAATTGTCTAAGCGTAGACAAAAATGATCCCCAACAAATATATTCTCTCTTGGAGGGATTACGCGAATAAAGGTTCTGAGAAAATAAAACTAAAATCACTAATTAGAAACTTAACATGCCCGGAATTCATATACACGTTCCAGTAATGACTTACTTCAAGTACTTGGCGGAGTTTATGACTTTGGTTTTATGCAATCGAATATGTATATACACACCATAGTTATAATTTATATCCATAAAGAAAACATATAACATTAATAAAGCGTTCATCAAAGAGATTGCTGTGCTATGTCTGTCGCCGCAGCACCGTTGCCAGCTTATATTCTCTTTATTAACAACAGAACTGCTTGCGTACATTACGTGCCAGAGTTGCCCTTCACTTGCTTCGAGATTTACTTCAAACCTATACTTGAGTAAGGTGCACAACACAAAGTGCTATTATCATTTATCAGTGCATTATTCCACTGTTCTCCTGATTATGTGTGTTCATTACCAGGGGATTCCACAGGCGCTTGCTGATCAGAAGATTCCACAGGCGTTTGATTATCATGTAATTCCACAGGCGTTTGATCATCATGTAATTCCACAGGTGCTTGTTTATCAGGTAATTCCACAAGCGTTTGCTGATCACGTGATTCAACATGCGTTTAATTATCAGGTAATTCCACAAGCGTTTGATTATCAGGTAAGTCCACAGGCGTTTGATTATCATGTAATTCCACAGGTGCTTGTTTATCAGGTAATTCCACAAGCATTTGCTGATCAGGTGATTCAACAAGCGTTTAATTATCAGGTAATTCCACAAGCGTTTGATTATCAGGTAATTCCACAAGCGTTTGATTATCATGTAATTCCACAGGCATTTGATTATCATGTAATTCCATAGGTGCATGTTTATCAGGTAATTCCACAAGCATTTGCTGATCAGGTGATTCAACATGCGCTTAATTATCAGGTAATTCCACAAGCGTTTGATTATCAGGTAAGTCCACAGGCGTTTGATTATCAGGTGATTCAACATGCGCTTAATTATCAGGTAATTCCACAAGCGTTTGATTATCAGGTAAGTCCACAGGCGTTTGATTATCAGGTAATTCCACAAGCGCTTGTTGATCAGAAGATTCCACAGGCGTTTGATTGTCAGGTAAGTCCACAGGCGTTTGATTATCTGGTAAGTCCACAGGCGTTTAATTATCAGGTAATACCACATGCGTTTGATTATCAGGTAATTCCACAAGCGTTTGATTATCAGGTAATTCCACAGGCGTTTGATTATCAGGTAATTCCACAAGCGTTTGCTGATCAGGTGATTCCACAGGCATTTGCTGATCAGAAGATTCCACAGGCGTTTGATTATCAGGTAATTCCACAAGCGTTTGATTATCACAGGCTTTTGATTATCAGGTAATTCCACACGCGGTTGATTATCAGGTAATTCCACAGGCGTTTGCTGATCAGGTGATTCAACATGCGTTTGATTATCATGTAATTCCACAGGTGCTTGATTATCAGGTAATTCTACAGGCGCTTGATGATCAAGTGATTCCACAGGCGCCTGCTTATCAAGTGATTCCACAGGCGTTTGATTGCCAGGAGATTCCACAAGCATTTGATTAGCATGAAATTCCACATGCGTTTGATCATCAGGTCATTCCACAGGCGTTTGGTTGCCAGGAAATCCCACAGGCACTTGAAATCTCAATAAAAAAATTGAAAACAATTATTACCAAAGACACCTACAAAAACAGTGAGGAAGTTCAAAGTGTTGCTGTTTTTCGTTGTTTTGTGTTGATGAAGATCTGCATACCTAATTGTAGCGTGTTCCTTCAAATAATTAGCATGTGCTAAAACTGGTCAACAAGAGTGGATATGAATTTCTAAATATGTCAATGAAAAAAGGTTACCACTCTTCTTCTCTTTAAACGCCCGATTTTAAAATAATTTCATCTAGATGTTGATTCGGTGACAACATTCACTATAAAGCATAATAAACAAACAGCTTACCTTCTTAAACATGTATGCATTATTTAACGAGCAGCAAATGGAAAGCACTATAGGGCACATCATGTTTATAGATAGATATATATTGATAAAAGATAATAAAAAAACCAATTAACTAAGCCGTTGAGCTTCACCATTAAAAAAAAGGATCTAGTTACCAAATCGCAGACTATTTTGGAAAAAAAACAGGCTCAACAACTCAACAAACCAACAGCTCACAGCAATCTCAGTGCTTTGTGGATGCTCTGTGGTGTACGGTGTCAACCTTGTAGCCGAGATGTGGTGAGTTCCACCCCCGCCGGAACCGAGGTAATAGTATCCTTATGCAAGACCCATAAATATGCATATACTCGACTCTCTCTCTCTCTATGTCACTCTCCCCCTCTCTCTCTCTCTCTCTCCCTCTATCTCTCTCTCACTCTCCCTCTCTCTCTCTCTCACTCTCTCTCTATCTCTATATCTCACTCGCACTCTTCCTCTCTCTCTCTCGCTCTCACTCTCTCTCTCTCTCTCTCTATATATATCTCTTTCCCTCTCCCTCTCCCCCACTCTCTCCCTCTCTCTCTCTCTCTCTCTCTCTCTCTCTCTCTCTCTCTCTCTCCTCTCTCTCTCTCTCTCTCTCTCTCTCTCTCTCTCTCGTGATGATGGATTCCACCAGAAATGAGTTCTCTAGAGCGGTTAGACTACTATTTTAGAACTTGTTTCGCAATCGAGCTAAAATTAAATTTTGTGTACATGTAGTGCTTTGAATTAACAATATAAATCAGTAGAATTTGTTTTAACTGATGAAGTTTCAAGCTCCTGTTGAGATTCATTGGCGTTCTCGAGGTGTACTTGTAATCAAAGCTAGACTACACCGCATGCTTTTAATCTCTCTGCAGATTTACAAAGTATTCCTATTACGAGTAATGACGTGTTGTCATCTTCAATACTGCAGATCGCCATGAGATCCTTGATCCACGGAACGGAGGTACGCAGCGCTAAGGAATAGGAACTGCTAATTCGCAAACTATTATATTATCAATATATTTTCTAATTTTTAATCATATCATGTTAATAATAACTATGAAGTTAGGAAGGTCTTCAAAATCATATTTAGTGATGTTAACCTCCATGTCAATCTTTGATTCATTAGCAATCTAGTCATGTGTCTACTCTGGAACTACTGTCGGGAATTCTTTACCAGATAATATGAAAAATTCCTCATCAGTCAGTAAGTTAAAGTCATTTTAGTTAATTCCGAGCATGTCACATATGATTTATTATAGTACTGCTATATATATGTGACGCGATTTACCAAAACGGACCCACTTGGTGGATGACGTTACGTCGAGAAATGACGTTTAAAGTTAACTCACGCAATCGAAAACGGCAACGTTAACGCTAGACACGTAAGCTTATAATTCATTTTTTTAGAACAAATAATCTAAAAGGAATTACCTTAAATATATACAGACGGATATGTAGTCCAGTGGTAACACGCTGGACTGGTAATCCAGGGATCGCAGGTTCGACCCCCCGTCTTTAGTTTGTATAAACTAAACCCGCCGTCTGACCCTAATAAAATTAACAGTCTTTCAGATGGTTCTTTTATGTGCACAGTGTAAAGCACCGACACGAGACACGTTGAAGTCCCATCTGAAAGACTGTTAATTTTATTAGGGTCGGACTGGGGATCGAACCTGCGATCACTGGATTACCAGTCCAACGTGTTAACAACTGGACTACAGATCCGTCGCCTTTGTATTTTAGTTCGATTTTAGTACATCGATTAGCAACGGTCTAATAGTTGTTTTATCTTTGTAGAAATACTTGTAGTGCACATGTGATAAATAAGTATCTTATAAATGTAAATATTCAAATGGCTATGTACGTTTTTATAATGTAGTATATAAGTTATTTGTTTATTATAAATTAAATGAGACTATAACAAAGGTTGAAATAAAATAATAAAAAATATATAAAGCTATGCATCGCAGACTTGTGGAAGTCGTGATAGAACAGTGGATGCGCGTTCGCTTCAGGTGCGAAAGGTCCGGAGTTCGAGCCCCGCTGAAATCGTTACGATTGTGCCCTTAGGCAAGGTATTTAAATTCCACATTGCCTCTTCTCTATTTCCCTCGTGGCGATGGATTCCATCAGGAATGAGGTCTGAGAGTGATAAATATAAGTTGAAAGAACTTGTTTCGCAATCGAGCTAAAATAAAGTTGTATAAAATGTGTATAGTGTGCATGTTTTGGTAGTATTTCTGGCAACAATGGAGTGCTTGTTTTCTTTGCTTTTCTGGTTTACGTTTATTTATCCTCGCTATCGATTGCCCATGTGAGCGAAGCTTCCTGAAGAGACTAGTCAGTTTAGATTATTGGAGGATAGTGCAATGATACAGAGAGAGATCCATTCCAGAGTATCCTCTGGCTCTTTTATGTGCACGGTGTAAAG
Source organism: Archivesica marissinica (assembly GCA_014843695.1). Lineage (NCBI taxonomy): Eukaryota > Metazoa > Mollusca > Bivalvia > Venerida > Vesicomyidae > Archivesica > Archivesica marissinica. Next base: position 3,512,104 of record CM026389.1, on the reverse strand, counting down.
CACCGACACGAGACCTCGGTTTAAAATCCCATCTGAAAGACTGTTAAATTTATTAGGGTCAGACTGGTGATCGACCCTGCGATCCCTGGATTCCCAGTCCATCGTATTAACCACTGGACTACGTATCCGTCCTAATTGCTTGTTTTGGAGGTTGAAAGGGCCTCCTGGTAGATTGACTTACTTGTTCAAATGAGTTCTCTCGTTAAATAAAGTCTTTTTTATTATTATTATTATTATTATTATTATTATTATTATTATTATTATAAAGTAGCATCAACTGATTAGATTAGATGACGACTCTCCTACTTTTAAAAACGCATATATCGAAATAAAAATAAATAAAAGTCATTAAATTAATATATAAAGTCACATTTATTTTTATGCAATAGTACTTTTATAGCGTCTTTTTCAGAATTGCTAAAGTCCAATGATAAGAATATATTATGTAACTTGTCCAAAATATGTTAACAAAGCAATATCTTCAAGAACGCCATTGCTGTACTATGTTATTTAGTATACATGTACTATGTTATTTAGTATACATGTACTATGTTATTTAGCGTACATGTACTATGTTATTTAGCGTACATGTAATATGTTATTTAGCGTACATGTACTATGTTATTTAGCGTACATGTACTATGTTATTTAGCGTACATGTACTATGTTATTTAGCGTACATGTACTATGTTATTTAGCGTACAACACAACAAACACATGTACTATGTTATTTAGCGTACATGTACTATGTTATTTATCGTACATGTACTATGTTATTTAGCGTACATGTACTATGTTATTTATCGTACATGTACTATGTTATTTAGCGTACATGTACTATGTTATTTAGCGTACATGTACTATGTTATTTATCGTACATGTACTATGTTATTTAGCGTACATGTACTATGTTATTTAGCGTACATGTACTATGTTATTTAGCGTACATGTACTATGTTATTTAGCGTACATGTACTATGTTATTTATCGTACATGTACTATGTTATTTAGCGTACATGTACTATGTTATTTAGCGTACATGTACTATGTTATTTAGCGTACATGTACTATGTTAGTTAGCGTACATGTACTATGTTATTTAGTGTACATGTACTATGTTATTTAGTGTACATGTACTATGCTATTTAGTGTACATGTACTATGCTATTTAGTGTACATGTACTATGTTATTTAGCGTACACTATGTTCGTCCTCTTTGCTGTGATTGGTAATAAGTTATATACAGTGAACCCCCTCTAAGCTGGAATTCCCTCCAAACCGAACACATTTCTTGGTCCATATTTGTCTGTGTTCATTGTAATACAACCCTCTTCTTCTTTTTTATATACTTTATTTATTTTACAATGATTGCGAAGCAAGTTTTATCAATTTATATTAATCACTCTCGTTGGCTCAGATGAAAGCGTATATGTGGTCATTCGTGTGGGAGGAAACCGGAGTACCCGGAGAAAACCCACCTGTCCGATCTGGCGACCATCGTACCATCTCACATACTTCCCTGTCCGAGGATCGAACCCGGGTCGCATTGGTGAGAAGCGAGCACGCTAACCACTGCGCTAACCGGACAGCCTAAGCAGCATAAAACCCTCTGTAGACCGGACCCCCTCTTTCCCGAATACCGAACAGATTATAATATAAAAATATGTACATATTCAACGGTAATTTGCCCCTGTAAACTGAACAGTAACTTATATAGATCACATATGAAGATGACTATTCTTTTAACCCGCTCAACACCACATACCTCTAAATAGGCTTACAAAAAGTGTAGATCCAGATGAGCCGGAGCAGTCTCATCAGAATCTGCACTTTTTGCCAGTAATATTACTATTTTTAGAAATATTACCCATTTTAATAAATGAACTGGTCCAAATGTAATTTTCATATTAATGTATTGGTCTAAAAATGTCATGGACCAGTCCATGTCAGTTACTTGGGGTTGAATGGGTTAAACAAACATACTTTCAGCAATTGTGTTCAGAATAATGTATAGTACACCTAAACCGTAAGCTAACACTAATCAGTTCAAATCTTTACTGACAACAAAACTATGAACATGTCTCAGCCTCCATCTAAACATTGCAGATTTGTATTGGTAATTTAGGAGAAACCTACCCCACTATGAAAACCCCGTCTAAACCGAAAATCCCTCCAAACCGAACGTTGCCTCTTGTATGTTCTTGTTAAAATGATTAAACTTACTATTAACTATTGCTATGCCCCATACTTTTAGCAAATGAGCAATCAGTATGCATTATTATGTATATTATACTGACACCATTAAAATCTTTGCACTTTTATACTGAGCGTTACCATTTCGCTACACATTTTAGAATTATGTATTTTACTATCACGAGTGAAGAAAAAATAATCCTTCACATATTGCACAAATTTACCAATATTGAAGCCCATAGACGTCCGAATTTGACTATTTTTCCCCCCTTCTAAACGGATATAAAGTTCAGCTCTGAGGCTTACAGTTTCGTGTTGGTGTCAGTATATAGTATATGTTTTTCAACGATGTACTATGTACAAGTCTTATAAATAAACATCTGTTCTGTTATGTTCTAATTCTGTTGTCTGTGGTCTGTGTGTATGGGCTTTTGATTATGTAACTATGCGCGCACTAATAAATCGCAGTCAGAATGCAGTAGACTCGAAGTTATCCCGTTTTAATATGTCTTAATTAGATCTGATGATTGCATATGCTATGCAATGGTAACTATATACAGTCGGTATTATTCCAGACTGTAAGAATGTAAGATTTATAGATGTGATCAACGAGTGTTTGTCGTTCTGTTGTAGGGTTTCTTATCGCTTGAATATATTTTAACATCATTTACATTAGTTCTTCAAGGAAGGCTTTTCCTAAATTCAGCGTTGAAGTCGCCGATATTAACTGACTATGATGCTACACGATCTTCAACGCAACTGGACTGAAGGCAGTTGGACTTGTTGGTGTTGTTCTATTAGGCGGCTGAGGGGAGGGTCTGTATCGTCTTTCCCACCTCATGCCTTTCTTACCCCTATAAGATATAAACGTAGAGTCAAGGCTAGTCTTTAGTGATTGCGAATTAGTGAACATTATTGTCAGTCATGCTACATCAATCAGGTGTTTTAGTTTTTCATATTTATTTTAGCTCGTTTGTGAAACAAGGTCTTACAACTTAGTTTAATCGCTTATCGATGCTGGATTCCTGATGGAAACCATCGCCATGATAGAGAGAGATAGATAGAGAGAGCGATCGAGAGAGAGAGAGAGAGGCAGTGTGGAATTTAAGTGTCTTGCATAAGGACACAATCATAACGGCTACATATGGGCGCGAACTCCATACCTCTCACACCTGAAGCGTGTACGCACTACCACTGCGCTATCACGACTTGCACTAGACCGGTGTTTTATACCAGTGCAGTACAAAGTTGAGCAATTTAAACAGTCTTCCCAAGAACTGTTACAGACTGGAAACATCTGTACGATATATAAACAAGCGCCACACCAGTCGAGAGCTGTAAGAGCGCTCCCACTACATACTTTTATGACTGTCAACTATCTCTCTCCCGACGTTTATAAATATGCTGTCAGAAATAACACGTCGTAAATATATATACAGATTCAGAGAGGCCTTAAAGGTTCACATTTGACCAAGTCACAAAGGCGGGTTACAGACGACGGGTCAGTCGTTCAGTGGTTAACACATTGGACTGCGTATTCAGGGATCACAGGTTTGATCCCACCGTCTTACACTTGGGACTTTCAACCGAGGTCTCATGTCGGTGCTTTACACCGTACATATAAAAGAACAAGAGGAGACTCTGGAATTGGTCTGTCTGTATCATTGCACTATCCTCCAAAAATCTAAAATGACTAATCTCTCAGGATGTGTCGCTCATATGGGCAACCGGTAGCGACGATAAATAACACAAACACACACATGTCACAATGACAATAGTGAAAATCCAAAACAAGAGGTTTGGAAATGAAGCTTAGTGTGTTTTCCAAAGGATCATTGTTCCACTAAAAGCATCCAACAAGAACGAGATTACAACTAGACAGCCAGCTTAAGTTTCCTGTAAAGTTTTGTGAAATCCAACGATGTATAAAAATTGTGTTTATATATGTATATATGTATTTGATCCGAATAAAATATATTTAAACGAAATCCAACGAGATTTTGGAAATGAATCGCCGACACTGCAAATATGAACAGTCGAACATATGGACAGACACACCAACAAGCAGACAAATATTTCTAATATAGCTTTATTAATTATTAAAATTCAGTATCAAGTTTAACCAATATAGATTTAAAATTAGACAATTCTAAAACAATACCTACCATCCACCGACTCCAATTCTAAAACAATACCAACCATCCACCGACTCCAGTTCTAAAACAATACCTACCACCCACCGACTCCAATTCTAAAACAATACCTACCATCCACCGACTCCAGTTCTAAAACAATACCTACCACCCACCGACTCCAGTTCTAAAACAATACCTACCACCCACCGACTCCAATTCTAAAACAATACCTACCACCCACCGACTCCAGTTCTAAAACAATACCTACCATCCACCGACTCCAATTCTAAAACAATACCTACAATCCACCGACCCCACTTCTAAAACAATACCTACCATCCACCGACTCCAATTCTAAAACAATACCTACCATCCACCGACTCCAATTCTAAAACAATACCTACAATCCACCGACTCCACTTCTAAAACAATACCTACCATCCACCGACTCCAATTCTAAAACAATACCTACCATCCACCGACTCCAATTCTAAAACAATACCTACCACCCACCGACTCCAGTGCTAAATGTATATGTTTCCAAACTCCACTATGGAAAGGAATTAGTATATTAAGCATTTTAATATGCTTGTTTTCCAATCCAAATGCTTCCTTTTGCACCTCTTTATTCTTGTATAAAATACGCCTGATGAGACGAGTTGTGGGGATAGAAATATTGCTCTTGCAGTGCCGTCTGTTTGGTTTAAAACATATTTATTCCACTATATACATACAGTCTACAACCGTTATGTCGAATTCCGTCGGACCGAACAAAATATGTCGACATAACCGAAGTTTGATTTAACGAAATTCGATATAAACAGATCTAGTTATATGTGAAATGATAGTGTCTGAAACGGGACGTTGATTCGACTTCGAGATAATCGGATATTTCGACATAACCGACTTTGACATAACGGATGTAGACTGTATTGTTAAACCAAGCAGACGACACTGCAAAAGCAATAGTTCTACCCCCTCTCCCCCTCTCCCCCTCTCCCCCTCTCCCCCTCTCTCCATCTCCCCATCTCCCCCTCTCCCCCTCTCTCCATCTCCCCATCTCCCCCTCTCCCCTCATCATGCGTATAAATATGTTCCGTCTGTTATTTTGGCGATTCATCTCCAAAACTTTAGTTTAATCATATTGTATTGCTTGTTTATATACAATATACTAGAGGACATAGAAAACACACACCTACATTATATACTAGAGGACATAGAAAACGCACACCTACATTATATACTAGAGGACATAGAAAACGCACACCTACATTATATACTAGAGGACATAGAAAACGCACACCTACATTATATACTAGAGGTCATAGAAAACGCACACCTACATTATATACTAGAGGACATAGAAAACGCACACCTACATTATATACTAGAGGTCATAGAAAACGCACACCTACATTATATACTAGAGGACATAGAAAACGCACACCTACATTATATGGTTATTATTACATGAAAACGATTCCATCAAAGATATATCACACCTTTATTACAAAACATAAACTGAACAACTAAAATTTTCCAAAATGTTTAAAACTATGTATTTATATAGTTATTGGTTTTCAGTTAAAAACACACTGATGTGTGCGTTTTTGTATGTCCTCTAGTATATAAGCAACATGATACAACTGCAATGCTATGCTTATACTTGCACAGTGCACGAATAAAATCTAGAAGCAAATGGGTTGCTGGGCAACAAGTTTTACCAACATTAGCGAATGCCCATCTCCAAAACTTCATGTCTGAATAATACCCTTTCTGTCTGATATATAGTATATTTAACCCTTTCAACACCACAAACCTCTAACTAGGCTTACAACTAGTGTAGATCCAGATGACGAGCCGTCGCATCAGGATCTGCACTAGTTGCCAGTATTATTACTCTTTTTAGACAACTCGTCCAAATGTAATTTTCTTATTAATTTATTAGTATAAAATAGCATTGGCCAGTCCATGTCAGTTACTTGGTGTTGAATGGGTTAATATAATATGAATCTGCAAATACAATGCCACACGTCGATCGGCCACTCCTACAGCGCGACCACATGGACTTTTTATACGACCACAGGTATTTTTGGCAGCAAATAACTTAACTAAAATACTGCAACATTACATAAGACGCTGCAAAAAAAAGACAGGACCTGTTGAAAATATTATTTAAGATATATCATCTTGATTTACCTGCTATGCGATAGCAATCGCGCTTGATTGAGAGCTCCAAAAGTCTCCCGGTACCCATAAATACCAATCGTAAGTGGATCTAGATCAGAATCTGCAACTTTTAATTGCCCTGTATCCATACACCGTATCTACAGCATAATTTGTCTGTAGCATACGGTCCTCCGACGAAGGGAAGTTGGTTTTTACGTAATCAAAGTGGAAACGGAGATATAAAACCCGGAAATTATTAACCCAACACGTACATAGGAAATTAGGCTAATGTTCCAAGCGAACTGGGTCAGTAAAAGACATTATGCGTGGCGTTACCATACAATATTCCTTTGCAATGCATTGGTTGACTTTTACAGGAGGAAGCAATCTGATTAGCGCAGTGGTTAACACGCTCGCTTCTCACCAATGCAACCCGGGTTCGATCCCCGGACTTGGAAGTATGTGAGATGGTACAGTTGTCGTCAAATCTGACAGGTGGGTTTTCTCCGCGTAATCCGGTTTCCTTCGCCGAATGACCACATAATAATAGTATACTCTTTCATCCACGCCAGCGAGAGTGATTAATATAAGTTGATAAAGCTTATTTCGCAATCGTTGTAAATTAAATAAAGTTTATGCTTTGTAGTAAACTTTATATCGTAGACAAGTTGTAATGATTTCATTACATAACTTATATTAAAAATTCGCATTGTTTTTCGGCACGCCTCTCTTGATTAAATATACGTTATTTACTTGTGAGACTGGATCGTGGGTTCGGGTATTGGCGTGGTGTCGGGAAACAACGGGTGGAATCGTGAGATACATGTATCAATCTAAGAATATCTTCTTCTCTTTTTTTTATTATAAATTTGTCTTTTTTTCTGATTCTTTACGTGATTTGTATTTGCATTCTATTTTGCGTACACGTTTAAAGAAAATCAGTCATTTAATTTAATCAAACGTTAGCTTGACTATCTGATGCGGGCCGTTGTCTAATGTTGTTAAAACTTGTGGCCCAAACCATTTATATTTTCATGCTATGTATTGTATCTTTATGTGTATGACATATGTACTATTGATTTGCAATAAACATGGTTAAAATAAAAATAAAATGATTTCATTATATACTATAGCACACTATTTATTCTCGAGCATTTATATTTCGCTAATTTTCGCCATCTAAGTTGATCGCGAATTCATGATTCTCGTGAACAATACATATACTGTGTCCGAATGTAGTGTTATATCCGTAAATGTGTAAATTTTTCCAAATAACACACGTGATATCATCGATATGAAACACCCGTGACATCATCGATATGTAACACATGTGACATCATAGATATGTAACACACGTGACATCATCGATATGTAACACACATGCCATCATCAATATGTAACACACATGCCATCATCGATATGTAACACACGTGACATCACCGATATGTAGCACCCGTGACATCATCGATATGTAACACACGTGACATCACCGATATGTAGCACCCGTGACATCATCGATATGTAACACCCGTGACATCATCGATATGTAACACCTGTGACATCATTGATATGTAACACATGTGACATCACCGATATGTAGCACCCGTGACATCATCGATATGCAACACCAGTGGCATCATCGATATGTAACACACGTGACATGATCGATATGTAACACACATGCCATCATCGATGTGTAACACACGTGACATCATCGATATGTAACACACGTAACATCATCGATATGTAACACCCGTGACATCATATATGTGTAAAACCCGTGGCATCATCGATATGTAACACCCGTGACATCATCGATAACACCCGTGACATTATCGATATGTAACACCCGTGAAGTCGATTCTGATATGCAAGCAAAACATGTTTATAATCTAAATAAGCCAAACATTGAAACTCAGCAGATGACATTGTTCTTGCTCTACCCGTTACGGGTTGAAGTCTCTTCGTTTTCTTCAGTTGGAACAATAATACTATAATTCATATGCTAATTTATCCTACTGTTAAAGTTAGTAAACCACCATTTACAGTTATTCAATAAAGGGAGGTAATTTGAAATGGTAATTTCACAAAAGTAGGTTCGTGTGTGGTCACACTGAAAATATGTGTGTGTTTTACGTTTATTTATCGTTGCTACCGGTTGCCCATATGAGCGACGCCTCCTGAAGAAATAAGTTATTTTAGACTTTGGAGGGTAGTGCAATGATACAGAAAGAGACCCATTACATAGTCTCCTCTGGTTCTTTTACGTGCACGGTGTTAAGCACTGACACGAGACCTCGGTTTAACGTCCCATCTGAAAGACTAATTTTATTAGGGTCAGACGGGGGATCGAACCTGCGATCCCTGGATTACCAGTCCAGCGTGTTACTACTGGACTACATATCTGTCTGTAATGAAAATATAAGACACTATTCATACTATCTAATCATCCGCTCCTTACAATATCTGTGTGCAGCACATTCTAAATAAACACGTACTGGAGCTTTAAACGAAATAATATAACTAAGAATTTGAGTAAGAAATTGAGATAATAATGCTTTGCAAATTCTTCATTTCTGGTGTAACAATATTGTTACCAAGGTCTAATTGTTTAATGATTAATTATCTGTTTTCATGAGGACATTTAAGTCTCCCAATATATTCAATTGCGTTGTCATATTTCCATCTTGTATTTTGAGTTTGTCATGTAATAAAAAGGCTAAATTAAGATAAATCAGCCCACACTCTATTTTGTTTGGTTACGTAAACAGAGAAGGTAATTTTCTAGAAAGCACTTTGATGTTGACAAACAAACTGTAATTGTAACACTAACAGTGTAGGACTTTAACCCGAGGTCTCGTGTCGGTGCTTTACACAGTGCACGTAAAAGAACCAGAGGAGACTCTGGAACGGGTGTATCAGTGCACTATCCTCCAACAATCTAAAATGACTAATCTCTTCATGAGGCGTCGCTCATATGGGCAACCACATTGATATTGACACCACACCACACCACACCACACCACACCACACCACACCACACCACACCACACCACACCACACCACACCACACCACACCATACCACCACACCATACCACCACACACACCACACCACACCACACACCGCACGCGCACGCGCACGCGCACGCACGCACGCACACACGCACGCACGCACGCACGCACGCACGCACGCACGCACGCACACACACACCACACCACATCACACCACACAACACAACACAACACACCACACCACACTCACCACACACACCACACCATACACACTCACCACACAACACAACACACCACACCACGTACCACACAATACCGCACACCACACACACATACACCACAAGACACCACACCACACATACTACATCACACCGCACAACACCACACACACCACATACCACACCACAAACATACACCACTCACACCACACACACCATCACACCACAAACACCACACAACACCAAACCACACACACACAACACACACCACACACATACCACACCACACAACACACATCACACACACATATATATATATATATTATTTCTAATAACTAAGGATAATTTTAAAAATTTGGCTAACTTGTATATGGTTTTATTATTGTCGGAACTCATAAGACTGTTTATAATTACCACAGTTACCTCTCACGAAGAAAGAACATGCATACTATATAATTCAATGTTTATAATTACCACAGTTACCTCTCACGAAGAAAGAACATGCATACTATATAATTCAATGTTTATAATTACCACAGTTACCTCTCACGAAGAAAGAACATGCATACTATATAATTCAATGTTTATAATTACCACAGTTACCTCTCACGAAGAAAGAACATGCATACTATATAATTCAATGTTTATAATTACCACAGTTACCTCTCACGAAGAAAGAACATGCATACTATATAATTCAATGTTTATAATTACCACAGTTACCTCTCACAAAGAAAGAACATGCATACTATATAATTCAATGTTTATAATTACCACAGTTACCTCTCACAAAGAAAGAACATGCATACTATATAATTCAATAGCTCTCTACACTAATCATCAACTTTATATTTAACAATCTCGGTCAAGATGCCTAGGCGGATATGCAATCTATTTTGCGAAAGAAACTTGTCTATCTTCTCTCGTAAACCCAGTCTGTGTCACCGAGTTAGTTCTGGCTAAATTAGGCGAGCTCTGCAATATTGCCGCATACATTGAAGCAGAAGAAAATCTCAATTCATTTTCAATGCAACATTACAATTCTCCAACGAAAACAAAGTCAATTTTCTGCCGAGGATAATGTAACGATAAATGGCTCCCATCCTCGGTGTAACTTCATTATACGCGGGATTAAAGGATCGCCCAACGTGCTCATAAAATGGCAATATATCCAAACACGGGGAAGTTCCTTGGTCAATGTATGCATGGGGAGAAACGGCATTATCTCGTGCATTACATCAATCTCGGGCCGGCTTAAGGGAACTTTCTGCGGATAACTTGGAATCCGAGCGTTTCTTAACTCGAAATATACATAATTGAAACAAATGATGAAATGATTGGACCAGGGTAGGTTAGGAATAAGATGGGAGATTTGCCTGCTAATTCTTTTGAATATATATCTTAATTCAGTGGGTATGTCAAAATTAGCGAGGTTCATATCCGTCATTTCTTTGATTAAATTTCGCTTCCCGTCGCGAATAGTTAATTATGTACATTAGAAAGGGTATATTAGATTTTGTTTCGACTGTTGCGTAAAATAACAAACAAGGGGGAGTGTTTATGGCCCTTAGCTTCATATTGCTTGCCCCACCACCGATCTAGGTTCGAATCCAATTCGGGGGTGTTGAATTCAAGAAGCTATACAGTTGGCTTGCGGACGGTCGGTGGTTCTATCCGGGTGCCGGTTCGTGCCGGGAATAGAACTTGGAGGGACAACGGTGTCTTCCTCTATCAATAATAACTGGAGAGTCGCCATATGAAAAGAAGTGTATGTGAGATTGTAATCCCGAAAACAAAGCAAACAAAGAAACAATGATTTTCGGAGAAAACCTAATGTTGCATTTGAGGAGTTTCTATATATGATGTGTTCACAATGATGATTTAAATTTAATATAACCAAAGTGAAATGTTTTCAGCTCAATTTTTCGATGTAATGAATAACTTTTGATGATGATGATGATGATGATGTTATTGTTGCTGCTGCTGTTGTTACTGGTGATGATGATGATGATGACGACGACGACAACGATGACGACGATGACGACGATGACTATGACGGTGACGATGACGATGATGACGACGACGACGACGCTGATGCTACTGCTGTTAATGATGATGATGATGATGATGAGATGGTGATGATGATGATGATGATGATGATGATGATGATGATGATGATGATGATGATGATGATGATGATGATGATGGATGATGATGATGATGATGATGATGATGATGATGATGATGATGAGATGATGATGATGATGATGATGATGAGATGATTGATGATGATGATGATGTGATGATGATGATGATGATGATGATGATGATGATGATGATGATGATGATGATGAGATGATGATGATGATGATGATGATGATGATGATGATGATGATGATGATGATGATGTGATGATGATGATGATGATGATGATGATGATGATGATGATGATGATGATGATGATGGATGATGATGATGATGATGATGATGATGTGATGATGATGATGATGATGATGATGATGATGATGATGATGATGATGATGATGATGATGTGATGATGATGATGATGATGATGATGATGATGATGAGATGATGATGATGCATATTTACAATAACCCATGTAAACTCATCTTTTGGAAACATTTGTTTTAATGGTCACAGCTTTGACGCACGTAGTACCTCCCACTTATGTCAGCTGCGGTCTACTATTTTACCTTGTTGTAAACGCAACAAACCGAATGGGGATTTAACATTAGCAATTAAATAGTGATGTAAATATTTGCTAATGCACTATTATAGTCAATCTAGCTATACTTGATCGAAATTCTATTAATTGTGTGTGTGGAAGTTGTGATAGCGCAATTGTAGTGCAGTGGTAGTGCGTATCGCTTAGGTGCGAAAGGCCCGAGGTTCGAGCCCCGTTGGAGCCGTTACGATTGTGCCCTTAGGCAAGGCATTTAAATTCCACATGCCTCTTCTCTCCATCAGGAATGAGGTCTCGAGAGTGATTAATATAAGTTGTAAGAACTTGTTTCGCAATCGAGCTCAAATAAATTAGTATAAATATATTAATGTTTTGTTATTCATCTTGACATATTGTTTTGGTAGCTCGGGAAACAGTAAGTATGTGTTTGTATGAAAATGTTTTACGTTTATTTATCGTCGCTACTGGTTGCCCATATGAGCGACGCCTCCTGAAGAGATTAGTCATTTTAGATTTTTGGAGGATAGTGCAATGATACAGACAGAGACCCATTCCAGAGTCTCCTCTGGTTCGTTTATGTGCACAGTGCACAGCACCGACACGAAACCTCGGTTTAACGTCCCATCTGAAAGAGTTACTTTTATTAGAGTCAGGCGGGGGATCGAACCTGCGATCCCTGGATTACAAGTCCAGCGTGTTACCACTGGACTACAGATCCTTCTGTAATATTTGTTTTGCCTTGGACATGTAGTTATTAATGATGTCCACTGCGTTATTTCCTGTCATTTACTTTTAGTTTAGACAATATTTTATTCAAGAATGGTACAGTAACACAGGCATAGTTGCATCATTACAGATAGGATTTGGGGAAGAGTTACATAGTAACATGTTCGAATCCCTTTCCTTCAATACAATTAATACATAACATATTTTTTTTTTTCCTCTTTTCTTTCTTTCTTATCTTGTGTTTAATTTTTTTTCCAAACGAACTCCACAACATTGTGGCTCAAGTGTTGCGTTCGATGTTTATTCGGTAATTCCATGATACATTGAAACATATTAATTATATGTTATATTTTTATGTTATATTTCGGGTTTTACGCCTGCATCAACACCATTTTGGGCTATATCGCCGGCGGGCAGTTTACCTAACAACACCTTTCCTGGGCAGGCTCCAACGGTTAACCAGTACTTGGGTGCACCAACCTCCGTAAGAAACTGCCAACTTGTTCATATAAATGAGACACGGTCTGAGCGGGGCTCGAACCCGTCAACATCAGTGATGATAGGTTACAGTGGTATACAAGTCAGCGACCTTAACCACTCGACCACGGAGGCACACACATATTCTGTTATGACAGGTTACATTACAAGTATTGTTTAGTATGACATATCTTATAATGCTATAACGCGAATTATAGGAAATCAAAAAGGAAATCATACAACAAAAACGTTCGACAAGTTGTTATTGTTGGAATATTTCGTTTTGATATTAAAGGAAGAGAGAGAAAAGACACACTCAAAACTGGGGGGGGGGAACAACCTATGATGTTGCTGTTCAAGATACCCCCCCCCCAACAGTTCCATCTCGCGACCTTATTGGAACCTTGTTGCCGTTGTTATCTATTACTGTACTTTTAGGATATTTAGGATAACACATTTATTGTGTTCAAAAGACAGATTGTTGCTTCCAGATAGTAACTGTTCAGCTGTTAGTGCACACGGGAGCTATGCGAAGATATTTTTGTCTAAGAAATGTGAAGTTTGTACAATACAGTAGGAAGTGTTTCGTGGCATCATGAGCACATTAACTTCTTAATATTTTCAACGCTTATCATAAAACACATCGTTTAAAATTCCTTATCACGACGCGTTCATAGTTTAACTTAGCTTATTATAAATTTATATTAGCTCGATTGCGAAACAAGTTTTTACAATGTTAGGTTAATCGCTCTCGAAACCTGAATGAGGCAATGAGGAATTTAAATGCCTTCCTTGCCTAAGGGCACATACGTAACGGTTACAGTCGGCGTGAAATCAGGGCCTTCGTATCCTGAAGTGAACGGGATACCACATCGTTATCACGACTTCCAATCTCGTTCTTACGAGTTCAAAACCAAGCCACAATTTACAAAAGTTCCAGAAACGGATCACGACTTTTTTTTTTTTCGTACGAACATTTTCCTGGAATTCATTTCTGAAACAGTAGGATGAAAATTGGTGTAAATCCTTGAAACAGTAGGATGAAAATTGGTGTAAATCCTTGTGTTTTCAGATTTACCGTTGTGTTGATGATTATAAACTCAAGAAATATTGTAATTAAAGAAAAACCCCATGCATTTTAAATTCATTCTATATGATCAGTGTTAATTACCAACAAAGCCCGTATTAATACCACGGGAGCAGTCGCACCAGATAGATGTGCATTGAAAATATCTAATGTCGGTTATTATGCATTTTTGCGAGATATATTTCAAAGGAGTAACTCACGGATAGAATTAACTGCGGCTTTATTAACTAATATGAATAATCCTGCTGGCTCCGCCAGACTCGTGCAATTTGTGATTTTTATGCATCTCGGCTTACTCGTGACTGAGAGGAGCTCGGGTGGTGCGTATCGTTGCTGTATTCCAGGCTACAGGGGTCCAATTTTTGGTGATAAGGAATGACGAATGGCCTAAAATAATACATTTCATATTTTATGTAAATCTAATCATGAATCATTAATATGATGAAACATGGTTAATCTGGTAGTAAATCGTTAATCGCATCGGAAATTGTTAATCGCATCCTATATCGTCGAATCAGTGCTTTAAAATAGTATCAATTGATTGGAATTGAACTCAGGTTATTAATAAAACAAGACTATTTTGTTTCTTCATGTCAATCTGAAAAAATATTTGAGTATATTTAAAAATATAAAATGACCAAATGCAGTATTTTCAATGTCTAATATACTATTAGGTCGTGGAAGTGGTGATAGCGTAGTAGTAGCGCGTTTGCTTCAGGGCGAAATGCCCCGAGTACGAGCCCAACTGTAGCTGTCACGAATAGTGTGCCCTTAGGCAAGGCATTTAGATTCCACATTGCCTCTTCTCTCTCCATCGTGGCGATGAAAATTACATCAGGAATGAGGTCTCCAGAGGGATTAATATAAGTTGTAATAACTGATGGTGGTTGTGGTGGTTGTGGGTTGTGCTGCTGCTGTTGCTGCTGCTGCTGCTGCTGCTGCTGCTGCTGCTGCTGCTGCTGCTGCTGCTGCTGCTGCTGCTGCTGCTGCTGCTGCTGCTGCTGCTGCTGCTGCTGCTGCTGCTGCTGCTGCTGCTGCTGCAGCAGCTGTTGTTGGTTTTGTTGTTGCTGCTGTTGTTGTATTATCGTCGTCATCGTCGTCGTCGTCATCGTCGTCGTTGTTGTTATTAGTGTTGTTGAAACTCTTGCCACGATAATGTATTGTATTTGTGTATGCATCAATAAGTTCTTTCTTGGAGGGAATAAAGAGATACCAACGCTGTATATAATACACCAGAAATAAAGAGATACCAACGCTGTATATAATACACCAGAAATAAAGAGATACCAACGCTGTATATAATACACCAGAAATAAAGAGATACCAACGCTGTATATAATACACCAGAAATAAAGAGATACCAACGCTGTATATAATACACCAGAAATAAAGAGATACCAACGCTGTATATAATACACCAGAAATAAAGAGATACCAACGCTGTATATAATACACCAGAAATAAAGAGATACCAACGCTGTATATAATACACCAGAAATAAAGAGATACCAACGCTGTATATAATACACCAGAAATAAAGAGATACCAACGCTGTATATAATACACCAGAAATAAAGAGATACCAACGCTGTATATAATACACCAGAAATAAAGAGATACCAACGCTGTATATAATACACCAGAAATAAAGAGATACCAACGCTGTATATAATACACTAGAAATAAAGAGATACCAACGCTGTATATAATACACCAGAAATAAAGAGATACCAACGCTGTATATAATACACCAGAAATAAAGAGATACCAACGCTGTATATAATACACCAGAAATAAAGAGATACCAACGCTGTATATAATACACCAGAAATAAAGAGATACCAACGCTGTATATAATACACCAGAAATAAAGAGATACCAACGCTGTATATAATACACTAGAAATAAAGAGATACCAACGCTGTATATAATACACCAGAAATAAAGAGATACCAACGCTGTATATAATACACCAGAAATAAAGAGATACAACGAATAAACACCAAAAACAAAAAAAACCAACAAAACACCAAAAGAGATACCAACGCTGTATATAATACACCAGAAATAAAGCAAATAATATTATATTAATAACATTCATAATGATAATAATAATAATAATAATAATATTATTATTATTATTATTATTATTATTATTATTATTATTAATGTTATTACAATACTAATAATAATAACAATCTAATGTTTGATAATTGTGATAATATTTATTATAATAATAATATATATAATAAATTGTTTAACAAAACTAATATTTCTAATAATAATATCAATAATAATATATATAAAATATATAATAATAACATTTCTAATAATAATAGTCATAATGCAAAGACCGACTGGGATTCGGCTCTACAATGGTGATGGGTTAGTGAGTTGAATTCCACTACCATAACAACTCGGCAACGGAGGTCCCCAGGACTATTGTACGTACGCATTTACTTGAGACATCTGCATATTCGGCTGACCTTAGGTCATATACGAAGTTACAATCAGTATAAAGCCGTTCTAACTTGTTGTTTTAATGAAATCCGATTGATGGCACAGCGGTAATGTCACTATTCGATCCCCGAAAAGGTAAAATTTTAGTTTTTATTATTTCTTGATTTTATAAAAATGCTACACATAGCACGAACTCTCGCTTTGCACGATTGTATTAACATTCATTGATTGGCGATGCCGGGGAAGTATTTGAAAGCTGCTGAAAGAGAGAAACTTGCAAACGTTCTGAACTATTTTGCTGCTAGTGGTTTACCTAATGGGATATGCATACAAAAGACGGCCGAGTCAACTGGGGTCAGTAGGGCTACGGTGTACCGAATCCAAAGGGAATTGAAGTCTAGTGGGACATTGGCATCACCAAAACGCAAGAAGAGGGCCCCATACAAACCAATTGATGGCTTTGACGAGGGTGTTATAAGGAACAAGTTGAGAGAGTTTTACACTATCCGTCGCCAGCTGCCTACCATCAGGAAGCTACATAAAGTGTTGAAGGATGAAATCAAATACCCAGGAAGTCGCACACTATAAGCCGACTGAGGTAGTGATTACCATGCATGGCTCGGATACAGAGGATACCGACTCGGCATATGAGTGTGGCAGCTCCACTGACACAGCGAGCGAAGATGGATCGTAAGTTTGAAATTGCATGATGCTCGTAAAATTGTATAAGTTGTGTTGTAGAAAAATAAAATAAAATATCATAAAAATAAAAAATAAGAAATAAAACACATACTAGCATCAAAATGGGAATCGGGAAACATTGATTTAAAATATAAAGAATATAACTGAAATAATTTATAAATAAATATCTATATCATCGTAATAAAAAATCGAGGTTACACCGTGCACGTAAAAGAACCAGAGGAGACTCTGGAATGGGTCTCTGTCTGTATCATTGCACTATCCTCCAAAAATCTAAAATGACTAATCTCTTCAGGAGGCGTCGCTCATATGGGAAACCGGTAGCGACGATAAATAAACGTAAAACACACACACACAAATCAATACGTGAGTGTAATAAATAATCCTGTGTGCCAAGTAATGCATACATAAATAAATTATCGTTGGGGTATAGTAGTTGTATTTTCGCGGGAATCACGTTATCGTTGGGGTATAGTAGTTGTATTTTCGCGGGAATCACGTTATCGTTGGGGTATAGTAGTTGTATTTTCGCGGGAATCACGTTATCGTTGGGGTATAGTAATTTTACCATATATAATGCACACGTATCAAAAACACCAAAAGCGGGAATCACGTTATCGTTGGGGTATAGTAGTTGTATTTTCGCGGGAATCACGTTATCGTTGGGGTATAGTAGTTGTATTTTCGCGGGAATCACGTTATCGTTGGGGTATAGTAGTTGTATTTTCGCGGGAATCACGTTATCGTTGGGGTATAGTAGTTGTATTTTCGCGGGAATCACGTTATCGTTGGGGTATAGTAGTTGTATTTAACACACGTTTGTATTGTATGCGACATAATTTGCAATAATATTGAAAACTCACACATTGCAGTGAAAACTGGAACATGTCTATCTCGTGTTCCAAATGCCCGGTGTACATTCTAAAGTTGTGCAGAGTCGAAAACGTGCAACTACATTAGCATGCAACACGTACCTTGAACCTAGTACAGATACAGCATGTGTAAATAACAAATAGAAATGGGTATAATTAATTATCTGTATAATAATCTTTATTCGGTGTTAAAGAAGGTCATTGGGTACAGATCATTGACTTCGTGAACTATGCTATTGTACAATTGTTACTATTAGTCAGTGTTTTTGAATAAGTTATTGCAGGCTTTGTTTTCTTACATGTTTCTTACATTGTTGTAATTGCTGATCAGTTCCTTTCCAAATCTGATTTGGGGGATAACTGTTTTTTTAAAACATATCTTAATTTCACAGTAGTGTACCTTTTTGCCTGTCAGTGTCTTAACATTTTTTGTTCTTATTGCAGTTTTTAGGCCACGGGCCAAGATCAGCAACTACAACACAGTGTATCAATCAATAGTGTATTTCTATTTGAATTCTTAAGATTTATCTATATTATATAGTTGCTTGTATCTTAAGCTGTATGTTATCCTTAAATTGTTAAAACTATTAACACAATGTATTAATTTTATTTTTGTCTTTTAGGTGCTCGCTTTAACATGTTTTAATTATGCTATGTCCTGTGTTGTATTCATGTTTAAACCAACTTTTATTTCTTAGCTGTTTTTTCTTATGTTTTGATTATAATATATGTTTGTCGGAAAAATAGCTTATTAGCTAATGTTATTTGTAAATGTAATCCGACGTTAAATAAAGCTTCTTGTATCTTGTATCTTGTGAGTTCTACTTTCTATTGACATATAATGTCCGATTTATCCCGAAATGTATATTGGTCCTTTCGGTTGGAATCTTTTATTTTTAATGTTGTATTGTAAATAGACTACGCTAAAGAGTATTCAGGGGCAGTAACTAATGTAATAAGTAATTCAACACTAGCCCTAAGTGTTGAGGAAGCAAAAGAAAAACAAGCGTGACGTACAGTACGGATTTTACTCATATCTATGTTTACCCAACAACACTGATTCTATAGTATGCACTTCGTGAACTTGATTTATTCTAGTCATTTAAATGTGCTTATTGTATTTCCCAGCGGTTCGTCTAAAAAGATACTCATCATGCCGTACCTACGG
Source organism: Archivesica marissinica (assembly GCA_014843695.1). Taxonomy (NCBI): domain Eukaryota; kingdom Metazoa; phylum Mollusca; class Bivalvia; order Venerida; family Vesicomyidae; genus Archivesica; species Archivesica marissinica. Next base: position 3,492,180 of record CM026389.1, on the reverse strand, counting down.
ATTAAAAGTGCGTACGGCACCTATCGCATTAGAAATTCGTACGGCACCAAACGGCAATTAGCATAAGTTTAGTAGAAATTTTATTTATTTTACAATGATTGCTAAACCAGCTTTAGCAACTAATATTAATCACTCGTTGGCGCGGATGAAAGCGTTTTATATGTGTTCATTAGTTTGGGAGGAAACCGAACCTATCCGATATGTCGACCACCGTATGTATCATTTCATATACTACCCTGTCCGAGAATCGAACCTGGGTTGCATTGCTGAGAAGCGAGTGTGCTAACCGTGTGCTGAACGGACCTCCAAGATAATCATAAGTTTCATTATCAAAGATGAAATATATATATACAGAGGAACTGAACTATTTAAATGTTTTCGTAGCACAATGAGAGACATCGGTCAGTTACTGCCCCTGAATACTCCCTAAAAGTAGATAATTATTAAATTACTATATCCCCACATGTATCCTACTGTATAGGCAATGGGTACTTATGTGTACGCATTTGTTATGAATTAATTAACACGAATTTGACAAATCACATTTATCATACCGCAACATCGGGTTAAGGAACAACAGTAAAAAAACCAAAGAATTCCAACTAAAAGGATCTATTTACATTTCGGGATGAATCGGATTATATCTGCCAAGGGAGGTAATAGAAAAACCAGCGATGTCTCTCATTGTATTTTAGTCAGTATAATTATGTACTTACAAAGCCGCTGGATTCTGTGAATACTCCAATAGTTCTGACGGCAACGGTATGCCCCGCGCAAGAATCATCTGAACAGAACTTAAGCTTACCTCCGTCATATATACCGACGTTTAATATGGAAGACACTACACTACATGTATATGTATAAAATGTAATATATATCTCAATTCGTCCAACTATATTTATCCAATTCTTTTACAAACAGTTTCTTGCTTTACGAGACGTGTCCCGGCTGCTCATAATGTCATTTTCTCCCTTCCCCTGGTTTTATAAGAAACGGTAAAGCCAGAAAATCTGAAAGTATCATTTCTAAATGCCAAAAGAGCCGAGAATTATAAAGAAATTTAATTTGGTATAGAATACTTCATAATTGCATTACTGTAAAAGCGCCAAGGATTTTACCTAAGCGGGGTTATTAGTCGTGGTCTATTTTGAAGCGAAAAGAGCAAGTTTTATTTCTCCTTTCCAGCAAAGCTGTGGATCAACTGCGATGAAAATGGCTCTAAAAGAAAATAACATAAAACACACCAATAAACGGGGCTTCCTGGGGCATGTATTGTTTTAAGAATAAAGGGAATGACTTATGATCAATTAAGTGATACGTATTCATAGAAATTTGTCTAAATACGCCAAATCTGTACACGTCGCTCATATAAATCTGGAGATTTCCGAGCGATTTGATGTGTCAGTCTCCGCGTAACATCGTTTTGACATTCCCCTGACAATCGCCAGAAAGAACAATCAAACAATGTCTCGAAAAGGAATTAACATACAAATGGCTGTTTAGCGGCAAACTGTTTCTCCTGCGTTTGCGAAACGATTGCAGACTGACTAGTCAAACTGGCTGTATTCTCGTATAATATGTATTAGGTTTGTTCAATCTTTAAGTAAATATAACTGTAGAGGCGTATTTTGGCATTTTTTTGCGTATTAAAACAAGTGCTTACTAGTATGTGTGTATTTTGAAATAGGATAGCTCGTAGGGCTTTGTATGCTGAACTGGAATTGGGTGAGGGGGCGCCAATTTAATAACTTCTTCAATAATATTGGGAAAACACAATGTTTTAAACGATATTAAATCAGAAGTGTTGATTACGTTTTTGGGAGTATGTGATCGCGTGGAAATACAGTTGACTAATTTTACGGCGCACTTCTATTCGTTGACCAAACACATACACGGAGCACCGTGTTGCTAAAGATATGTAAAATAAGAGTTTTTAAAACAAAATTGTATATAGCTAACTGTTCATAAGAAAACGATTGCTGAATGAGGGAAACTCACCTCTGAACTCGTTATTTAAACATATACGCACTTTGCTTCATCTTAGCGTACGGAGTGATAGTTTGTTATTGGACTTCCGGTTTCCTACAGGACCATCATCCATTCGCCACACGAAAATCATTTTCATCCTGTCAATCAAACGGGGCATATGTAGCATTTGTACTTCTGCTTAGTGTTTACCACGTGGATAGAGCCGTTTGGATACATTGATCTTGAAACATTTCTTATTTTCCTCATTATCGTCTGCGGGGATTACCCAAAATCCTCCATAATCTCGTTCTCGTCCTTACGAGATTACATCTGTAATGAAAAAAGTGAAACCGTCGAAAACATTACTATTTTCTAATCAGATGTTTTAAAGAATTCTTCGTAGTACATTTTCTTCTTCGGACGAAAAATAAGCTACAGTGTTGCTAGAAAATCCGAAAATAAATAATGCTATCCAATGAAGGTTCTCATCATCTCATCTTGTTAGTTGGAACAAAACGGGCAAATGAAGAGAAATGTGCCGTAGAACGACGGGGAGCGCCGTAAATGAAACTGTTTCATCTGCATCGGCTTTAAAGCTTCCTCTTTTAATTTGGTTTTCACACTGAGGGACCGTCTGATTAAATGAAAAGAAGAGATGAAAATTTGGCAATGATGACAAATGAAAGAAACAAATAAAACCAAATTAAGACGTCTAATGGCCATTTTATACATCAATGTTGAGTAAAATGTTTCTTTGCAAACATTAGACAGCTGTCAAGATTTTCTCAAAATACACGTTTAAAACATTCATTCGACAATTCCATTGTTTATATAACTTCTGAAACATTGAGCGGATTTCGAAAACGTATTTGCTAACCAGTATTTATTCAACTTTAAAAAGTAAGCAGCTTCTTCTTTAACCCGCATTATTCCACTATAATGACTATTCATAGATGATCTTCTAATAATCTCTGAATGTTTTAAACGGACACAATGAATTCTAATGAAGTGCACCGCAAACAGAACCACGTGTCGCGAAGTATTTGTACCACTATCGTACCTTCATTTCCCGAGAGTTTGAAGAGCACATATAACTTCATAAGGTTTTCATTTTATGAAATGTCTTTGTAAAATTATAATTACCGTACTAGGATTCAAGACCAAATATTTTCGAGGATCATTTCCCTTTATTCGTTGACCTATTAACTTGACATTTAAGTATGATATTTATTATCATAATTGTAACCATAAAACTCAAATATTTCAATAAATTCCGTGATTCTAACACGCCGGTGACCTCCGACCCAAGACCTAAACCCATGTCGACTTTATTGGGTTATATTCATTTGATGACCGATTTCTGTATTGGTAATTCTGCAATGATCTCTCACTGGGGCTGTTACCGGGGTCATTGGTCAGTGGAACTACGGACAGGTCCCGTGGTCACTCGAGTGTCCATCTGTCCTCAATGACCACATATTTACCGGCTAATCGGTCCTTAGAGTGTATGCCAATGGCTAACACTCGAGATCAAACACAACCGTGACAGGACAATTATGATAGCATGGACTGGTATACTCATTTCTGAAGGGAGAAAATATGCCCATAACAATAGGACAATGGTGGTAAATATGGCGGGGATGTTCAATTGTATAGCACATATACTATAGTTTATACAACTTATTTTAGCTCGAGCGAGAACACTTTTTAATATCAGTTAGTTTAACCCCTCGGGCAACCTCATTCCAGAGTGTATCCATGAGGGAGAGAGAATAGGCAATGTGTATTTAAGTGTCTTGCCTAATGACACGAAAACCATCTTTACTAGTATAATTTATACAAATTTATTTTAGCTCGATTGCGAAACAAGTTATTACAACTTATATTAATCGCTCTCGAGACCTCATTCCTGATGGAATCCATCGCCACGAGGGAGAGAGAAGAGGTATCGTGGAATTTAAATGCCTTGCCTAAGGACACAACCGTAACTGCTCCAGCGGGGCTCGAACTCCGGACCTTTCGCACCTGAAGCGAACGCGCATCCACTGCGCTATCACGATTTACTTTACTAGTATAGTATTCATTCACATGCCAGGATTTCCATTTTAGTATTTCTTTTTTTGTATGCGTGGTTTTGTGTGTTGCATAGACCAGCAGCATATTTTCTAATATTTGATATATTTATCCGCCATTGACTGTTTTGTGATACTAGTATTCTTCTGGGAAATAAACGCTGGTTTGGCATGTAAAGTATTATGCCAAAGCGTTCTTTGTCGTACAATCTCATTATTGCAGGTGAGGTTGTTATCCAGACGCTGTCGGATAGTCGGTGGTCATACCTGGGTGCTCGTCCGTGCGTGAAATACAGCTTGGAACGGCACCCTGGGGTCTTCCTCCACACATTATAGCCAGTTACTCGCAATATGACCTAAGATCTTGGTGCGACTTTACCCCCCCCCCCCTCCCCTGCACCCACCAAAAGCACCAACAGTGATCTGTCAGTCTGTGATACATTAGTACAACAACCTATATTATTTTAAATTAAGTATGAGATGGAAACAAAATTATTGCAATTTCAAAATTAATCTTAACTCTTTGCACGCTCGTCGTGAAATTAACATCGACATTTATTAGAATTGTGTCGTTGTGTCGTTACGTCACAATCCTAATGAAATTTCGAATGACATATTTCGTTACGTCACAATTCTAATGGAATGTCATGACATATTTCGTTACGTCACAATTCTAATGGAATGTCATGACATGTTTTACGTTTATTTATCGTCGTTTGATACAGACAGCGACCCATGACAGAGTCTCCTCTGGTTCTTTTACGTGCACGATGTATAGCACCGACACGAGACTTCGGTTTAACGTCCCATCTGAAAGACTGTTAATTTTATTAGGGTCAGACGGGGATCGAACCAGCGATCCCTGGATTACCAGTACAGCTTGTTACCACTGGACTACAGATGCGTTTGTCATATTTTGCAGCAATATTTATATTTAAGTACTGATCTATTCAGTCATAAAGGTAGTGGACTAGACCAATTTTTCAAAATTGTGCATGCTAGGGGCAAATTATGGTACAAGCAATTGGATGTCATATATAACATAATTTGGGTGTGCTGAATGCGATGCAGGTGTTTACCAAGCTGAAATATATGTCCTTGACCGTGAAAAGGTCAATTCAAAATGGCGACCATTAAAATGCTTAATAACCACAAAAATAATTACTGTAACCTAATATCTATTTGTATTTGGGTGCATAATTACTTGCAATACATCTAATTTACTGTAATCAATATTATGCAGTATATAGACATACACATGTTACCCCTCATATGGTTTAAGGTCAAGGTTAACACTGATATTAGCGATAAAATTGGTCAATATATAGTTAAATCTGTATGTACCGTTCTTGGTAGAACATACATGCCCAAAGTTCACATTTCGTGCTATCCTTTACTAGTAGGTTACTCAAATGTATTATTCAACACATTTAAATGTATGGCAACTCTAAAGCATACTATGTGTACCTTGTATGTGCTGTTATATGCAGTCTATATTTATGCGTTGTCGGCCATTACAAAATGTTCATACATGGATCTTCACTCTGTTTACACACACACATCAAAGTACAGTTCATGTTTGCTTTTCTGCACTGCTGCTTACAAGAACAATATATCATCTCTGTGCAGCAGGCTGGAATGGGACTTAATGACATCAGAATGGGCTGAAGACCATGTTCCGTCTGTTTCCATTCCATATTCACGGTATCCGGTAGAACTGGTACACTGCACTTAGCTTGTCGCCATATCATGCTTTGATAATGTACCATTATTAGATGGAAGTGCAGCGCATCTTGTGTTGGACACATTGCTTCTGGTTTTCCATTCTTGGAGAACTGTACAACACGCGCTTCATTAACGCAATCAGTTTGTTGTATGTTGTACAGCCTGCACATAAATGCCTCCATAGTGTGTTCATTGAGTTCCCCCACTCCTAAGTCAATTAGCATTGCACCATGCTGCATAAATACTTTCCATGATGACTGGTTGGTATGGTTGGAGATGTATCATGTCGTATCACATCCAGTCAAAGCGTGAACTGGCAGCAATGCTGTTACAACGTCTTCGGACAACTTGTCACATACATCTTTTATTGGAATGTATCTTCTTCTCTTAGCTGTACCTGTCATGAGCCATAAGTGTTGACACTGAATCTGCTGGAAGTGTGAAACTAGGAGAAGAAGAACGTCCTTGTCTCTTTATCACTATGGTTGTATATGGAGTTTGCACAACATGCGAGATTAATCTCGTATCAGCCTCTTCATGAGATGACTTCAGCGTAGTTACTGTTGTTTCTAATGACGACTTTGCTACCATTTCATCAGAGAACCCTCCAGAAGCAACAATATCCTGCCATGTGGCGCCTGTGATATCAGCTCTTCTGACAAAAACCTTGCCAAGTCTGCTTTATTCTCAGGTAGAGCCATACACTTCTTCCAATTCGTAGGAAGAGGGACACCGCGGGCGTCAATAAGACGTCTGATGGGTTGAGCAGTCTTGGAGCGTTCTTGTACTGGCTTTGATGGAAAATTCCCTGTATCTGTCAAACACTATATCAATACGCTCATATCTGGCCTCCATTTGTATGACACACTTTACAAATGTATTGGCATCGACTGGTTTCCCTAGTGCTACAACAAGTGCTTGACCATCGATGATTAGACAAGCTGCTGAACATTGTAAATCAATAGTTTCAGGACACAGGATGTCTTCTGTGAGTACTTCCCCCAAGATAGACTTGTTTCCAGTACGAAGAGAGCCATTCATTTCAGCTAAGGATACAGGTACTGGCATTAATTCATGCATCATGATGGAACGTAGGTCAACCTGTCGGCCTGCTTCATATGCTGTGATCATTCGGTGAAGAACACTCCTGTCTACCTTCAATATCGTCTGTTTGGCTTTATCTTTGTCATGTTTCTTGAAAGAATATAGGTTCGCAAATGTTGCAGCATTCTGTTTTCGTAGCGATGCATGGATCCCAACTTCTGGAATTAAATTCCCCGTATTGACAGCTAATCGCTCTTCTACAAATTTAGTGACTTCTTTCTGTCCATATTCTTTTACTCCAATAAGTGAACTTTGAATTTCAGCGGTTGCCAAATCTTTAGTGGCTATGTTCTGCAATGATTCTTTGTTTGAGTCGGGAGATAACACACAGAATCTCTGGAATGTCGTAAACACAGAATTGTCATCATCTCTGTCACGGTTTTGTCTTGATGTTCCACTCTCGGGAAGATGTATGTTACCTGGGAATAGGTTATACATTGCATGTGTGTCTGATGCAATTTTGGACCTCAAGTTGTACGATAGTGTCCATCTGGAGAGAGCTGTTGTTGATTGTGTAATGCCTACTATTCCACCACCTCGTTTGCCTGTGCCGTTTAACCATTCCTGAACTTGATCTGGATCAATCTGATTGAAATGTGTAGGGGAACGTTTTACAACAAAGTTGCCCTTCATTAATTCACTTTTGATAGATTCAGGGAGCTTGTGCATTTCTGCTAGGTAAACTGGACCCCATCTAGCATAATTCAGGTGATCGTATCTCATGAAGTATGGCAACATCATACTGAATGATGTTAGATACAAGTCCCATAAACCATCACGTAATGCTCGTGTAAACATCAGAAGGATTGACACTAACTCCATGTATGTCCACCAAAAGGCAAAGTTGACTTTACTGGATTCTGTTTGGATGTAGTCTCTCATTACTTTCTGAAATGGATTGGTTGTTAGAAGTTCAATCAACTGAATGGTGTGCTGTTCAACTTTCTCTAATTGTAATATCTGTTCATGACATTGTTGATCGACATTTTCTGTATAGGAAAACATATCGGGTATTAAAAGACGCCACAATGCTTGTACCGTCAGCTTATGAGCTCGCATGCCCTTGTACGCCTTCCCTGCTAGTGCAAGTTCCACTGGTCCCGGAGCTAGCAATCCACTCTCTACCCAAATGTCTGCTAAGCCAGAGCCATCCATATGGTAACCAATGACTTTCAGAAAATTCATGGATATGTGAAGTCCTCCAAGGCGTGGGATAAGTTTATGCTGGTATTCGGGAACTGCCCACTTCAATTCCATGAGCCTACAGTAAAGTGCCTGATCAACTGTAATGACAGTGTACTTTTGTCCCAAATGTGATGATATAGACATACATCTTTTCACAACCGTGTTCAATGTATCAAGTTCATGGGCTGGGGCTAGACTGATCGGTAAATATCCAACTGTTGTCTGCTCCGGGTCATTTGACGAACTTGACTGATTGAACATTTTCCACCCAGCTGTATACGTTTGCGCCTGGTGCTGAAAATAGAATGCTAGATCGGTTGCTTTTGCTTTCTTGACACACTTCTCATCTTCTGTTGATGTATCAAACCACGAATGTTGAACAGGTGTAGTCAAAACAGACTCGCTCAAAGATTTGTTTATTCTCACTGGATGTAGTTCCGGTAGGATATTAGGAACATTCAGTACCTGAGCTGATGATGTATCTAGGGTGTGAAGTGTTATATCATTCGACTCTCCACGTTGCCAGGATGCCAACTGAGTGGCATGAAATGTGCTTTTACCATCGAGCGTCTCATCAAGAATGTCAATATTGTCAGCAGTGTAGTGAATGAACTGGTTTCTTGTAAGGTTAGTAGGGATAACAGCACCAGTATCATGATCAAGGGACTCCGATGTTCATTATGAAGAATAAACTCAAATAAATTAACTTACCATTCATCTTGTCTTGTATTATGAAGCAGCAAGAAATTGTGATAAAATAGTCAGAATATCTGTGTCTACTGTTATTCTGCAAATGGTATATTTATAACAAAGGAAAGAAACTCTACACTACATGCTACACATGTGCTATATATAGTAAAAGTGAACAAAATACTAACAACTAGGCTATTGTAAGAATATCTAGATCTCGACAGATAGGACACAGATCTACTATGCTCAATATCATGACAAATAGAATTATACTGTTTAGTGTTTAATAATATAAGATATGTTCATAGTGTAGTCTAAAGCCATGCCATTGGTGAACACTATTTCCAACATATCATATGCATATCTATTAGGGCTTAGATTATAGATTTAGCAAGATACTTTTAAAGTTTGCAATGAACAGTGTTCTGTAGATTCTATTATGATAAAATGTGACAGCTTTCTACCAAAATAAAAAATCATTTGACCTTCAATTTCGCTGTTGGCCTTGACCTTGACCTTTGAGGTTGAAATTACACATTTAAAAGATCATACAATATATGTGGTAACTAAATTATTGAACAACTACATACCACATTACCAATGTAAACAAGATATAGTAAGTACCTGGACTGTTATTGTTTTTTGCTATTAAAATATATGTAAAAATGGTCACCATTTTGAATTGACCTTTTTAAGGTCAAGGACACATATTTCGGCTTGGTAAATACCTGCATCGAATTCGGCATACCCCAATTATAATAAAACCGCTCGTTTACCAATTGTACTACAATTTGCCCCTAGCACTTTATCTAGGGCCATTTTCATAAAATTAATATAGTGGATGTCGTGATAGCGCAGCGATGAGCATTTGCTTCAGGTGTGAAGGTCCCGATGTTCGCGCACAGCTGTAGCCGTTACGAGTGTGTCCTTAGACAAGGCACTTATGTTCCATATTTCCTCTTCTCACTCCCTCATGGCAATGGCTATCACAAGGAATGAGGTCTCGAGAACGATTGATATAATGTTGGATGAACTCGAGCTAAAATGAATATGTATAGACTATACCTAAATGCACATTTTTGATTTTGTCTTCAATGAGAGATATTTTCTATTACCTCCCTTGACGGATAAAGTCAGATTTATCCCTAAATGTATATTGGTCCTTTTAGTTGGAATCCTTTGTGTTTACTGTTGTCGTCTAAACAGATGTTGCGTTATGATACATGTAATTTTATCAAAATGGTGTTAATTAATTGAATCAATTTTTACAATAATGTATCCATTGGAGTTTGGAGTATTCAGGGGCAGTAACTGACTAATGTTTCTCCTTTGCTGATAATCATAGTTGTTGTTCTGTTGCAGATATATCACTAGGTCTAATGTGCGCAATACCGTACTCTTGCTAGAAGTTCATTTGGTTTACCGATTTCCATTTGTTTAGTGTATTTAACATTGATTACAGATCATCTGTATTTTCAATCGTGTTGACAATATAGTCAGAATATAGCATAATACGTATTCTATCTCCATTACCAATTTCAATGCAAGTGCTTTTAATGTTAGGGGAAGATTGCTTACTAAAGCAATAACTGTATTGGAGATAATCCAAAGCGTTGTCTTAAGCCGGTTTTGAGGTAAACTCATTCTGTATTAAACCGTTTAATCTTAACACATACCTACGTGTAATTATTTACAGTCAACCATGTGTTAAGCAGCCAGCTAATGGACAGAAATTGGTTTCTTAATACAGATGGTTGTTTAGTAGAGGTCAAGTGTATAATAAAATCCAACGCAATGGGAATCTGGAAACTGGCTGCTTATTACCGACTTGGCCGCTTAATGGAGGTGACCACATATACAGGTATGACTGTAATGACTTAACAACATCATACATGGATACCTATACTGTTCCGCTGTCTTACCGGCGAAAACTTCTATTGATAGTATCATACGCCTTCTTAAAATCAGCGAAAGCAGAAAAAGTTGGAGTTAACTGATAATATAACAATAACTGATCCACTTTGCTCATTATATTTCGGAAACCATTTTGTTCATTTGCTAATTGTCCATCTGATTGTGTCAATAGAGACATTATCTCGTTCAAACTTGTATGTTCAAGATATACTTCGATATGACACATTATCTCGCTTATCACCAATGTTGCTTGGTCATATGGCGACTCCATCTATTAGAGGAAAAGGAAGACCACGGGTGCCCCTCCCGGCAGTATATCCGGCACTGACTGGAGCCGGAGTAGAACCACCAATTCTAATCTACAGCGGTAAGGAACACGTGCTTTGAAATCAACTACCTTAGCCAATCGACTACAGAGGCCTCCGACAAGTATATGAACTTGTAATTCTTATTACAACTGTTACTATAGTAACAGTGTATGTTTTCTGCAACGAATAACGACAGAACAAATAACTTTTGCTAAATATATAATACATGTAATCAATATTAATATGTGCTGGCTGCGCACTGCCACTCAGTGGAACATAATTGGCATACGCCTTGGTCACACTACCGTCTATAACATTCAGAACAGCTCGTGTATTATATTTCAGACAACTCTTGTTTGGATTACAAATTTGAACATGAGAGATCAGCAGACACCGGAGATGGCCGTTGGGGATGTAACCGTTATATGGGATGCAATGTATTTGAGAAGTGCATCCGTTGAAGATATTATACAAAATCAATGCACTGAGCACAGGTACCTGAAGTATTAAGGTTGTAAAACAACAAATAAATTGCCTATTAAATACATAGTAAAAACATGTCTGTTCATTTATACTTCCAATCATTTATTTCTTCTGATACCACATCCACTGTGAAGAGGTATTCAAATAGCCAGTGGGAATAACGTCACTGTGTTTACACGCTGTATTCCTCCGCCAAATAATACACTATACCAACCTTCAGTTTGCAATAGCCTGAATTCTTATACCACATCTTTTCTACACATCAACTAGTCTGAAGTCTTCTCAGGTCACATAATTTCTCAAAAAACACAAAACCTATACACTGCCTGTCATGAAAATGCATTTTTACCAAAAAGATAAAATAAACTATATTAGTTAGTTATTGGAACTACATTCGACCGCGGATGCACTTCTGCGTATTTACGTATATACAACCTTAACAATATTACTTACCCCACCCGAGAATTGGCAATGGAGAGGGACTAATATTTTTTTATGAATACTCATGGCAGATAAGTGGCATTGAGGGACTAGCGAGAGTACCAACAGTCATGAAATGGGAATAAGGAAAGGACCCATGACCGAGAAATGACGATGAAGTAGGTCTGGTAAGAGTACCCATGGCTTAGAGATGACAATAAAAAGGACCTAGAGAAAATTGGCGATGGACCAAATGGAGGGTCCATAGCCTGAAAATGGCGATGAAATGGGACTAATGGAGAAGGCCCACGATTGGGAAATGGCAATGAAAAGGGAATAAGAGAGGGCCCATGACTGGGAAATTGCAATGAAAAGTGAATAAGAGAGAGTCCATGACTGGGAAATTGCAATGCAAAGTGAATAAGAGAGGGTCCATGACTGGGAAATTGCAATGAAAAGTGAATAAGAGAGGGTCCATGACTGGGACATTGCAATGAAAAATGAATAAGAGAGGGTCCATGACTGGGAAATTGCAATGAAAAGTGAATAGAGGGTCCATGACTGGGAAATTGCAATGCAAAGGGAATAAGAGAGCGTCCCCTACCCTGAAACGGAATGAAGGGTGATTTAAAGACTTACCATGGCCGACATATATTAATGAAAAGTGACTAGATATATTACACATATCCATGAAGCGGCGATGAAAAGGAATCAATGAATGTATTCGGCGAAGTGCGACTAAATGAACAGGAACATGTGGAAGGGTGATGTAATGCTTACAAGATGGACACCGTATTACACCACGAAGGCTCCACAGGTTTAGGTCTACACTGTTTATGTCTAGGTCTACACTGTTTAGGTTTAGGTATGCACTGTTTAGGTCTGTACTGTTTAGGTTTAGGTATGTACTGGTTAGGTTTAGTTCTCTACTGTTTAGGTCTACACGGTTTGTGTTTAGGTCTGCACTGTTTAGGTTTAGTTCTACACTGCTTAGGTTTAGTTCTCTACTGTTTAGGTCTACACGGTTTGTGTTTAGGTCTGCACTGTTTAGGTTTAGTTCTACACTGCTTAGGTTTAGTTATCTACTGTTTAGGTCTACAATGTTAGGCTTAGATATCTATTGTTTAGGTCTACACTGTTTAGGTTTAGGTCTACACTGTTTAGGTTTAGGTCTACACTGTTTAGGTCTACACTGTTTAGGTTTAGTTCTCTACTCTTTAGGTCTACACTGCTTAGGTTTAGTTCTCTACTGTTTAGGTCTACACTGTTTAGGTTTAGGTATACACTGTTTATGCTTAGTTCTCTACTCTTTAGGTCTACACTGTTTAGGTTTAGTTCTCTACTGTTTAGGTCTACACTGCTAGGTTTAGGTCTACACTGTTTAGGTTTAGGTCTACACTGTTTAGGTTTAGGTCTACACTGTTTAGGTTTAGTTTTTTCTACTGTTTAGGTCTACACTGTTTAGGTTTAGGTCTCTACTGCTTAGGTCTACACTGTTTAGGTTTAGTTCTCTACTGATTAGTTCTACACTGTTTATGCTTAGTTCTCTACTGTTTAGGTCTACACTGTTTAGGTTTAGGTCTCTACTGTTTAGGTCTACACTGTTTAGGTTTAGTTCTCTACTGTTTAGTTCTACACTGTTTATGTTTAGTTCTCTAATGTTTAGATCTACTACACTGTTTAGGTTTAGTTCTCTACTGTTTAGGTCTACACTGTTTAGGTTTACACTGTTTAGGTTTAGTTATATACTATTTAGTTCTACACTGCTTAGGCTTAGTTCCCTACTATTTAGGTCTACTACACAGTTTAGGTTTAGTTCTCTACTGTTTATATCTACTATACTGTTTAGGCTTAGTTCTCTACTGTTTAGGTCTACTACACTGTTTATGTTTAGTTATCTACTGTTTAGGTCTACACTGTTTAGGTTTAGTTATCTACTGTTTATGTCTACACTGCTTAGGTTTAGTTATCTACTGTTTAGGTCTACTACACTGTTTAGGTTTAGTTATCTACTGTTTAGGTCTACTACACTGTTAGGTTTAGTTATCTACTGTTTAGATCTACTACACTGTTTAGGTTTAGTTCTCTACTATTTATGTCTACATTGTTTGGGTTTAGTTCTCTACTGTTTAGGTCTACACTGTTTAGGCTTAGTTCTCTACTGTTTAGGTCTACACTGTTTAGGTTTAGGTCTACACTGTTTATGCTTTGTTCTCTACTGTTTATGTCTACACTGTTTATGTTTAGTTTTCTACTGTTTATGTCTACACTGCTTAGGTTTAGTTTTCTACTGTTTAGGTCTACACTGTTTAGGTTTAGGTCTACATTGTTTATGCTTAGTTCTCTACTGTTTATGTCTACACTGTTTAGGTTTAGATTTTTACTGTTTAGGTCTACACTGTTTAGGTTTAGGTCTACATTGTTTAAGTTTAGGTCTACACTGTTTAGGTTTAGTTCTCTACTGCTTAGTTCTACACTGTTTATGTTTAGATCTCTACTGTTAAGTCTACACTGTTTAGGTTTAGTTCTCTACTGTTTAGGTCTACACTCTTTAGGTTTAGTTCTCTACTGTTTAGGTTTAGGTCTACACTCTTTACGTTTAGTTCTACACTGTTTAGTTCTACACTGTTTAGGTTTAGTTCTCTACTGTTTAGGTATACACTCTTTAGGTTTAGTTCTCTACTGTTTAGGTCTACACTTCTTAGGCTTAGTTCTCTACTGTTTAGTTCTACACTGTTTAGGTTTAGGTCTACACTGTTTAGGTTTAGTTCTCTATTGTTTAGGTATACACCGCTTAGGCTTAGTTCTCTACTGTTTATGTCTACACTGTTTAGTTCTCTACTGTTTAGGTCTGCAGTGTTTAGGTTTAGGTATACACTGTTTAGGTTTAGTTCTCTATTGTTTAGGTCTACACTGTTTATGTTTAGTTCTCTAATGTTTAGATCTACTACACTGTTTAGGTTTAGTTCTCTACTGTTTAGGTCTACACTGTTTAGGTTTAGGTTTACACTGTTTAGGTTTAGTTATATACTATTTAGTTCTACACTGCTTAGGCTTAGTTCCCTACTATTTAGGTCTACTACACAGTTTAGGTTTAGTTCTCTACTGTTTATGTCTACTACACTGTTTATGTCTACTACACTGTTTAGGTCTACACTGTTTATGTCTACACTGTTTAGGTTTAGTTCTCTACTGTTTATGTCTACTATACTGTTTAGGCTTAGTTCTCTACTGTTTAGGTCTACTACACAGTTTAGGTTTAGTTCTCTACTGTTTATGTCTACTACACTGTTTATGTCTACTACACTGTTTAGGTCTACACTGTTTAGGTCTACACTGATTAGGTTTAGTTCTCTACTGTTTAGGTATACTATACTGTTTAGGCTTAGTTATCTACTGTTTAGGTCTACACTGTTTAGGTTGCGATTTCTACTGTTTAGGTCTACACTGTTTAGGTTTAGGTCTACACTGTTTAGGTTTAGGTCTACACTGTTTAGGTTTAGTTCTCTACTGCTTAGTTCTACACTGTTTATGTTTAGATCTCTACTGTTAAGTCTACACTGTTTAGGTTTAGTTCTCTACTGTTTAGGTCTACACTCTTTAGGTTTAGTTCTCTACTGTTTATGTTTACACTGCTTTGGCTTAGTTCTCTACTGTTTAGGTATACACTCTTTAGGTTTAGTTCTCTACTGTTTAGGTCTACACTGCTTAGGCTTAGTTCTATACTGTTTAGTTCTACACTATTTAGGTTTAGGTCTACACTGTTTAGGTTTAGTTCTCTACTGTTTAGGTATACACTCTTTAGGTTTAGTTCTCTACTGCTTAGTTCTACACTGTTTATGTTTAGATCTCTACTGTTAAGTCTACACTGTTTAGGTTTAGGTCTACACTGTTTAGGTTTAGTTCTCTATTGTTTAGGTATACACCGTTTAGGCTTAGTTCTCTACTGTTTATGTCTACACTGCTTAGGTTTAGTTCTCTACTGTTTAGGTCTACACTGTTTAGGTATACACTGTTTAGGTTTAGTTCTCTATTGTTTAGGTCTACACTCTTTATGTTTAGTTCTCTAATGTTTAGATCTACTACACTGTTTAGGTTTAGTTCTCTACTGTTTAGGTCTACACTGTTTAGGTTTAGGTTTACACTGTTTAGGTTTAGTTATATACTATTTAGTTCTACACTGTTTAGGCTTAGTTCCCTACTATTTAGGTCTACTACACAGTTTAGGTTTAGTTCTCTACTGTTTATGTCTACTACACTGTTTAGGTCTACACTGTTTATGTCTACACTGTTTAGGTTTATCCCTCTACTGTTTAGGTCTACTATACTGTTTAGGCTTAGTTCTCTACTGTTTATGTCTACTACTCAGTTTAGGTTTAGTTATCTACTGTTTAGGTCAACACTGTTTAGGTTGAGATTTCTACTGTTTAGGTCTACACTGTTTAGGTTTAGGTCTACATTGTTTAGGTTTAGGTCTACACTGTTTAGGTTTTGTTCTCTACTGCTTAGTTCTACACTGTTTATGTTTAGATCTCTACTGTTAAGTCTACACTGTTTAGGTTTAGTTCTCTACTGTTTAGGTCTACACTCGTTAGGTTTAGTTCTCTACTGTTTAGGTTTATACTGCTTAGGCTTAGTTCTCTACTCTTTAGGTGTACACTATTTAGGTTTAGGTGTACACTGTTTAGGTTTAGGTCTCTATTGTTTAGGTATACACCGTTTAGGCTTAGTTCTCTACTGTTTATGTCTACACTGTTTAGGTTTAGTTCTCTACTGTTTAGGTCTACACTGTTTAGGTTTAGGTATACACTGTTTAGGCTTAGTTCTCTATTGTTTAGGTCTACACTGTTTATGTTTAGTTCTCTAATGTTTAGATCTACTGCACTGTTTAGGTTTAGTTCTCTACTGTTTAGGTCTACACTGTTTAGGTTTAGGTTTACACTGTTTAGGTTTAGTTATATACTATTTAGTTCTACACTGTTTAGGCTTAGTTCCCTACTATTTAGGTCTACTACACAGTTTAGGTTTAGTTCTCTACTGTTTATGTCTACTACACTGTTTATGTCTACTACACTGTTTAGGTCTACACTGTTTATGTCTACACTGTTTAGGTTTAGTTCTCTACTGTTTAGGTCTACACTGTTTAGGCTTAGTTCTCTACTGTTTAGGTCTACTACACTGTTTAGGTTTAGTTCTCTACTGTTTAGTACTACACTGTTTATGTTTAGTTATCTACTGTTTAGGTCTACACTGTTTAGGTTTAGATCTCTACTGTTTATGTCTACACACTGTTTAGGTCTACACTGTTTATGTCTACACTGTTTAGGTTTAGTTCTCTACTGTTTAGGTTACTACACTGTTTAGGTTTAGTTCTCTACTGTTTAGGTCTACTACACTGTTTAGGTTTAGTTATCTACTGTTTAGGTCAACACTGTTTAGGTTTAGTTTTCTACTGTTTAGGTCTACACTGTTTAGGTTTAGGTCTACACTGTTTAGGTTTAGGTCTACACTGTTTAGGTTTAGTTCTCTACTGTTTAGTTCTACACTGTTTATGTTTAGATCTCTACTGTTAAGTCTACACTGTTTAGGTTTAGTTCTCTACTGTTTAGGTCTACACTCTTTAGGTTTAGTTCTCTACTGTTTAGGTCTACACTGCTTAGGCTTAGTTCTCTACTCTTTAGGTCTACACTATTTAGGTTTAGGTCTACACTGTTTAGGTTTAGTTCTCTATTGTTTAGGTATACACCGTTTAGGCTTAGTTCTCTACTGTTTATGTCTACACTGTTTAGGTTTAGTTCTCTACTGTTTAGGTCTACACTGTTTAGGTTTAGGTATACACTGTTTAGGCTTAGTTCTCTATTGTTTAGGTCTACACTGTTTATGTTTAGTTCTCTAATGTTTAGATCTACTGCACTGTTTAGGTTTAGTTCTCTACTGTTTAGGTCTACACTGTTTAGGTTTAGGTTTACACTGTTTAGGTTTAGTTATATACTATTTAGTTCTACACTGTTTAGGCTTAGTTCCCTACTATTTAGGTCTACTACACAGTTTAGGTTTAGTTCTCTACTGTTTATGTCTACTACACTGTTTATGTCTACTACACTGTTTAGGTCTACACTGTTTATGTCTACACTGTTTAGGTTTAGTTCTCTACTGTTTAGGTCTACTGTACTGTTTAGGCTTAGTTCTCTACTGTTTAGGTCTACTACACTGTTTAGGCTTAGTTATCTACTGTTTAGGTCTACTACACTGTTTAGGTTTAGTTATCTACTGTTTATGTCTACACTGTTTAGGTTTAGTTCTCTACTGTTTAGGTCTACACTGTTTAGGTTTAGGTCTACACTGTTTAGGTTTAGGTCTACACTGTTTATGCTTAGTTCTCTACTGTTTATGTCTACACTGTTTATACTTAGTTCTCTACTGTTTATTCTACACTGATTAGGTTTAGTTCTCTACTATTTATGTCTACATTGTTTAGGTTTAGTTCTCTACTGTTTATGTCTACACTGTTTAGGTTTAGTTCTCTACTGTTTAGGTCTACACTGTTTAGGTTTAGGTCTACACTGTTTAGGTTTAGTTCTCTACTGTTTATGTCTACACTGTTTAGGTTTAGTTCTCTACTGTTAGGTCTACACTGTTTAGGTTTAGTTCTCTACTGTTTAGGTATACACTGTTTAGGCTTAGTTCTCTACTGTGTTTGTCTACACTGTTTAGGTTTAGTTCTCTACTGTTTATGTCTACACTGTTTATGTTTAGTTCTCTACTGTTTAGGTCTACACTGTTAGGTTTAGGTCTACAGTGTTTAGGTTTAGGTCTAAACTGTTAGGTTTAGTTCTCTACTGCTTATGTCTACACTGTTTATGTTTAGGAATACAGTGTTTAGGTTTAGTTCTCTACTGTTTAGGTCTACACTCTTTAGGTTTAGGTCTACCGTGTTAGGTTTAGTTATCTACTGTTTAGTTCTACACTGTTTAGGTTTAGTTATCTACTGTTTAGGTATATACTGTTTAGGTTTAGGTCTACACTGTTTAGGTTTAGTTATCTACTGTTTAGGTGTAGGTCTACACTGTTTAGGTTTAGTTCTCTACTGTTTAGGTTTATGTCTACACTGTTTAGGTTTAGTTATCTACTGTTTAGTTCTACACTGTTTAGGTATACACTGTTTAGGTTTATGTCAGCACTGTTTAGGTTTAGTTCTCTATTGCGTATGTTTAGGTATGCACTGTTTAGGTCAACACTGTTTAGGTTTAGGTCTCTATTGCGTATGTTTAGGTATACACTGTTTAGGTTTATGTCAACACTGTTTAGGTTTAGTTATCTATTGCGTATGTTTAGGTATACACTGTTTAGGTTTAGGTCAACACTGTTTAGGTTTAGTTCTCTATTGCGTATGTTTAGGTATACACTGTTTAGGTTTAGGTCAACACTGTTTAGGTTTAGTTCTCTATTGCGTATGTTTAGGTATGCAGTACACAGCAACTCGTATTTTTTTATAAAGCAAACTGATGACACCTCAAACCCCCGTGCCGTGCCGTGAGATATATGCGCTGAGAAGAACCCAGTGACCTGAATGTGCTGCATATTTCATTGAAGATATCATGTGAATGATACTGTCATTAATGATTTGCCCACACTGATAGTCTAACAAGTAAATGATAGGAATGGTGATTACTTCCTTATATGGTCATTGCCCAATCAGTTTTTAGATTTAATGCATAAAGTGGAAGATCAACCAATGTCGCAGGTATTAACAGTCATTGAGATGGAACTTTAAACCGAGGTATCGTGTCTATGCTGTACACCGTGCACGTAAAAGAACTAGAGGAGACTATGGAATGGGTCTCTGTCTGTATCATTGCACTATCCTCTAAAATTCTAAAATGACTAACTCTCTTCAGGTGGCGTCGATCATTAGGCTGTCCGATTAGCGCAGTGGTTAGCGCGCTCGCTTCTAACCAATGCAACCCGGGTTAGATCCTCGGATCGGGAAGTATGTGAGATGGTACGGTGGTCGCCAGATTGGACAGGTGGGTTTTCTCTGGGTAAAACGGTTTCCTCCCACACGAATGACCACATATGACATGACCACGCTTTCATCCGTGCCAACGAGAGTGAGTAACATAAGTTGTTGGAACTTGCATCGCAATCGTTGTAAAATAAATAAAGGTTAAGCTTAAAAAACGTATATGGGCAACCGGTAGCGACGATAAATAAACGTAAAGCACACATTCTCTCTTCTAAGTTTACATCTATATATTAACAAACGTAACCAACTCTTACCTGTTCCATACGTATACCTGATATTCCTATAGTATGCAAATTATTTAATATGAATAAGGCAAAGCCTCAACGCGAGCTCAATTATAGATCCATAGCATAGGTAAATCCGAATTATTGACTCCACGGCCACGGGCTAATAGAACTATGCTATATATTCGTTTCCACTAAAACAAACATTTCGTATGAATGCATAAATCGTGGATGTACTTCGCTTTAACAAGGCCTAATCGACAAGAGTATGGAATCACATCTGGATCACTCTGAATCCGTCTCCTATTGCCCAGGGGCGGTTCTATATAACACTATTAACGACGAGAAACCTCGCCATGGTCTCTTGGGGTGGACGGTATGAGCAGGCAGTGGAGATTAGTTTATACAAATTTATTTTAGCTCGATTGCGAAACAAGTTCTTATCACTTATATTAATCACTCTCGAGACCTCATTCCTGATGGAATCCATCGCCACGAGGGAGAGAGAAGAGGCAACGTGGAATTTAAATGCCTTGCCTAAGGGCACAATCGTAACGGCTCCAGCGGGGCTCGAACTCCGGACCTTTCGCACCTGAAGCGAACGCGCATCCACTGCGCTAGCACGACTTCCACGTGGAGATTCACACTGAACCCGACTTCCTGGAATGTCAATGTATCACGAGGCTGCTACATGTACACGCAACTATACAATCGAGCTACTGTATGTAAAGATATATGTTTTCCAATGTGATACTGTTACTGGTTCGATCCCCCGTCTGACCCTAATAAAATTAACAGTCTTTCAGATGGGACGTTAAACCGAGGTCTCGTGTCGGTGCTTTACATCGTGCACGCAAAAGAACCAGAGGAGACATAGAAAACATATTAAATGTTAAGTACAGTAGTCAGCAATACGTGGAAGCTCGTCTATTATGTATATATATATATACACCAGATTTCTATGTTTCTGCTGGCTTATTCCATCTTAAATATCGAGTTTTAAAGATATTGAGTGAGTTGGAATTTAAATTTGAATATAATGAGGTAGTGAATTCCAAATAGTACAAGCATTCTGTTAATAATTGTGCAAACAATGGGGAAAAGCATGACAATTGGCATGAATACTCCTTGGACATATACAATATTCAAACAAAAGAGAACTACTTAATATCATATAAAATGGCCGCCATTTTCATATTTTACGTCTTATTTGTTACATTATGTCTTCTTTTATGAGAAATAATTTATGTTGATTTCATTCTACTTCTTATAGTCTTCAAGTGTCATAGCAAAGTCAGTATGGACATATCTAGTGAATAAAGCAGCTTTATTTGCCAAATATGTGTAATTTACGTTCCTATAACTCTGTGGTAATATACAAAAGTAGTATATATCCAAATCAACATAAATTCTGATCTTAACGACCAACATTGTTTAATGATAAACATTAAAACCATGTTATACTAATGTATTTATCTATTTTGCATGACAAGACAGCCACACATATAAGTAACTTTCACAACAAATGTAATTTACGTGACAAAGAACAATAGTATACACTGTATGGTTATTCATGAATAAAAATTATGCACATTGAAATTCACGATGGTTATTGCTTCATGAACATTTTCAATAACACACAAATGATTATTTGATTACAGTAAAGAAAAACTTATTTGTACATGAATGTATAATTTAACCAAGTCATTGTATATGTTACACAGATATATGTTACAAAATTATGGCTACTTCTAGTGACTGTTATTATAGAATTGAAAATCAGAGAACACCTTCAATCGCTAATTATCATCTTCCATTACAAATTCCACACTCAGAATTCATCCACGATCACAATCGGCACCACATTGACATAATTCAGTACATGGGAGATCTGCCTTTCTGCATTTGCATCTACCCCGGCAGCCTAAATCTATGTTGCAGGAACATTTTATGAGCTCCTTGCATATAGCTGCGGTTCTTGGCAAACTTGTCCAGAAGGGCTGCCACTTATTCCCAACTTTTCTCCATCTCCAGTTTGCTGGTGGCGGGAGTTCTTGCATTGCCTCAAGCGACTGTCCCCCAACAGAACCCTGCCTGATACATCACATGCTTAACATGTTCTCTCAGTGCTGTAGATGTTGGGAGAATGAAGTCTATTGATCTTCCTTTTCTCGTAAACAGTTCCTTACTTGTGTTGTTTACACTCTCTGGTGAAGTTATCCTGTCATACACGAGACATACAAACCTTTCTATCACAGGCATAACTTCATTCAATGTATCGACACTAGAATTTTCAATAATCGCAATAAATGAGTCAGACACATCATCATAAACCATCCACGTATCAAATGCAGTTTTCTTGCCTTTATTAATAAACTTGGAGGTTTGGTCACATCCTGTCATGGCATGAAACATGGACAATGCCCTCGATTTTCTATCACCCAGGTGTTGCACAATTGCGTGTACCGGATAAAACCTTGTACGCACGCACGCACGCACACGCACGCACGCACGCACACACACATCGAGCAAAATCATCATCTTTGTAGACAATCGCCTTAGATTAACACTAGTACACCACGTGACGGATACTACAAGACACTGGTACACTTCATATACACTACACATAGCGTGCCGTCTGGTCAGGCTCTATGCTGTTTGCTACTCTGATAATGGAGCTAAACACTTGTCAGAAGAGCAAACAACATATATCCAGATCAGACGCGGCGTTGCGCCGCTGCTGATCTGGATCGGTGTTTTTTTCACACTCCGTCCAATTTAGTCGGCATGTTAAGAGTTAAAACAAAGTAAGCTTATTTTAATGTCTGAACGACCATTAGTAGCGTGTAATTTCGCTGTAGTATTCATGCAGTAGCCCAATGAACAGGCATTGATATAATTTGCCTTGTCCGTCAAATAAATATATTTATTTAACACACAAACGACTTAAGTGCTCAAAGAGATTTCGTTGCATCTAAGGGAACTAACTACAACACACCATCGTTGCATCTAAGGGAACTAACTACAACACACCATCGTTGCATCTAAGGGAACTAACTACAACACGACAACTCATATTTACCATACACAGAGTAATTTACCTTTCTACCATAACTAAATTATCAATGGTAATGTGTGTCAAGTAATAATTCTAATTCAAAATCATTTGTTTTCTTTGTTTTTAACGTCACACCAACAGCTTAGGTCATATGGCGCCTCGTCAACTATTATTGGTGGAGGAAGATCCTGGATGCCCCTCCGAGCAGTAGTGTAGACACGTACGGATACACGGATAGAACCACCGACCTGCCGCAAGCCAACTGGTTATCTTCTTCGCATGAAGTGGTTACGGTCGCTGATTTCAAATCACTTACCCCTCACCGCTGTTGGCTCGAATCCCAATGAGATTGTCGAATACTTTCATATGAAGGTTTGTTTATACACATTTATTTAGCTAGCGCGATTGTGAATCAAGTTCCGCTTCAGGTGCGAACGGTCCGGATTTCACACCCTGCTGTAACCGTGGCGATTGTGTCATTAGGAAAGGCATTTCAATTTCACATTGCCCCTTCTCTCTCCCTCATGGCGCTGGATTCAAACTGGAATGACGCTCCGAGAGCGATTAATTTAACGTAGTTTCGCAGTCAAACTAACATAAATGTATATAAGTTAAGCTTCATATGAAAGAATTCGACAGCATCAGTAGGATTCGATCATACTCCGTTTTCCTCCCACACGAATGACCACAGTTATGCTTTCATCCACGCCAACGAGAGTGATTAATATAATTTGTTAAAACTTGCTTCACAATCGTTGTAAAAAATAAATAAAGTTTAAACTCTTTTAATCTTTTAATGGAATCCGATTTTGTTCTATTCTGAGAGATCAGAAATGGAATTTCAAGAATAGTAGAAAGTTCAAATGTGGATGGTTTGGGTACGTTTATCTACCCCCTTGTTAATCGGGGCGATACCTCTAAACGTATATTAATCACTTTATTTTGTGAGGGATAGTGCATGATACAAAAGAATAAGAAAAGGCTAACACCGTTACTGAGGAAATGTTAGAAATTCTGATCAGCCTAGATGTGTGTTTTGCATTAAATATGTCCTAATATCCACGCCCCATGTTTCGTTTCTTTGTAAGCTGGATTGTTGCTTCATGTTTCGTTTCTTTGTAAGCTGGATGGTGGATTGTTGCTTCATGTTTCGTTTCTTTGTAAGCTGGATGGTGGATTGTTGCTTCATGTTTCGTTTCTTTGTAAGCTGGATGGTGGATTGTTGCTTCATGTTTCCTTTCTTTGTAAGCTGGATGGTGGATTGTTGCTTCATGTTTCGTTTCTTTGTAAGCTGGATGGTGGATTGTTGCTTCATGTTTCCTTTCTTTGTAAGCTGGATGGTGCATTGTTGCTATTTGTTGTGTTTTTTGAAGATCTGGCTTATATATAAGACATTTTTATAAATGTGTGCATTTTTGCACGTGTACTATATATATCTGTAAATATGATTGTGTGTGTATATATATAATGAATAAACAAAGTTTCTGACTTCACCAACAAAAAAGGATACAGAAGCATTCATGTTTAGTTTAAACAAGATATTCAAGATTCAATATTTTATTAAGCAATGTAAACATACACTGTTTCTAGCTACATGATCAAATATATTAACATATAAGTTATCAACAAGACAACGGTTGTTTATGATACTATATACAATATAACATGACATCGATTGCAATATGTAACACATACATGATGTTGAACATGCATGAGCATGACTGGGTATTTACAAGATTCTTAATGTACACAAATGCTTCATACAATACTAATACGTGCAACATGATAGTATTTACAAGATTCTTAATGTACACACATGCTTCATACAATACTAATACGTGCAACATGATAGTATTTACAAGATTCTTAATGTACACACATGCTTCATACAATACTAATACGTGCAACTTGATAGTATTTACAAGATTCTTAATGTACATAAAATGCTTCATACAATACTAATATCCAACCCGGCAGTGTAGCATTGTAGCTGCAAATTGTTGTACCTTGGGTACTGCATGTGATAGTGCATTGCTCCATAGTGCGGGGATTCAACAATGTTTTTAAGATGAACGTCGAAATTCAGAGACTTTACCCCCGAGTCGTAGATGGATGTTGTAGTACCGCTAAATGTCATAAACTCCGCTAAATGTCATAAACTCCGATAAATGTCATAAACTCCGCTAAATGTCATAAACTCCGCTAAATGTCATAAACTCCGCCATAAACTCCGCTAAATGTCATAAACTCCGATAAATGTCATAAACTCCGCTAAATGTCATAAACTCCGCTAAATGTCATAAACTCCGCTAAATGTCATAAACTCCGATAAATGTGATAAACTCCGCTAAATGTCATAAACTCCGCTAAATGTCATAAACTCCGATAAATGTCATAAACTCCGCTAAATGTCATAAACTCCGCTAAATGTCATAAACTCCGCTAAATGTCATAAACTCCGCTAAATGTCATAAACTCCGATAAATGTCATAAACTCCGATAAATGTCATAAACTCCGCTAAATGTCATAAACTCAGCTAAATGTCATGTCATAAACTCCGCTAAATGTCATAAACTCCGCTAAATGTCATAAACTCCGATAAATGTCATAAACTCCGCTAAATGTCATGAACTCCGCTAAATGTCATAAACTCCGATAAATGTCATAAACTCCGATAAATGTCATAAACTCCGCTAAATGTCATAAACTCCGCTAAATGTCATGAACTCCGCTAAATGTCATAAACTCCGCTATTGGGGGGAAATGTATGGATATGTCACTACAATTAAACAAGTCGAATATGTCATAACTATAAACTAAATGTTCAGAATTATAACTGATCAAAAGTAGCATGTGCATGCAATAGAATGTATGCATGTATACGGTTATTGTCACTAGTCACTATATTATATGTTC
This sequence comes from Archivesica marissinica, assembly GCA_014843695.1. Lineage (NCBI taxonomy): Eukaryota > Metazoa > Mollusca > Bivalvia > Venerida > Vesicomyidae > Archivesica > Archivesica marissinica. The sequence goes on along the minus strand of CM026389.1, from coordinate 3,466,086 downwards.
AAGACGTCGACAAATCGATATTAAAGCGACAATACATCGGTGAAAACGCAAATTTCTACGGAATGTATTTTCCTATTATAGGGTATAATTGTTTTCCGAATATTTGCCTCAAAAGCTGAGTATTTCAACTAATAAACAACCGTCGTATACGACGTGTGTTGACATAACAATCTAATGTAAATAGGGTCAACATCCATGCGTAATGCAATATGTGTATCCTTAATAAATAACGTGATTTATGGATTGGTACATATTTACCGTTATATCTCGCCATTTGTGCATGTGCATATTTATTTTTAGATTAATACGATTTGAAATATCAACAAACGACAGTAGCACACGCTTGGCATATACTCTACTAGTAAACAAACATCAATTCAGGAGCGTAGCTGGCCGTTATATGAAATCCTACTTTCAGTTTCTATACAACAAAAACAATGTTTATGTATAGAAAGTTAGTGTTCAAATTACTTCGGAAGAATTTGTAGTAGCAATGCAATTTATACGTAACAAAGCATATCTTGGGATTTTTTCAATGTAATGTCGCTTTAAGTAAATCCAGCAACAGGCGGTGATGAACCTGGTTGTAATGCTGTGTTTGTCAATGCGTCACTTGTGATCCGGAAATCTCGATTCCGCTCAATATGTACAAGAGGACAATTATTATGTTCACAGCTTGACGAAATGCTGCTTGACTTTGTGCCACTGTTGTATACTTTAGACAATACATCACCTGGAATTATACGAAATACATGTAAGATTGTTATTTGATAATTGTGTTATTAAAACAAACTAAAACATAACATTGAAATGCTGTGTACATCTTTCAAACTGTTTAATCGAGAGGTTGTGAGTTGGAACCACGCCAGAACTATGGTGATGATGTCCGTAGGCAATGCAGTAAATCCACAAGGGCTCTCAGAGAGAGAGAGAGAGAGAGAGAGAGAGAGAGAGAGAAGAAGAGAAGAGAGAGAGAGAGAGAGAGAGAGAGAGAGAGGAGAGAGAGAAATCTTGTTCTGCAATCGAACTAAAAATAACTTTGCATAAACCAATCACTGACTGTTGACCTCGCCTCTTATCGATCTCAACTATATCACAAGGCTTTCAATCTTTGCTCATGTTGACCTGCTGGTCTGCAACTTACCAGAAACAACGCCATGTGGTATATCTTCATTCCCGACAACACCACAGAGCGCGTTAGCATTGTTTCTACGATCTATTACGTCATCTTCGAGACGAGGGCTTCCGGATGAACCGGAATTTCCAATACCAGGCACGTGTGGTTGTGACGGCATGTTAGCAACTTTGTTCCTCTTGCGAAATTTTGCCCGTCTATTTTTGAACCAAACCTTAAGTGAAAAACATAATATAAGTAAGTAATAGACATGCCGTAATATGAGTTAGCGATGTATACGAGTGTGAAGTAAACGTCAACGAATTGGTGTGTAAGATACACAAGTTCGACCTTGCCCATGTACATACAAGACTTCTGGTTCTTGAATTAATTTATAGTTTATACAAATTTATGTCAGCTCGATTGTTTGTTTGTTTGTTTGTTTGTTTGTTTGTTTGTTTGCTAACACGCTGGACTTGTAAACCAGGGTTCGATCCCCCGTCTGACCCTAATAAAATTAACAGTCTTTCAGATGTGACATTAAACCGAGGTCTTGTGTTTGTTTGTGTGTTTGATTTTTGATTTAACGAAACATCAACAGCCAAATGGCCACTCTCTAGCTAGTATTGGTTTAAACTTGTTATTTATTTTACAACGATTGCGAAGCTTCTCACCAATGCAACCCGGGTTCAATCCTCGGACCAGAAAGTATGTGAGATGGTACGGTGGTCGCCAGATCGGACAGGTGGGTTTTCTCCGAATACTCCGGTTTCCTTCCACCTGAATGACCACATATACGCTCTCATCCGCGCCAACGAGAGTGATTATAATAAGATGTATGTTAGAACTTGCTTCGCAATCGTTGTAAAATATATAAAGTTTAAACTTTTTTAGTATATTTACAAATGCCGTTTCGGTCAAAGGGAAGTAACTTTTATATGACTTTCGCGGGATTTTACTTTGAAAGTAGGTGACTTGATAAGAAAACATATGATTTTATTTGGCAAACCGCAACATTTATTTCTCCAAATTATATGTATCTTACAACTGGTTCTGGAGTGTTGTTTGTACTCAAAGTAATTTAGTTAAGTTTCGGCGCATACGCCGTGCCCGAGCGATTAAGGTCATTGACTTCAAAAGACTTGCCCCTCATCACTGTAGGTTCGAATCCAACTAGGGTGTCTAATTCTTCAATGTGGGGAAGCTATCCAGCTGGGTTGTGGACGGCCGGTTGTTCTGCCCAGGTGCTTGTTCGTGCCTGAAATACTGCTCTGGCGGGCATCCTTGGTCTTCATCCACCACTAACAGCTGGAGACTCGCAATAATGACTTAAGCTGCCGTAGCGACTTTAAACTCAAAAGGCAAACAAACAAATGTATACGAAATCTGACAAAAATAAAAACTATTCTCTGAAAGTGCAACCAAATATTAGTAATTCCTTTTTGAAATAAGTATATATAATGCTTCAAACCTGGATTCTAGCTTCCGGTAAATTCGTCATCATAGCAAGTCGTTCGCGCATGACAACATCCGGGTAGTGCGTTTTTGAAAATGTCTTCTCCAGCGCTGCTAACTGCTGATTGGTGAACGCAGTTCTACTGCGGCGCTGTTTTCTATTCGCACCATAGCGGGCTTCAAATAGCATGTCTACAAGGCACACATCAAATATTGCACTTAGTTTATACACATTTATTTATTAGCTCGATTGCGAAACAAGTTCATACAACTAGGCAATGTGTATTTAGGTATCTTGCATAATGACACCAAAACCATGTGTACTAGTATAGTTTATACACATTTATTTTAGCTCGATTGCGAAACAAGTTATTACAACTTATACTAATCACATCGAGACCTCATTCCTGATGGAATCCATCGCCACGAGGGAGAGAGAAGAGGCAACGTGGAATTTAAATGCCTTGCCTAAGGGCACAATCTAACGGCTCCAGCGAGGCTCGAACTCCGGACCGTTCGCACCTGAAGCGAACGTGCATCAACTGCGTTATCACGACTTCCTATATTGCACTTACAGGGCAAGCTAAATATTTTAAGTTATCTAGTGTTATAAACAATTTTGCTTCTATATTTGGCATACATGTATATTTAATTATGATGATGTTCATTCAGCAAATGGCGAACGGTCAGTGAACTTCATATCGATCTTGTCAAATTTCAGTGAAAAGGTCACCAAACGTACAAGTCACATAATAATAACAACCACAAAACAATCACTAACATGTTCAAATACATTGACTGAGTGGTTACGGTTGACTTCAAATTACTTGCATCTCATCGTAGGTTCGAATCCCACCCGAGATGTCGATTAAGTTTGTGTGAAGAAGCCATCCACATGGCTTGCGGTAAGTCCGTGGTTACCCCCAGGGTACCCGTCCATGTCTGCAATAATGTACGTAGGGGTGCCCCGAGGTCTTCCTCCACCAATACTAGCTGGGAGGTCGCCGTGTGACGTAAGCTGTTGGTGGTACTTTAAACCCAGAAACAAACAAACTATTGAATAATGTCCAACCTAATCTATGAACCGCAAATAAGATTTCGATAGGGTTTAGCTTTTCATTTATTCGAACGAATGTATGGTAAAATAAGGTCAATCTAGAGAATATCACTCGTAGAGATGCAGACACTTGCGCTGGTTCATGTATTTGACACAAGAATAAATGCTTGATATTACATGACCTTGATTTGACCTTGAAAGGTCAACCTCGAAGTGATCACATGGGGTGATATATGTATGTCTTGCTTCGTGGTCCGTTGACATGTATACATATAGTTCACTGTAGGCGTAAATGGGAGTGAACACTTCCACATGCTTTTACCGATTTATAGCAAAATCGAATCCATCAGCACAGACAGACAGACAGACAGACAGACAGACAGACAGACAGACAGACAGACAGACAGACAGACAGACAGACAGACAGACAGACAGACAGACAGACAGACAGACAGACAGACAGACAGACAAGACAGACAGACAGACAGACAGACAGACAGACAGACAGACAGACAGACAGACAGACAGACGACAGACAGACAGACAGACAGACAGACAGACAACAGACAGACAGACAGACAGACAGACAGACAGACAGACAGACAGACAGACAGACAGACAGACGCGACAGACAGACAGACAGACAGACAGACAGACAGACAGACAGACAGAGACGACAGACAGACAGACAGACAGACAGACAGACAGACGACAGACAGACAGACAGACAGACAGACAGACAGACAGACAGACAGACAGACAGACAGACAGACAGACAGACAGACAGACAGACAGACAGACAGACAGACAGACAGACAGACAGACAGACGACGACAGACAGACAGACAGACAGACGACAGACAACAGACAGACAGACAGACAGACAGACAGACAGACAGACAGACAGGCAGACAGACAGACAGACAGACAGACAGACAGCCAGACAGACAGACAGGCAGACAGACAGACAGACAGACAGACACTACGGAGGATGAACCACAGACAGACAGACAGCCAGCCAGACAGACAGACAGCCAGCCAGCCAGCCAGCCAGCCAGCCAGCCAGACAGACAGACAGACAGACAGACAGGCAGACAGACAGACAGACAGACAGACAGACACTACGGAGGATGAACCCACTAATGCCACAAACATTATTTTATATTACGCAAGCATTTCTTACTTACCAGCTAGTCTCTCTGCCAACGTGAACGGAAGTAGGGCCGGTGGCGGTGACGGAAAACTTTGACTGTACGGAAGCGGTAATCCAGGTCGTGGTAAACATATGGGATGTGGTAGCATGGATGCTGGTCGTTGAAACCCAATCAGTGCTGAACCACATGTGTATGGTATGTACATGTCATTGTAGGGCTGAAATTGCATGATTACCTGAAAGATGCATCAAAATTAATATAAATTAAATCAGGCTCTATGCTGTTTGCTATTCAGATGATCTTGCTAAAAACACTTGGCTGTGTAGCAAACAACATATATCCTGATCAGCACACAGCGTTACGCTATGGGTGATCTGGATCTATGTTGTTTGCAAATGCCTTTAAATGTATCCAGAATGAAATGGGTTAAATAGACATTTGTGAGCTAATTCAATGATGAATCATGACTAGGGAATCCGATATTAGTATATAGACTATTAGATTTGTGGGAGTTAATTTTGGTTTCGCCTGTGGCACTGAAGCTACGTATATATTTAGTTTAAGCTTTATTTATTATACAACGATTGCGAAGCAAGTTCTAACAACTTAATGTAACATTTCCCCCGGTTTCCGCCATGTGTATATTAATTAACGACATGTACACTGATCGTCACAATTTCAAGAAAGGTTTAAGTTTAAACGTTATTTATTTTACAATGATTGCGAAGCAAGTTTTTAACAAGAGTGTATCGCTTGAATTATTATCTTTATAGGTACTGGCGTCTCATCAGTGTGTGGAGCTGTACATGGAGTCGACCGCCCGTGACATTCAATTACATGATACATGTAGTAATGGTAATGTCGGTATTTGTTTATTGTGCAAGGGCAATAGCATACCTGGATTGTGCACTCTTTAACAACACTCTCGTTGGCGCGGAGGAAAGCGTAAATGTGGTATGTTGTGTGGGAGGAAACCGGAGTACCGGGAGAAAACCCACCTGTCCGATCTGGCGACCTCCGTACCATCTCACATACTTGCCGGTCCGAGGATCGAACCCGGGTTGCATTGATGAGAAGCGAGCGCGTTAACCACTGCGCTAATCGGGCAGCCTATGTATCTATGTAACCTCGGACAATCACACTGACACAGAAATGGTCAACAATGTATGATCACTAATGAGAGACATTAGTCAGTTACTGCCCCTGTAAAGTAGATTTGATCCTCTTAATTGGCTTCCTCTGTTTTTATCGTTGTTTCCTTTGCATCACATGATATCTGTTTTCATTAGTTTTCTTATCTTATGATTATTAAATTACTAAATCTCGACAGATATCCTACAGCATATCCAATGGATACTTTACTGTAGAAGTTGATTATAAATTAATTAACATACTTTTGATAAAATCACATTTATCATACCGCAACACATGGTTATGGAACACCAATAAAAACAAAGGCTTTCAACTAAAAGGACCACTACATATTTCGGGATAAATCGGACTTTATCTCTCAAGGGAGGTAATCGAAAACCCAATAATGTATCTCATTGTTTTGGGAAGCTCCTCCATGAGCCAATGACCAATCCATTAATTGTTGGTGATTATCTTGGTCTGGCTCACATCGTGACGGAGGTATGCCCTCTATTTTGTATTGCAATGAATACAGTTATCCCTTTAAGTTCACGGCTATAACCCGTTGAACACACCGTTATTATAGTATGACGTCATTATGCTTGTACTGAGGTCTTTTAGTCATAGCACTTGATATCAAGTACTAAAACATTCATTAAAATCGGTGATCATTTAGTGTTCAACGTTTGTTATTTATTATGTATATGCGAAATAGTCAAGAATATTGGTAACATTGTTATGCCTACGTAAACAGACCTGAATCTTAGAACAGAGGTTCCTACGTAGTTCATGATTCGTTCATATATTCATATATTCATATATTCATACAGAACAGAAATTTACTCGGAGATGACCACCTGGTTGAATCATATTCCAGAAATCACAAGCGCTGTACTCATAAACCGAATACAATTCCAACAAATTAAAGCAATGTGTGTAATGTCACACATAAGAAGACGAATTTCACTTTTTATTACAATGTTCATTATTTAAGGATCTTAGAACGCAATATATAATGACAAATTACTGGAAACGACTACATATTCCATAATTTGTAAACGCTCCTCTCTACAGACGGATATGTAGTCCAGTGATAGCACGCTGGACTGGTAACCCAGGGATCGCAGGTTTAATTCCCGTCTGACCCTAATACAATTAATAGTCTTTCAGATGGGACGTTAAACCGAGGTCTCGTGTCGGTGCTGTACGCCGTGTACGTAAAAGAACCAGAGAAGACTCTGGAATGGGTCTCTGTATCATAGCACTATCCTCCAAATATCTAAAATGACTAATCTCTTCAGGAGGCGTCACTCAAATGGGCAACCGGTAACGACGATAAATAGACGTATTGAATGTGTTAACATCATTATTGCCTTATTATATATTGGAGAATGTTCTTTGATATATACAGCTGAACATCATAATTGTACATTTTTATATGTATGAGCTCATGGGCATATTGTCTATTAATATATTAATCTATTCGATATAATTATAAGTAGATGTATTAATGTAACATTTCCCCCGATTTCCGCCATATGTTTATTAATTAACTACGTGTACTTTTAAAGATATATGCATGTTCAAACTGATTGTCACAATTTCAAGAAAGGATTAAGTTTAAACATTATTTATTTTACAACAATTGCGAAGCAAGTTTTAACAACTTATATTAATCACTCTTTGGCGCGGATGAAAGCGTATATGTCATTCGTGCGGGAGGAAATCGGAGTACCCGGAGAAAACCCACCTGTCCAATCTGGCGACCACCGTACCATCTCACATACTTCCCGCTAACCACTACGCTAATCAAACAAAGAGATTATGTAGTCCAGTGGTAACACGCTGGACTGGTAATCCAGGGATCTCAGGTTCGATCCCCCGTCTGACCCTAATACAATTAACAGTCTTACAGATGGGACGTTAAACCGAGGTCTCGTGTCGGTGCTTTACACCGTGCACGTAAAAGAACCAGAGGAGATTCTGGAATGGGTCTCTGTCTGTATCATGCACTATCCTCCAAAATCTAAAATAACTAATCTCTTCAGGAGGCGTCGCTCATATGAGCAACCGGTAGCGACGATAAATAAATATAAAACACACACAAAGAGGTTGACAATTGTATTCGTTTCAAAATCAGTATTACACAAGTTTTCCAGAAATGAAATCCATCTTTTTTAACATTTGTAATGTAGATCTACTTGAACATTATAAAAAATATATAATCTTAATTTGACTAGGTTAGTATTTGTTCTCTTCCTAACTCCAATTTTCTGTAACAAATCATAACCGCAATGAAATTAATTCACTTTTAACACGTGTCATTAATATTGCTAGTATAAACAGGATTATATATTTAATATAGTAAATTATGATAGCAAATTAACAAGCAACCTAAAAATAAATTAATGTTACTTACAAAAACGTCTTTAATGACAGTATGTCCGACTTGGTTGCATGCAAATGAACGAGCTTTACGAATCTAACTACATTTCTGGATTTACTTCGTATATGGAAATGTAACTGAAGCCGTACTGTACCGTACCGTACGTTATATTTATCCTCGCTTTTCAAGCACCTGTTTTAATATTCTTAAATATTGAAAAGTGATTAACGCGTTTATAACACCGCTAACTAGTTTACATATACGATTTTAGTTTGAAATTAAGTGTTTGAAATGTCTTTTAATCCGTAATTGTTTGATAATTAAACAAATCGTCGATTTGCCAAAATTTGTTTCAAGGGTTTACTATAGAAATTTTAGGTAGTAAAACTATCGTATTTCTGTTTGTCGTTATCTCTGTGTCGGTTCGAGTGGTGGTTCTCCTGCCACCCAGGCTATCGGAGTCCATAAGTAGCCCTTGGGTTTGGTTTATGAAGTATTTTGTTCGATTAATCCGTGTGCAGAAGGGCTAAACCTGTGTGAGCTAAATAACGCAATTGACAGCTATATTTGTAGAGCACTTACAGTATTCTACAAGTTCGTGAACGTTTGAAAAGATATAACGGGCCAACTAACGTCCACGGTGATCTTTCGGTATCACCAATTAATTACAGTCAGAAGCCTTCTAACTGTCACCTCCTGATAAAGACCATATGTACTAGCATAGGCAGCAGGGCATGCACGCGGACAAATCGTTCCCTAGTCAACTCGACTCTCGGCCTCGTCATACGCCGTAGTACCCCTGGCTGTTGTACGGTGCGATTTTCGATGTTAATGAATCACCCACACTTTACTATGTGTTGACATATCAACAAGATTTACAATAAAAGCCTTGTTTTAAAAATGCTAAACAAACGTCCATTGTACTATAAAAGTGTGTTCTTATAGTGCAATCGACCTTTTTCGAGTCTAGTTGACTGGGGTACGATTTGTCCGCGTGCATGTACATGTGTATTTGTCAGAACTGCATGTGGCGTATCTATGCAAGCGGCTGCCTATGTGTACGATATGTAGGGTCGTTGAAGGAAACGTAAATTCTTGTTTGCCACATATGCTTTGGGTCTTGACACATGACCCCAAGCGTCAGGTGGGCGGTTCTGGCTCAAAAATAGTTCTTGTATTTTAAGGACATTATAATACACCAAATGCTCGCTATACACAACACTTGTTTAAGTGATATCCAATTAAGTTCAAAAACGACATCAGCCATGATCAACGTCATACACGTCATTGATAACGTCAGTGATGTCTGCAATGTCCTTAGCAAATACACCGTGAAAGCCACAGGCACAATACACAATATTTCTTTGCCCTATGGTCATATACTATTAGTAAGTAATATTTACTGTAAACATTACTTACTATATTTAAGCTTTATTTATTTTACACCGATTGCCAAGCAAGTTTTAACAAGTTAGCCTATATTAATCACTCTCGTTGGCGCGGATGAACGCGTAAATGTTGTCATTCGTGTGGGAGGAAACCGGAGTACCCGGAGAAAATCCAGCTGTTCGATCTGGTGACCACCGTATCATCTCACATACTTCCCGGTCCGAGGATCGAACCCGGGTTGCATTTGTGAGAAGCGAGCGCGCTAACCACTGTGCTAATCGGACAGCCCAGTGTATTGTTTACTAGGATAGCGCTCCTGCTCATAGAACCGAATATACACAACTGCAAATTAGTTTACTCGGATTCGACAATGTCGTGCATGCAGCTTATAGCCCGTACCTAACTATTATTGATTTAGTTCCTTGCATGATCTTCGAAATACGTGAATAACAGTCCAGATATTTTTGAATAATTAAGAAATAATAAGTATCAACCGTGATATATCGCAGAATAACCCGAGTTTGAAGTTCTTAATAACTAGTTCATAAGAACGACAAACGAGGGTTATTCTGCTGTATACCACGGTTGATACTTATTATTTCGATTCTAACACGACTTACTTCTAATAATTTTAGACGAGAATGAAAGGAGTATTTTCTTCAAACACAGTGCTACTCCACTGCATTTGGCTTTCGAAATTTCCTCCTGCGTAAGGGGTGATGACGTTATTTTATGGAAAATATCAATCTAGTGCAATAATTGTATTTATTTTATCAAATAAAACTGTACAGAATAGTAACTGAAACGTTACTTAACAGAAAAACAAGACGGACAAGAGATTATCTGATTCTAAAAATAGCTCACTTCCGCGAATTCCCACGGTAATATTTACAAACATCACGTGACTTTCATTCATAAAACTTTACACGCATTGTATAAATGGAATAGTCAAACACGGTGTGCGCGCAGCATAGTTCAAGGTAGGTAAATCGCAGAATAACCCGAGGTAGATGTTACTCTACAAGTATGTATGTTATTAGCTGGGTCGTGATAGAATGTCTTATTAGAATTGTATTTTAATCCCCGAAAGACAGACCAACTGTCAACACAAACCATTGGTTTAAACATATGTATTCGATAATAATGTACATTACATATACATTGTATACAAAACGAAAATGGATTAAATCGGAAGCTTAAAGCTTATTGAGATTTTCTCCATAACCATTGTTTACATTCCCGTCAGGATTGTTTATAGATAGGTTTCACTGTATAAAAACATTCAAAAAACATATAGAGGGTATTTGTGTTTCCGTGATAACTAGATGAAATATAATCATATCTTACAGTAATAAACACAAATCTGCATTTTAACTTCCGTAATAAGAAATAGTTCCGGTATAATATTCCGAGTTAGTCAAAATTAAAAACTACAGACTAAAGAAATTCATTAGAATATATTACTTTATAATTAACTGTTCACGAGTGTCAGAAAATAGCTAAAATACAAAAGTACACCCAGCCGCGGAGGAATACGATACTCAAGCAGTGACAGAAAAAATGCCATCCTTCACTGTTTGAAAACTCAATCATTCATTGGAAAGCATAAAATCAATATTTTTCTTCCTTTTTTGTATAATGACAACGTACTTTTTAAATATAAATCAAACTTGGACGTCGTGATAGCGCTGTGGCAGTGCGATCACTTCAGTTCGATCCCCGCTGGAGCCGTTACGATTGTGCCCTTATGCAAGGCATTCATTTATATTCCACGTTACCTCTTCTCTCTCCCTCGTGGCGATGAATTCCATCGTTGATTGTGATATGGGGTGGGGCATTTGGATCGGACACGTGGGGTGGGGCATTTGGATCGGACACGAGGGCAACAACAAAAAAAGGAAAAATTCAGCACCAATAATGTTAATTATTACCTATTGCTCTTAATTGATCGTCAAACATTTTTCTTTTAAAGCATTAGAGGAGGAGAATATCTAATGTTGCAAGAACTTGTGTCCATCCCTTTTGCTTTTTTGATATTCATATCTTTCATTGTCTTAATTTATATTGTGTACAACTATTGTCAAAGAGCAATTAAATATGATTAGTTATGAATTCCATTAGGAATGAGATCTCGAGAGTGATTAATATAAGTTGTAATTGAGATAAAATAAATTTGAATAAATAAAACAAATACAACATAAATCATCAACAGATGGTACCTACCATTTGTATACGACCACTGAAAAACAGCAACACGATATAGCTAGCTTGCAACGTATACTCTAAACTTGTTCACTTTCGCTCTTTGCATACAACACCTGAAAGTGTGCGATCTATATATCTTGCAATGATGATCAGCTGCCACGGAAACAAGCCAAAGCAGCTGCAGACTCCTTTTATGGAGAAAAGACTGGCCGAGTATACAGATCCCACTGCATTATGTAGATTAATGGTGCTTAACACACGTAACACAGAGTGCAATAATGTCATGGTTACACTACCGATTATATGCCCGAACATAAAATACTTGAAGATCCAATAATACTAATAATAATTACTAGTAACCAGTCAAAATCCAATAATTACTAGTAACCAGTCAAAATCCAATAATTACTAGCAGCCAGTCAATATCCAATAATTACTAGCAGCCAGTCAATATCCAATAATTACTAGCAGCCAGTCAATATCCAATAATTATTAGTAACCAGTCAATATCCAATAATTACTAGCAGCCAGTCAAATAAAAAAAAACAAACCAAAAACACACCACAAACCAAAAACAAACACAATATCCAATAATTATTAGTAACCAGTCAATATCCAATAATTACTAGCAGCCAGTCAATATCCAATAATTACTAGTAACTAGTCAATATCCAATAATTACTAGTAACCAGTCAAAATCCAATAATTACTAGCAGCCAGTCAATATCCAATAATTACTAGTAACCAGTCAATATCCAATAATTACTAGCAGCCAGTCAATATCCAATAATTATTAGTAACCAGTCAATATCCAATAATTACTAGCAGCCAGTCAATATCCAATAATTACTAGTAACTAGTCAATATCCAATAATTATTAGTAACCAGTCAATATCCAATAATTACTAGCAGCCAGTCAATATCCAATAATTACTAGTAACTAGTCAATATCCAATAATTACTAGTAACCAGTCAAAATCCAATAATTACTAGCAGCCAGTCAATATCCAATAATTACTAGTAACCAGTCAATATCCAATAATTACTAGCAGCCAGTCAATATCCAATAATTATTAGTAACCAGTCAATATCCAATAATTACTAGCAGCCAGTCAATATCCAATAATTACTAGTAACTAGTCAATATCCAATAATTATTAGTAACCAGTCAATATCCAATAATTACTAGCAGCCAGTCAATATCCAATAATTACTAGTAACTAGTCAATATCCAATAATTACTAGTAACCAGTCAAAATCCAATAATTATTAGTAACCAGTCAAAATCCAATAAGTATTAGTAATCTGTCAATATCCAATAATTACTAGTAACCAGTCAAAATCCAATAATTACTAGCAACCAGTCAACATCCAATAAGTATTAGTAATCTGTCAATATCCAATCATTACTAGCAGCTAGTCAAAATCCAGTCATTACTAACAACCAGTCAAAATCCAGTCAATGCTAGCAACCAGTCAAAATCCAGTCATTGCTAACAACCAGTCGAAATCCAGTCAATGCTAGCAACCAGTCAAAATCCAGTCATTACTAACAACCAGTCAAAATCCAGTCAATGCTAGCAACCAGTCAAAATCCAGTCATTGCTAACAACCAGTCGAAATCCAGTCAATGCTAGCAACCATTCGAAATCCAGTCATTGCTAACAACCAGTCAAAATCCAGTCAATGCTAACAACCAGTCGAAATCCAGTCATTGCTAACAACCAGTCGAAATCCAGTCAATGCTAACAATCAGTCGAAATCCAGTCAATGCTAACAACCAGTCGAAATCCAGTCAATGCTAGCAACCAGTCGAAATCCAGTCATTGCTAGCAACCAGTCGAAATCCAGTCAATGCTAACAACCAGTCGAAATCCAGTCAATGCTAGCAACCAGTCAAAATCCAGTCATTGCTAACAACCAGTCGAAATCCAGTCATTGCTAACAACCAGTCGAAATCCAGTCATTGCTAGCAACCAGTCGAAATCCAGTCATTGCTAGCAACCAGTCAAAATCCAGTCATTGCTAACAACCAGTCAAAATCCAGTCAATGCTAACAATCAGTCGAAATCCAGTCATTACTAACAATCAGTCAAAATCCAGTTAATGCTAGCAACCAGTCGAAATCCATCCAGTCATTGCTAACAACCAGTCGAAATCCATCCAGTCATTGCTAACAATCAGTCGAAATCCAGTCAATGCTAGCAACCAGTCGAAATCCAGTCAATGCTAGCAAACCAGTCGAATTCCAGTCAATGCTAACAACCAGTCGAAATCCAGTCAATGCTAACAACCAGTCGAAATCCAGTCAATGCTAACAACCAGTCGAAATCCAGTCAATGCTAACAACCAGTCGAAATCCAGTCAATGCTAGCAACCAGTCGAAATACAGTCAATGCTAACAACCAGTCGAAATCCAGTCATTACTAACAACCAGTCAAAATCCAGTCATTGCTAACAACCAGTCAAAATCCAATTAATGCTAACAACCAGTCAAAATCCAGTCAATGCTAACAACCAGTCAAAATCCAGTCATTGCTAACAACCAGTCAAAATCCAATTAAATCAACCAGTCAAAATCCAGTCATTACTAGCAACCAGTCAAAATCCAATAAAATCAACCAGTCAAAATCCAGTCATTACTAGCAACCAGTCACAATGTAATGTCAGACATGTAGTCATTATCAGTACACATGAGATCGTATTAATATGATGCAAGTCGGCCATTTATTACCGCCGTAACGTTGTAAGAGCATTACGCAGGGAAAAAACAGCAGCTTGACAAGGACTAAATACAAGAATAAAGAATGAAAGCGGATGAATTAATCTTTCATGCATTTAATTGACAATAACATCTTACCTTTCAGACACGTATCAGCTGTGGGACTACTCATTTTCATACGCAATATTTAAATAGCCGATCAAGAGTAATACACACTTATTGCGATAGCATTTGCTTATGTAATGGTGCAATCTCCGAAAGAGGCCCATATCGCCCTGTTATCAGAATGAACTTCGTAAATACGTAAATAGGCAGATGTGCATCCGAGGTCGAATGTAGTCCCAATAACTAATATAGTTCATTTTTCTTCTGACAGGCAGTGTATAGTTTTTGTGTTGTTGTTTTTCTTGAGAATTTATGTGACTTGAGAACACTTCAGACTAGTTGATGTGTAGAAAAGATGTGGTGTAAGAATGCAGGTCATTGCAAACTGAAGGTTGGTATATTGTATTATTTGGTGGAGGAATACAGTGTGTAAACACAATGACGTTATTCACAGGTGAGCACTGACTATGCAAACCATTACTTTTGGGACAATTTTGCTGTTTTCCAGTTTGATTTAAATACCTCTTCTCGTTGGTGCGGATGACAGCATATATATGTGGCCATTAATTAGCGCGGGAAGCAACGGAGTACCAGGAGAAAACCCACATGTCCAATCATCTGGCGACCACGATACCACCTCACATATTTCCCAATCCGAGGATCGAACCAACCCGGGTTACATTGGTTATAAGCGAGCGTGCTAAGCCCTGTGCTACTCCGACAACTACGGCATAGGATAATAATAATTATTATTATTATAGTCCGGTGGTTTAGGGCGGAGCTAGTAATATAGGATCTCATTTAACCTTTATTAACCATCGCTCGCCCACATGGTTCACCATACGCCTCCGTCGTCTAGTTGAGGTCGCTAACTTGTATACCACTGTAACCTATCATCACTGATGGTCACGTGTTCGAGCCCGCAGACATTGTCCTTTATATGAAAATGTTGGCAGTTTCTTATGGAGGTTTGTGCACCAAGTTTTCGTTAACCGTTGAAGCCTGCCCAGGAAAGGTGTTGTTAGGTAAATTGCCCGTCGCTCAAATGGGCAGCAGGTAGCGACGTTAAATAAACGTAAATAAAAACTAATTCTTATTAATAACTATCACGGAACTCGACCATGGCCTCATGCATTTCATTAAATGTGTTTGCAGTAACATGACAATGACATATTTAGGATATGAAGGGGCACGGTAATCCCCTTGCTTGTTCAATTCACGAGGCACGTGTACTACAAACCGATTATAGTCGAAATCTTTCTATTTATTTGTTTTTTTAGATATAAACTCCTTAATTCACCGATCTTCCAACCCTTCTTGAGATGGTCCGTAGACATTGGGGAACCGGGGAAGTCAGGAATTCACTCTCACCCCGACCTGCAAAGGACTTACAGAAATATAGGATTAAGTTGTAGATTAGCGCATCGCGGCATGTTTACATTAGAACCATTAGTCTGTGCACACTTATATTAAGTTGATGACCAACTATATTTACTCACACGAAAAAGAAAGTGTGGTGTTTTACGTTTATTTATCGTCGTTACCGGTTGCCCATATGAGCGACGCCTCCTGAAGAGATTAGTCATTTTAGATTTTGGAGGATAGTGCAATGATACAGACAGAGACCCATTTCAGAGTCTAGTCTGGTTACCACTGGACTACAGATCCGTCTGTAAGAAAGTGTGCACTTGGTTTTATACTTATATATAGAAGCAATAAATAGGCAAATTTGGTATCAAAATGTGCAAAAATGTATTGGCTACACGATGTTTTACTTTTAATTGAAATGTGATAATTATCAGAACACTGTTTTACGTGTGAATATAAGTATATAATTTTCCCTCTAACCAAGTGCACACTTTTTTATTTTTATTTTTGAAACTTTATTTATTTTACAACGATTGCGAAGCAGGTTTTGAAAGCTTATATTAATTATTCTCGTTGGCGCGGATGAAAGCGTATATGTGGTCATTCGTGTGGGAGGAAACCGGAGTACCCGAAGAAAACCCACCTGTCCGATCTGGTGACCACCGTACCATCTCACATACTTCCCGGTCTGAGGATCGAACCCGGGATGCATTGGTGAGAATAAATAATAAAGAGGTTGGAAAAAGTCGGCCGACGTGAAGATGTTTTTTTGTGGAAAGCACAACTGTATGTGTAGGTTTACTAGGCCAAAGAAAGTTGGAACACAAACTAGAAGAAAGTTTGTTTTGATGTTGTTTTATTTTCGCTGTTTTAGTTGTTTTATTGTTTGCTACATGTGAAATGAGTAACAGCATGTAAGCATTGTCCAACTCTAATCACCAGGTTAGTTAACACAAATTAAGCTTCGCTCGATTGCGAAACATGCTTTTACAACATTAGTCAAATCGCTCTCTATACACCATTCCTGATTGAATACATCGACATGGGGGAGAGAGGAGATTTGGAATTTAAGTACATAAGTGCACACTAGTACCGGATACCGGTTTGTTTTGACGACTTTATGGAAGATTGACCTTGTCAAATAAATGTCCTCATTAAATAAAGTCTTTATTATTATTTTACAAACTACGCCATGCATATTTCTTTTAAACAGGAAAACATACACGTTCTCAGAGGCGGATTAAGTGGAAGGCTGACTGGGCTGAAGCCAGGGACTTCACTTTACTTCTATATAATTGTGCAAGATTTGACAATAAAGATCATTTTGACTTAAATCTTAATCCGAGTTTTATCTCAAGTTTCAAGATGAGTCGTCGGTAATAGCAAGGATTGGATAAATATTTGTACAAAGAGTAAATCGAAACCGTATATATATATATATATGCACATGAGTTTGAAATGTTAGGCTACTAAATATCTGATATCTCTAGCCTAACGATAATCTCATGCCTCCGTGTATTTATATACAGGTGTGGTTCTGTGGTACGTATTCAAGACAGTTGATAGCTTGAGGAATCTACTGCAAGCCCCCGTGTATCTATATACAGGTGTGGTTCTGTGGTACGTATTCAAGACAGTTGATAGCTTGAGGAATCTACTGCAAGCCCCCGTGTATCTATATACAGGTGTGGTTCTGTGGTACGTATTCAAGACAGTTGATAGCTTGAGGAATCTACTGCAAGCCCCCGTGTATCTATATACAGGTGTGGTTCTGTGGTACGTATTCAAGACAGTTGATAGCTTGAGGAATCTACTGCAAGCCCCCGTGTATCTATATACAGGTGTGGTTCTGTGGTACGTATTCAAGACAGTTGATAGCTTGAGGAATCTACTGCAAGCCCCCGTGTATCTATATACAGGTGTGGTTCTGTGGTACGTATTCAAGACAGTTGATAGCTTGAGGAATCTACTGCAAGCCCCCGTGTATTTATATACAGGTGTGGTTCTGTGGTACGTATTCAAGACAGTTGGTGGCTTGAGGACTCGACTGCAAGCTCCCGTGTATTTATATACAGGTGTGGTTCTGTGGTATACTCGTATACATGACTGTGGCTTATGGATACGATTTCAAGCGAGCGAGCTGTATGAGCAAAATGTTAAGCCAAATTTAACATCCGCCCTGAGGGCACATCGTAGCCCATACGGAACCTCTACTTGACATGTTGGAGGGGATGGAGAGACATGCTAGGTCATTTCTATCGGACACTTGTTTCATGTAGGGCGGAGCTATAGAGGAGTTATGGCATTTGGTCATTTTATACATTTAGTTGACATACAGTGTGACTCTGCATGCACATAATTATACGTGAATTGGTTGTCCACCTGGTTTCATCAGTTATGACCACTTGACCTCTATACAGGCGTACACTGTGACTGTACAGGAACCAACAATAAGCGGCATGTCCACCTGGTTCCATCAGTTATGGCCACTTGACCTCTATACAGACGTACAATGCGACTGTACAGGAACCAACAATAAGCGGCATGTCCACCTGGTTCCATCAGTTATGGCCACTTGACCTCTATACAGACGTACAATGCGACTGTACAGGAACCAACAATAAGCGGCATGTCCACCTGGTTCCATCATGCTCGCCCATATGGTTTACCGGTGGCGAGGGTAAATAAATGGAATCATCATCGGTTCCATCAGTTATGGCCACTTGACCTCCATACAGACGTACAATGTGACTGTACAGGAACCAACAATAAGTGGCATGTCAACCTGGTTTCATCAGTTATGACCACTTGACCTCTATACAGACATACAATGCGACTGTACAGGAACCAACAATAAGTGGCATGTCAACCTGGTTCCATCAGTTATGGCCACTTGACCTCCATACAGACGTACAGTGTGACTCTGAATGCACCAAAACGTGAAGTGGTTGCCCACATGATTTCATCAAATATGGCCAATTGACCTATATATAGACATACAGGGTGACTGTACAGACACCTACTTAAAGTGGTTGTCCACCTGATAATTTACTGATATGTATAAGGGTTGGTGAAATGGTATGTGTACACAATATTGTATTCTTTATTCCATACACGCATGTGACTTAATGCAAACACCGACAAAACAGGAGATACGCAGAAACAATGAAGAAGTATTAGTTTAAACTTTATTTATTTTACAACGATTGCGAAGCAAGTTTTAACAACTTATATTAATCACTTTCGTTGGCGCGGATGAAAGCGTAAATGTGAACATTAGTATGGGAGGAAACCGGAATACCCGGAGAAAACCCACATGTCCGATCTGGTGACAATCGTACCATCTCACATACTTCCCCGTCCGAGGATCGAACCCGGGTCGCATTGTTGAGAACCGATTGTGCTAACCACTGCGCTAATCGGACAGCCTAAGCGAAGAAGTATGTAATTACTGTAATGAAATAATGGAAAACAGAAGTAATGTATGCACAAGAGCAGTAATGTATGCACAAGAGCAGTAATGTGTGTATGTGAGACTTCTGATGCTAGCATACGTAATGGCCGTTACACACTGTATGTTTCAGATCAAACGTCTATCTGTTCAGTGTTGTCTGGCAAAGGAGTACAATGCCGCGGCTAACGTCATTGTCCAAATTGATGACGTCACAATGGAACTTCCACCTGAAATATACAAAAGACTGTAACATGAAACTGTTTCATACATAGTATATCATATTTAGTACGAGTTATGCATTTCAAATATTTATGCACCAACAATTGGCAGAAGAAAACAAAAAATTCGTTCTTTTGTCAGGCCCGTAGCCACACTGAGGCACACCGAGACAGCAGTCCGCTAAAAATTTCCAAAAATTAAAATGCAAACACTATCCCTTTGCTGTATATAATGTTGACTGCTAGAGAGCTGAACGGTCAGTACATATGCATACGTCTAAACTCATTAAATCAAAAAAACGGAGAAAATCGCTTCCCCGGACCCCCCCCCTTCTAGATTGCCTTGGTTGAAATTTTCCTCTGCCTACGGTACTGTTTGTCTAAAGGTTGTGTGTTATGTTTATTCTATTAATGACATTGTGTGTTGTTTCTATTAATGACATTGTGTGTTGTTTCTATTAATGTCATTGCGTGTTGTTTCTAATAATGTAATTTTGTGTTGTTTCTATTAATGTCATTGCGTGTTGTTTCTATTAATGGCATTGTGTGTTGTTTTTATTAATGTCATTGTGTGTTGTTTCTATTAATGTCATTGTGTGTTGTTTCTATTAATGTCATTGCGTGTTGTTTCTATTAATGTCATTGCGTGTTGTTTCTATTAATGACATTGTGTGTTGTTTCTATTAATGTCATTGCGTGTTGTTTCTAATAATGTAATTTTGTGTTGTTTCTATTAATGTCATTGCGTGTTGTTTCTATTAATGGCATTGTGTGTTGTTTTTATTAATGTCATTGTGTGTTGTTTCTATTAATGTCATTGTGTGTTGTTTCTATTAATGTCATTGCGTGTTGTTTCTATTAATGTCATTGCGTGTTGTTTCTATTAATGACATTGTGTGTTGTTTCTATTAATGTCATTGCGTGTTGTTTCTAATAATGTAATTTTGTGTTGTTTCTATTAATGTCATTGCGTGTTGTTTCTATTAATGGCATTGTGTGTTGTTTTCTATTAATGTCATTTGGTAGCATTTTCATAAGGAAAAATTCTTTCAAAGAATATTTCGATATATTTACAGAAATTGTATTCCTACGCGCATTCTATTGTTATTTGTTTTTGGTGCGAAATTAGACAGTAACAGGAAGACAACACAACATCTCTTGATCCATAATTTTTAAAAATATATTTCGGAGTGGAAAAAGCTTCCCCAAGATGTAGGGAGAGTATTGTTAATTTAAACAGAGCATGTGGATGATAACTCATGAGCATGTGGAGGATAACGCATGAGCATGTGGATGATAACTCATGAGCATGTGGAGGATAACGCATGAGCATGTGGAGGATAACTCATGAGCATGTGGAGGATAACGCATGAGCATGTGGAGGATAACTCATGAGCATGTGGAGGATAACGCATGAGCATGTGGAGGATAACTCATGATCATGTGGAGGATAACGCATGATCATGTGGAGGATAACTCATGAGCATGTGGAGGATAACGCATGAGCATGTGGATGATAACTCATGAGTATGTGGATGATAACGCATGAGCATGTGGATGATAACTCATGAGTATGTGGATGATAACTCATGAGCATGTGGAGGATAACTCATGAGTATGTGGATGATAACGCATGAGCATGTGGATGATAACTCATGAGCATGTGGATGATAACGCATGAGCACGTGGATGATAACTCATGAGCATGTGGAGGATAACTCATGAGTATGTGGATGATAACTCAGGAGCATGTGGATGATAACTCGTGAGCATGTGGATGATAACTCATGAGCATGTGGAGGATAACTCATGAGTATGTGGATGATAACGCATGAGCATGTGGATGATAACTCGTGAGCATGTGGATGATAACGCATGAGCATGTGGATGATAACTCATGAGCATGTGGAGGATAACTCATGAGCATGTGGATGATAACTCATGAGCATGTGGAGGATAACTCATGAGTATGTGGATGATAACTCATGAGCATGTGGATGATAACGCATGAGCATGTGGATGATAACTCATGAGCATGTGGATGATAACTCGTGAGCATGTGGATGATAACTCATGAGCATGTGATGATAACTCAGAGTATGTGGATGATAACTCATGAGCATGTGGATGATAACTCATGAGCATGTGAATGATACTCATGAGCATGGGATGATAACTCATGAGCATGTGGATGATAACTCATGAGTATGTGGATGATAACTCATGAGCATGTGGATGATAACGCATGAGCATGTGGATGATAACTCATGAGCATGTGGATGATAACTCATGAGCATGTGGATGATAACTCAGGAGCATGTAATTGATAACTCGTGAGCATGTGGATGATAACTCAGGAGCATGTGGATGATAACTCATGAGCATGTGAGGATAACTCATGAGCATGTGGAGAAACTCATGAGCATGTGGATGATAACTCAGAGATGTGATGATAACTCATGAGCATGTGGATGATAACTCATGAGCATGTGAATGATAACTCATGAGCATGTGGATGATAACTCATGAGCATGTGGATGATAACTCATGAGTATGTGGATGATAACTCATGAGCATGTGGATGATAACGCATGAGCATGTGGATGATAACTCATGAGCATGTGGATGATAACTCATGAGCATGTGGATGATAACTCAGGAGCATGTGGATGATAACTCGTGAGCATGTGGATGATAACTCATGAGCATGTGGATGATAACTCATGAGCATGTGGAGGATAACGCATGAGCATGTGGAGGATAACGCATGAGCATGTGTATGATAACGCATGAGCATGTGGATGATAACGCATGAACGTGTGGATGATAACTCGTGAGCATGTGGATGATAACGCATGAGCATGTGGAGGATAACGCATGAGCATGTGGAGGATAACGCATGAGCATGTGTATGATAACGCATGAGCATGTGGATGATAACGCATGAACGTGTGGATGATAACTCGTGAGCATGTGGATGATAACGCATGAGCATGTGGAGGATAACGCATGAGCATGTGGAGGATAACGCATGAGCATGTGTATGATAACGCATGAGCATGTGGATGATAACGCATGAACGTGTGGATGATAACTCGTGAGCATGTGGATGATAACGCATGAGCATGTGGAGGATAACGCATGAGCATGTGGAGGATAACGCATGAGCATGTGTATGATAACGCATGAGCATGTGGATGATAACGCATGAACGTGTGGATGATAACTCATGAGCATGTGGATGATAACTCATGAGCATGTGTATGATAACTCCCATTATGTAGAGGTTATTACGGGGGGGTTGTTTGTTTTTAAACTTTATTTATTTTACAATGATTGCGAAGCAAGTGTTGACAACTTATATTAATCACTCTGATTGGCGCGGATGAAAGCGTATATGTGGTCATTCGTATGGGAGGAAACCGGAGTACCCGGAGAAAATCCATCTGTCCGAGCTGGCTACCATCGTACTATCTCACACACGTGCCGGTCCGAAAATCGAACCCGGGTCGCATTGGTGAGAAGCGAGCGCGCTAACCACTGCGCTAATCGGACAGCCAACTTACGGGGCGTGTTTCATGTTATCATAAGTATCTACCCGAGGTATCTTGATCAGCCTGAGACCGACGAGACGGACACATGCATGCAATTGTTACCAATCAATACACATTTTACTATTGACGACATAGTGTAGCATACTGGGCCTATATGTTGATTATAACTGTCTTGTAAATTGAACTTGGAACTTTTACTATACGATTACGGTACAATAGGGAAAACTGTCTCCGTAATAATCTACCAATCAATACACTGTACTTATTGACGTCAATAAGTCATGAAGCAAGGGAGGTACGTCACATACATATATACCTTTTGATGGGTTGTGCGTAGTGGTTGCTTTCGTCATGTGTGACGTCATACCGCCGGTACTTGTTGCTGGTGTTTTACTGCTAGGTTTCTTGTTACTTGTTGGTGACATCTTGGTGCTTGCAGATGTTTTCCCACTTGGTGTTTTACTGCTTGTTTTCTTGCCGCTTGTTGGTGACATTGCAGATGTTTTCCCACTTGTTGGTGTCGTTACACTGCCTGGTGGTGGTTTTGTTGTCTGTTTTGATGGTGTCATACTACGTGATGGTGACACGTGTGTAGCTGTAGCTACTGTTGTCGTCATCGCACAATATGCATCTGTGAAAAACAAAAGCCGTCACGACAACCACAAATGACTCCATTATTGCAAGTTCAGCTTCTCAGATATATAGCAATATATTTCTATACAATATCATCATAAACACAAGAAAAAATACGAGTATCACAATTTTCATTTCTTTGAATAAACATAGAGTGGTGGAACCTATGCTCGGCGTAAATCCCACATATAATGACCAGTATAAAATGTAAATTGCACTTGCCGTATATTATTATTTTCCTAAGTTGTGAAAACAACTTTCAAAACACTATTGTTGACAGTTTTATCTTCATCACTTGACCTTGTTGCTCAATACAGCTATCGCAACGGTGTCGGTCGGCATCCTTGTATATGGGGAACTGAAGACTTCAGGGCACCTATGCACGGCGTACTTGTTTTTTTTATTTATCCACCATAACTTGTTGAATATTTTATTTTGATATAGTACATCATTGAATAAAAACACTTATTGGTCTTAATCAGAAATGGTATAGAAACTATTTTTCGGGTTAGGTGTAGATTTTTTAATTTCGGATAACTACCTGAATTGATCATACACTGTATCAGTTTCGGTATCAGTTTCTGCCAATGATTTGCTTGTTTATATTCGTCTGCTGGGCCAGTCACGTGACAGTTGCATCAGCCTACCGATACACTCAATGGAATGCTATTGAACCATGCTTCAGCTCTGTCAGCGAAATTAGCCTAGAACTATATTAATATTTTAAATACGGATGAAAACTGAAAATACGCCGAGCATAGGAATACGCCGAGCATAGGTTCCACCACTCTACTCAATGATGTTCTAGTTAGCTATATTGAGTGCTGGCCAATGCTAACCGCGACTTGTTTCCACACAGGTTGGCATGCCTTGCATGGCAATTGTTCCACGTAAGAACAATAAGGAGCTATATAATATGCTCAGTTTGTTCAGTTTATATAGATCTGTCAGTTCGAACTGCATGTATGCTAAGTGGGGAGGATCCAAAAAGTCGTCAACTACTATTGAGGCCAGCCCGAACTGCGTGTAAGTGAGGAGGGACTAAAAAGTCGTCAACTACCATTGAGGCCAGCCCGAACTGCGTGTAAGTGAGGAGGGACTAAAAAGTCGTCAACTACCATTGAGGCCAGCCCGAACTGCGTGTAAGTGAGTAGGGACCAAAAAGTCGTCAACTACCATTGAGGCCAGCCCGAACTGCGTGTAAGTGAGGAGAGACCAAACGCGTCGATTGACATTGAAGCTTAACTAGCAAGGTTACGTTTCACGTCTTAGAATATATTTTCAAGTTCGAATGGGTCCAGGAATTGACGTTGGTGAAATTTGGTTGTTAATGAAACAAGTTACCTAGAGTGCGCTTCCATATCTCTTCAGTTGATATTGTTAGAGGAATATCCCGCGTGCCACTTAAAGCACGGGTGGACATCCGGGTAGGACCAACGATTTACCCAAGCCAGCTCTCCAGACATGAAAGAATTCAACATCGCTAGTGGGATTCTAACCTTCATCGGTGAGGGGCAAGTGCTTTGAAGTCAACTATCCTTAATGACCGCCCACGGAGGACCCTTAACCCTTTCCCTCATAGAAGCACCTCTTGACGCCATTACCAATACGACATACATTGACAATGTAGCTAAACCAATGTTCATAATAAAGGCCAGCATCGCATGTAGTCCCAGTAATATCTATGGAGGTGGGATAGATATGGCAACTACCTATATCCGCTGCATGATAGCTAAATGGATGTGATTTGTATGGAGATATAATAGTATATTAACCTAAAGCTCATGTAGTCCCAGTAATATCTATGGAGATGGGATAGATATGGCAACTACCTATATCCGCTGCATGATAGCTAAATGGATGTGATTTGTATGGAGATATAATAGTAGGCCTACATTAACCTAAATCTCATGTAGTCCCAGTAATATCTATGGAGGTGGGATAGATATGGCAACTACCTATCCGCTGCAGGATAGCTAAATGGATGTGATTTGATTTAAACATATTTATTTCTATCATGTACATGATTATTTACAACAATTGAAGTAAGGAAGTGGACAGAAAGCTATACAACTCTCTGGCTGTCGTTTGTATGGAGATATAATAGTATATTAACCTAAATATCTATGAAGGAAAGGGTTAACGGGCGTACAATTAGCGTTTACATTGGCACAACGGACGAAACACTACACTTACAGGAAATGCATCCAAGACATACTGCGAGTATTATCAACTTCATGTTCTGAAAGAATGAATAGAATAAAATAAATGACATACATTCGGTCTTCGCATCAGTTTAATATGCTTAGAAGATACGATGGTACAATTCGATACATTCAACACATACAATAATACACTTAATTATGTAATCGCGGGTTATTAGTTTCCATCGGGATGTAATTTACATCGGGAGTGTCCTAACGTGGGTGGAGGCCGAACCCGAAGGCCGCCACACCAACATTTAAACATACCCAATGACGTTCATACCCCCATGGAAACTATTTACCACGCTCAAATTAAGCACGGCCAATGTAGTTCATTCCCAGATAGAGACATGTTTTAACGTCGCCAGCTGTTGCCCATTTGAGCGACGGGCAGTTTACCTTTCAACACCTAAGGCTCCAGTGGTTAACCAGTACTTGATGCACCAACCTCCGTAAGAAACTGCCAACTTTTTCATATAAATGGGACACGGTGTGCGCGGGGCTCGAACCCGTGACACTGTTACAGTCGACAACGGAAGCAGACTGGAAACTATTAACCCGCAATGCACTACTTATAATTATATAAATTAATCACTGAAACGCTGCCCAACACTGCGAATGCGCATGCGCGTAACTTCGAGTACGCATGTCAGCTGCATATCATTAGTGAGTAAATTCACATGAAAATAGATACAAACATGGTATCTACATTCATCGAAGGAAATACATTACATCCTACAAGCAATCTGTTGTTAATTTGGTGGGCTATTTAACCCGGAAGTAAACACAAAATACATATCTCTTATAGAAGATGCGTGACCTTTAATGTTTTGAAATTTATTTTGACAGTTTAAAATAAGGCTTCTCTACGAGATATCGATGGCAAATATTTTTAATGTTAACTCGAAATTTATTTTGACAGTTTAAAATAAGGCTTCTCTACGAGATATCGATGGCAAATATTTTTAATGTTAGCTCGAAACACTATTATTACGCCACGGTGATACAACCGACACTAGATCATACACATCGGACATTTGTAATGATGTTACGTAGTAAGTCTGAAATATGATTGGTTACAACCAGTATTGAAGTATTGAATCAACCAATCCCTGTTTACCTTCGTTTTCAGATTGTCATGGCGTCTTGTGGAAATGGAAACACTGACATTACTTTAGGCAAATTATTTTATCTCGATTGATAAACAGGTTCTTAGAACAATATTATAATCGCTCTCGAAACCTCATTCCTGGTGGAATACATCGCCAAGGGGAAAGAGACAATGTGGATTCTGCAGTTTATTACAAACATTTCGCATTATTCAGTGTCCGTTGTGTCGACTAACTAATCGAAAGTAAATTCCAAATTATAAACATATAAAATAATGTACCTTGTTGCAAGTTCACTCCAGCTTCGTTAGACTTAAAAGGACTGCATTGTTATAAATTCACCTACTATAAAGCCGATTCTAATTGGACCTTGATATCATCATAGTATTCGCTCACCTGTGTCTGTCGTCTGTAACATTTCGCATACTATTTATGACACATCTCTTAATCCGCATGGTCCATTTTGATGAAACTAGATCGTTAGGTGATGATGATTTATTTACCGTCGACTCCGGCGAACCATGTGGGCGAGCGAATTGTTAGTTTTGAAGCAACTATTATATACTACAAAATTAGCTAAACTACTTCAGATCCGATATTCAAATTGGCTGCCATCTTGAAAATATTACTTTATTTTGGACGTCTCCTACTGAACTTTTGATTCGATTTTAACGAAACCTGGAGTGTAACCTCGGATAACTGGTATATCAAAAATTATTCCGAGCCGATATTCAAAATGGCCGCCACAGCATAGCCATCTGGGAAATATATTTTCAAATTATATCCGATCTTTTGGAAACTTGGCGTTTGAAGCTTGAATCGTCGGGGCAAATAGTAGACCAAAATAAGCTAAAATAATTCCGATCCTATAGTCAAAATGGCCGCCATGTCAACTATCATGAAATATATTTCTCATGAACAGCTTGGTTAATTTTGATGATAACCTTCAAACACCATTTCAAAAATCTACTTACAACTTCTGCTAAATAACTTGGTTAATTGTTATGATGCACTGAACCATTTTGAAAATGTGTTAAGACTGCTTTCTTACTTTTAATCAATATCATGTTCACCATGTACATTACAATTCAACTTTAATGTTGCCAAGTGTTTCCATGGTTACACCACGATACTCGCAAACAATCTGTAACATCATTATATCTATAGCATACGCACATCAGGTGAGCGACTGGTTTCTAAACCGTATCATTTGAAATGTTTAATCAAATTAACATACTAAGTAAGTCAAATATGGTATACTGAGTCAAAAAACGATACCAAACCAACTTGACGAAAAAGATACAAACATATAAATGCCTGTGATAAGCCACCACTTTTCAGTTCGGAATGACGTATGATAATGATATTCATCCATATACACAGGTAGATAATGCATCCATATTTTCCTAACGCCGATTTTCCATTGTGCACGTGATCCTCGAGGACGATTTGCTATACATGGATAGATCCACAAACCAGTTTGTTGTACTCATATTGTAATTACTTCGAGCAAAAACACAAAAACGATCAGCATTTCCCTCAAAAGAAATTCCCAGACTCGACCAAAATGCGAGCAATTGGGATGGTTGAAGCTGGTTTACGTCATAACGACGTCGCTAATCGCCTCGGTGTGTCCCGGATCACAATCACACGTCTACTTGGACGGTACCGAACACGTGGATCAACTGACGACCGCCCACGTACTGGTCGACCACGCGTGACGCCGCCAGAACAGGACCGTCATATTCGGACGTGACCGTTTCCTGCCTGCTACTCATACCGCCAGTGTTACTCCTGGGAGGACCAACAATAGAATCAGTGCTCAAACAGTTCGGAACAGGCTCGCTGAACGTGGAATCCGTCCTTACAGACCGTACACCGGGCCCATGTTGACGCGACGTCACCGGAACGATAGTCGTGAGTGGACGGGTGATCATGCACGTTGGAGTCGCTTACAGTGGAATTCTGTTATGCTTAGTGACGAATCGCGTTTCTGTTTACGGCGTGCGGATGACAGGGCTCGAGTTTACCGTCGACAGGGAGAACGCCACGCCGATGCGTGTGTACGTGAGGTGGATCGGTTTGGAGGCGGTAGCGTTATGATACGAGGCATCACATTCGACGGCCGCACAACTGATTATTGTTGACGGAAACTTAACCGCACAGCGGTAGTGACGAAATTATTACGCCCGTTGTTTTGCCATTCTTTAACGTCAATCGACGCGTCACACTGTTCCAACAGGACAAAGCCAGATGCCATACTGCATGCATTACCACTCGATTATTGGAGCAGGGGAATATTGAACGTTTACCGTGCCCAGCATTGTCTCTGATAGAACATTTATGGGATACCTTAGACCGTCGTGTAAGACTCCGTCAGCCGGCGACGTTACACCAACTGAGGGATATTCTGCGTCAGGAGTGGAACATTGACCAATATGAGATTCCGACACTTATTCGTTCCATGCGACGGCAATGCATTGCAGTGAGAGATGCCAATGGGTCATACACGGTATTGACTATTGTGTGAATATTCCACTTGACCCCTTGGTCACAACGTAACAGATAATGATCGAATTTTAAACTTGTAGTATTGTCTCATATGTTTCAATCTCGGTACAGGAAATTTCAGATGAATTGCTTATTTAGTAATTAAAATACATATATGTTTATACCATGTATCGTTTCTTATTTGACTCAGTATATAATAGTAGTGTATTTCGGTGGTGGTCTTAATAGTTAATCAAGTACAACTTAATAATAATACTACCGTGTACGCTGGAACTTTTAAATCTGAAAATATATTACATATTTCAAGAATACGTAAAATGAGAAATATTTATGTATAACTAAGAATGTGAATACCGAACGAGGACAAATTCGCACCAGTAAATTCATGCTACACTGGAAACAGCTAGTTTGTTAATAATATCCTATTGTATACCCTATGATACAGTCGTAGTACGTTGATCACATGCACAGTCCACGTCATCCACAAATATATAATACGCAACTATGGAATTCCATAAATACGTATGTACACATAATCGTATGGTGGCTGAATCATTCCGTTGTTCCTGCAACGCAACAAATCGTACTCCAATGAACAGTTGCTCCATGCATATGTCAGCAGTTTCGTCTGCAATGACAGAGAATCCATTTGCAGCTTTCACAATATTGTCTCCTACTACTTCTTCGGAGAGAACTATCATCTCGTTCTGTACACGAAAGGTATCTCGCATTTTTGCTTGCGCCGTCCATGCATGTGATCATTCAGGACCGTGTCGCCTGCTTCTATCGTGATTCGCAGTAGGTCACAGAGGTTCCCCGAGGTACTCTCCTTTCCCCTCAATGCAATGTCATGGCTACATAAGGGAACAGTTTCTCTCTGTTTTGAGTGACTGCTCGGTCCATCTGGCTCACGGTGGTCAGCTCTAGCCTTTGCATGGTGGCGGGGAAATTGTTGGCATCTTGCAAGCGCGCCTTTGTGCCAGGAGGAAAGCATGTGCTTCCTCGCGCACTCATTGAAGTCTTTGTATTTAACAAAAGGAGTCACGATGAACGCACCCATTAGACCTCGGTGCACTGGTTGAGGGAACAGCACACAGTATTTGCACAGAGCACCTTTCAAGTGACTTGAGTAGGCCAGCCATCGAGAATATTGGAAGGAATGAACGAAATTACACTATCTTCCACTCCAAATATCTGAACAAAAAAACACTATCTTCCACGCCAAATATCATGCCATTCGATGAATCGTGCGTCTTCTACCTGAAGTATTTACAGTAATCTTAGCAAAAAGATGTCTTCACACTTCTAATTCAGGATAACATCCCCCCCAACCCCTGCATTTTTTTCTGCGTACGCCCATGCCAATGTAAGGAAGCAATGTTGTTTGCAGAATCATGCTTCATAATGATCTTCAATACAGCTTCGGTCATGTCTTCAAAGGTGGCATTATCAGTAACTTGTAGGGTTTGAAGAAGGGTCATTGCTTCCAAAATAATGACTTGCTGGCACGTTGGGCCTGGTGTATCTTCTGCTTGAATAAAATGGTCAAAGTCATGCATCATATTAGTTATAGATACAGATGTGTTTCGCAATACCGCCACCTTCACTTGCTATACAACAAGGCAGTGTTCCAAGTGGGTACTCGAGCACT
The DNA here is from genome assembly GCA_014843695.1 of Archivesica marissinica. Lineage (NCBI taxonomy): Eukaryota > Metazoa > Mollusca > Bivalvia > Venerida > Vesicomyidae > Archivesica > Archivesica marissinica. Next base: position 3,434,666 of record CM026389.1, on the reverse strand, counting down.
TCATCAATGTGTAATCCTCGTTCAAGAACTATGACTCGATATCGCAAGTGTATTGCATCCTAAATATGCGTGCCGTAATCGAATCTTTGGTTTGGTCGTTGAAGTACATGTAGTATTAAGCAGTGCACGTTTTGTGCACATCTAATTAACTCGGCTTCTACTTTTTTCTTTTAAGTTTTAATATTTAACGTCGCTACCGGTTACCCATTTGAGCGACGGGCAGTTTACCTATTAACACCTTTCCTGGGCAGGCTCCTGCTGTTACAAGTACTTGGTGCAACAACCTCCGTAAGAAACTATTTTTTTTCATATAAAGAGACACGGTCTGAGCGGGGCTCGAACCCATGAGCTTCTACTGTATTATGTTCCTCACATGCATAGCATTGTGTCTGCAGACTAGCCTGGGAAGTAAGTTAGTGATAAATCGACAGATTGGAACCCAGGCTATCTGTAGACTCTCTGCTATAAACTGCATTATTGATGAGTTCTCTTTGTCATCATGGCATTGCCACTTCAGATGCCTGTCTATCAGAGGAAATATGGCATAGTGGACCATCATCAGAAAATGGGTTGTTCCACTTGGTGGTGGTCATAGTGAATTGAACTTTTTCTTCAACCTATTTACACATGTCTGATCAGCATCATCAGCTATGCAGGTTTTGTCATTCTTGGCACCAGAATGGACTGAAATTTGACGGGAAAACGCTGACTTAAATGTTTCTGCACAATTCATGCGGATATCCATCTACTGATATGGAATCTCTATAGAGCTCCACTTCTGTCTCCTGGTCGCCACATACTATGTATTCAGATATTGTTCTTCAGCAACGTTGTGTGTATGTGCAACATGTAACATCATCAATACATAGAACGATACCTATTATAAACTGTCCTGAATGCAAAAATAACACACTGGGGGCATATCTAATTCTGAACGAAGTCACAGGAGCCAACTACCTAAAATGTTAGGACGTGTCGTTGAAGTATGTCAATGATATACCAAAACTGTAAACATCCGAATTATATTGATTATGAAAATAAGCGAGAGAAAAGCATTTTTTCCTATAACTATTAACTCTTCAAAATTGTAACCAATGTGTAGGGACAATTATTCCCAATAGTATGGCATGATTTAAAGTTTTAATCAAAAGTTATGTTGGAAATAGTGTGCTTGGTCAAACCGGCGTCAATTTTGGAAACCATCTTGGATTTCGGGGCGACCACAACAAATTTGCAAGGATACAATAAAATATTGTTTCTTATCATATAATATCTAGCAAAAAACATAACTTGTAAGGATGTGGAAATGTAACGTGGACATGTAACATGAAAAATAAACATGATATATGGACATTTATTTCGAATGATACATATAATATATATATATACATGTAAGTATTAGTTGATATCCTTGATAAACATATCTTTGCCAGTTTATATACACAGCCGCAAATGATATCAGAAAAATGTCGCAATTTGTTTGTCTAAAGACATACAAGATATCACCGAGATAATGCTATCTGTTTAACACGATATGATGAAATATTTTGCAAAATAGTCCTGCTTGTGATCAACTTATTGATTAATAATATTATTGTTTACTATTATTCATACAATAACCTCTATAAAATGATAATATTTAAGTGTGCAGATTTCAGCGAAACAGGGATCGCAGGTTTGATCCCCGTCTGACCCTAATAATATTAACATAACAGTCTTTCAGTTGGGACTTAAACCGAGACTCTAGAATGTGTCACTGTCTGTATCATTACACTTTCCTCAAAAAATCTAAAATGACTAATCTCTTCAGGAGGCGTCGCTCATATGGGCAACCGATAGCGACGATAAATACGGTTCGGGGAGAGTATGTCAATCAACATATTAGGGCAGCTATTCAAACTTTTTCATTTTTAGTATTGTTAACAAAAAATTACTTATATTAATTAGTACTACATACATCGGAACAAATTATTAGTAAAATATACATGGAGATTATCAGGACTTATGGATGTAAGAAATGTGACAGTAATGTTATTGTGATTTGTAATTGTAAATAATTATTGATATCCTCGTTGTGAAAAAGTTGCAATAAAATATTATTAAACTAAAATTACACTTAAAAACACATTTGAGCAAAGGGGCCATCAATCTTGCCCACAATCTATTTTAAGTTTAATGAACTATTGAAAATGGATGATAACATTTTAACATTAATCCTCAACAAACCTCTACCACAAGCATTAATCCTCAACCTCCACCACAAACATTAACCCTCAATCTCCACCACAAACATTAACCCTCAACCTCCACCACAAACATTAACCCTCAACCTCCACCACAAGCATTAATCTTCAACCTCCACCACAAACATTAACCCTCAACCTCCACCACAAGCATTAATCTTCAACCTCCACCACAAACATTAACCCTCAACCTCCACCACAAACATTAACCTTCAACCTCCACCACAAACATTAACCTTCAACCTCCACCACAAACATTAACCCTCAACCTCCACCACAAACATTAATCTTCAACCTCCACCACAAGCATTAATCCTCAACAACCTCCACCACACACATTAATCCTCAACCTCCACCACAAACATTAACCCTCAACCTCCACCACAAACATTAACCCTCAACCTCCACCACAAACATTAACCCTCAACCTCCACCACAAACATTAATCCTCAACCTCCACCATAAACATTAACCCTCAACCTCCACCACAAACATTAATCCTCAACCTCCACCATAAACATTAACTCTCAACCTCCACCACAAACATTAATCCTCAACCTCTACCACAAACATTAACCCTCAACCTCCACCACAAACATTAACCCTCAACCTCCACCACAAACATTAACCCTCAACCTCCACAACATTAATCCTCAACCTCCACCAAACATTAATCAAATATAGTAGCTTGGGTGTAACACATTCACAACTAGTCCGACCATGTACATGTACACCCCAATATCAAATATAGTAGCTTGGATGTAACACATTCACAACTAGTCCGACCATGTACATGTACACCCCAATATCAGATATAGTAGCTTGGGTGTAACACATTCACAACTAGTCCGACCATGTACATGTACACCCCAATATCAAATATAGTAGCTTGGGTGTAACACATTCACAACTAGTCCGACCATGTATACCCCAATATCAAATATAGTAGCTTGGGTGTAACGCATTCACAACTAGTCCGACCATGTACATCCCAATATCAAATATAGTAGCTTGGGTGTAACGCATTCACAACTAGTCCGACCATGTACATCCCAATATCAAATATAGTAGCTTGGGTGTAACGCATTCACAACTAGTCCGACCATGTACATCCCAATATCAAATATAGTAGCTTGGGTGTAACGCATTCACAACTAGTCCGACCATGTACATCCCAATATCAAATATAGTAGCTTGGGTGTAACGCATTCACAACTAGTCCGACCATGTACATCCCAATATCAAATATAGTAGCTTGGGTGTAACGCATTCACAACTAGTCCGACCATGTACATCCCAATATCAAATATAGTAGCTTGGGTGTAACGCATTCACAACTAGTCCGACCATGTACATCCCAATATCAAATATAGTAGCTTGGGTGTAACGCATTCACAACTATCCGACCATGTACATCCCAATATCAAATATAGTAGCTTGGTGTAACGCATTCACAACTAGTCCGACCATGTACATCCCAATATCAATATAGTAGCTTGGGTGTAACGCATTCACAACTAGTCCGACCATGTACATCCCAATATCAAATATAGTAGCTTGGGTGTAACGCATTCACAACTAGTCCGACCATGTACATCCCAATATCAAATATAGTAGCTTGGGTGTAACGCATTCACAACTAGTCCGACCATGTACATCCCAATATCAAATATAGTAGCTTGGGTGTAACGCATTCACAACTAGTCCGACCATGTACATGTACACCCCAATATCAAATATAGTAGCTTGGGTGTAACGCATTCACAACTAGTCCGACCATGTATACCCCAATATCAAATATATAGGCGTCTGTGATGTCTCTGGACGCCCCAAATAATTATGACAAAACATGTACAGTCTACATCCACTATGTCAAAGTCGATTATGTCGAATCATCCAGTTATCTCGAAGTCGGATCAAAGTCCCGCTTCAGACACTATCATTTTACATACTAGTATAACTGGCTCTGTTTATATCAAATTTCGTTAAGTCAAACTTTGGTTACGTTGAAGAATTTTGTTTGGTCCGACTGGAACGACATAACGGATGTAGACTGCACATATACCATTATCGTGTATTTTTACCATTATTAACAATGTAGAGCGGAACTATTTCTATCTTTATAAACTTTAGTAAACAGTAAACTTGTGACAGTTTGTGAAGAATCAGTTCTCGTTTTTGTCAAATATTTAACTGATCAAACAATATGGATGCTACCATATCAAAGCCTTCATTACGCCCCTGAGTAGGACCGATGTTCAGTATTCACTCTGTACATTTTCTACGATTTATACTTGATATTGTTTATTAAGTGTATGTATGTAGTACAGTGTGTCTAATGCTTAACCCTTTCCTTCATAGAGATTTAGGTTAATATACTATTATATCTCCATACAAATACAGCCATTTAGCTATCATGCAGTGGATTAGTAGTGGCCATATCTATCCCACCTTCATAGAGGTTTAGGTTAATATACTATTATATCTCCATACAAACGACAGACATTTTGCTATCATGCAGTGGATAAGTAGTGGCCATATCTATCCCACCTCAATAGATATTACTGGTACATGAGATTCTGGCCTTTATTATGAAATTTGGTTTGGCTACAAATTGTCAATGTATGTCGTATTGGTAATGGCGTGAAGAGGTGCTTCTATGGAGGAAAGGGTAAAATATCAATATGGGTATAAAAAAAGAGAATGTTTCTCTTGAATACTTGACCTCGTCTGTTGTGGATTTAAGGGTTTAAGCTGCAACAACAGCTTATGTCATATGGTGACTCCAGCTTTCAGTGGTGGAGAAAAAACCCAGGTGCCATTTAGGACAGTATTTCAGGTATTGTCGGGCACCCAAGTAGAACCTCCAACCTTCTGCGAATAGCTTCCTCACATGAAAGTAATCGAACCTACAGTGGTGAAGGGCAAGAGATTTGAAGTCAACAACCACAACCACTCGGCCAATAACATCTATGTAAAACACGGCCACGGACGTCACAAACCTTCGTTAAACATGACCACGGACATCACAAACCTCTATGTATGTAAAACACGATCACAGACGTCACAAACCTCTATGTAAAACACGGCAACGGATGTCACAAACCTCTATGCAAAACACGGCCACGGACGTCACAAACCTCTTTGTAAAACATGGCTATGGACGTCACAAACCTCTATGTAAAACACGGCCACGGATGTCACAAACGTCTATGTAAAACACGGCCACGGATGTCACAAACGTCTATGTAAAACACGGCAACAGACATCACAAACGTCTATGTGAAACAGAGTCATTTGGCATATATTTTGAATTAAATCTTACTATGTTTGCAATGATGGAACTATTTCAGTCAAAATGTCTACTAAGCACTCTAAATATACCATCATATGTTATAGCTCAATATTATCACATATCTTTGCTTGTATCCAATGTAATACAGTCACATCATAATGTCGTATATGTACACACGTGCAATAACACCTGGAAGGATTCTGATTGGTTGAGAGAATAATACTTATGATTTGTAAATTAAACTTTAAAGTATGCATACAGTCAAACCTGTCTTAAGCAGCCAGCCAAGGAAATCACAGAAATTGGCTGCTTAATGCAGGTGGCTGCTTAATAGAGGTCAAATGTGTAATAAAACATATTGGGAATCTGGAAACTGACTGCTTAATACAGGTTGGCTGCTTAATACAGGTGACCACTAACACAGGTTTGACTGTATTTCTATTTGAATCGGTACATAACGTTAATGGCGAGACAAACTATGATTTAAAAGAAGACTTGACACAATCATAACGCTGTTTAAAACATAAATATAACGCTGCTTTGCGTTATGACGTCATGACAGTTGGCGCCAAAATTAATGTAGCGTTATTTTGTGCAAAAATATGATTAAAATCCAATATGGTAACGTGATTAAAGGATCTCACACTCGTGATGATTTCATACCAGATTTTATGAAACTCGTTCTGGAATTTTCTGAACTTCGTTTCATAAAACATGGTGTGAAATCACCACTCGTGTAAGTAAGATCCTATATTTACTACATAATTATTTACAGCAACATAACTCGGCTATACACCATTAATACAATCATACCAAAATTATCAGCACACACAAGTCACAGTTTATATCTCAGTATTCCTATCTTTATTAGGCCTGACTTATGACGCTAACTTGCTGATTAACTTTGATTATCTACAAAGGATTGATGTATAATGTATACACGACATACTTTTGAGATAATGGATCAGCATACAGCTCACTTGGTATCGGCTGAAGGGAACGGCTGTCATGGCTAACACATTTTTTATCTTTTTACGGACATTTTGTCCCCAGTACTAATATTACTACAATGCCCCTTCGTGCTTCAGCAACCATTCCTTCATCTTGTTCCTGGTACCTTGGGCATAGCTCCCCGGCTCTCCGTTCTCCTGGATCACCCTGTGACATGGAATGACGAAGCCGATCGGGTTGCTCCTCATTGCCTGTCCCACGGCACGGCATGCCCTCGTGTTGCCACACAGACCAGCTAGAGATTTGTACGATATTGTCTTTCCAATTGGAATCTTATGCAGAAGAGTAAACCAAACCTGGTATGTGAAGGAACCTGACAATTAAAATATAAACTAGAGAATACATGTGACCTATCCCCCTTCCGGGGGTCTATGTCCCCTTAAGAGGGCTCAAAGTCCTTTCAAATGAGCTACGCTTTTACCAAAATGTAGCAAGTCCACCTTGAGACATCACACTATTCCTTATTTGTTGCTATAAAAATATTTTAAATGTACCCCCTTTGGGATAACGAGTGTTGTGCTCAAGAAATGGTTTACATGTTGAATCAGAATGAATTAACTTGATGACTCTTCCACAAGGGCTAGAACTTATGTTCTATATGCAGACTTCAAGTTTCAGACATATATGAACGGTGTAAATATTGATAAATTTAGAATAGCATTGTCACGCTTCAGAGTATCATCTCATAGACTTGAAGTAGAAACTGGTCGATGGCATAGACCCTTAGCAATACCATATGAAGAAAGAAAATGTAGATATTGTTTAACTTTAGAAGATGAATTTCACTTTGTTTTAGAATGTCACCTATATACCGATTTAAGAAAAACACATATTAAGAAATACTTTTGGAGAAATCCAAATGTTCCTAAATTTATTGAATTAATGACCTCAAAAAATGTTATAATAATTAAAGATTTGGCTATGTATATATACAAATCATTTCAAGTCAGAAACAACCTGTTCTATGTCTAGTGTTCATATCTCATTATACGTTATACGCTAGCCAATCGTAAACGTGTTTTTATTTGCACATTTGATCTATATAATTATATTACATATTTACACAAGGCACGCAGTGCCAATGTTCACGTTTGAAAGTATGTAATGTGTATATAATGTGTACTCATGGGCATATTGCCCATTGTATTTCGAAATAAACTCTTGAAACTCTTGTATCGGTAATTGTTAATCAGTGTGACATGTTATTTCGAAATCCTTTCATGTTTGACCCAATTTAGTGCATGGAAAACAGACTTACAGTCGTGAGCTAGACTTTGAAGCCAAGGTCATACAAAATGAACTGAACAAGTCACCATAGAGACGTCGGATTATTCCTTCTTTGTTCTTATATAAATATTTTATGTACCCCCTTTTCGATAACGAGAAATGGTTTACATGTACGGTATGCTATGATACAGATGCACCCATTGTGGGGTTTACTGTGGTTTAGTTTATACAAATTTATTTTAGCTTGATTGCGAAACAAGTTCTTACAACTTATATTAATCACGCTAAAGACCTCATTCATGATGGAATCCATCGCCATGAGGGAGAGAGAAGAGGCAATGTGGAATTTAAATGCCTTGTCTAAGGGTACAATCGTAATGGCTCCAGCGAGGCTCGAACTACAGACTTTTCGCACCTGAAGCGAGCGCTCTACCACTGCGTTATCACGAATTCCACTGTGGTTTGCCGAGGCACAGCCACTCAAACTGTTACTAGGAAACATTTGTTTTTGGGGTTTATGTCGCACCAACAGCTTAGGTCATACGGCAACTCACCAGCTGCTATTGTTGGAGGATATCCCCAGATGTCCATCCGCACTGTATTGCAGGCACAGATAGACACCATGGTAGAACCAGCAATGTACTGCATGTCAGCTTCCTTATATGAAAGAATTCTGTCTAGTCTGGCAGTCAGATTCACACCAACACAGGTGAGTGGCAAGTGACTTGAAGTCAGCAGCATTAACTACGCAACCTTACCTATTAGTAAAAGTGACCTTGATGTTGAAGATATGGCCCTAGGTTTGGGCGCAATATGTCGCATGGTGTTCATGTGTGCCAAATTATTTCAAGATTGGAAATATATTAAAACGAATTAGATGCCCATTTAAATTGTGAACTAAGGGCCATAACTCTCGTGTTAGTGGTGAAGTATGGCTGGTTATCTTTCTTTGTCAGTGGCATTGTACCCATACACAATGTGTCTAAGTTTCAATAAACATTAACAACAGTTAAAGGAATTGTATATACAAAGACAGATACAAGCTGACGAATGGACAGGAGTAACTACATTTAGAAGATGTTTCTGAAAATAAAAGCATATCTCCTCAGGAGTCAATGGAGTAAAGGGCCATAACTCTGACAGATCTGTAGTCCAGTGGTAACACGCTGGATTGGTAATCCAGGGATCACAGGTTCGATCCCCCGTCTGACCCTAATAAAATTAAGTCTTTCAGATGGGACTATAATCCGAGGTCTTGTGTCGGTGCAGTACACCGTTACGTAAAAGAACCAGAGGAGATTCTGTAATGCGTCTGTCTGTATCATTGCACTATCCTCCAAAAATCTAAAATGACTACCGGTAATCTCTTCAGGAGGCACCGCTCATATGGGCAACCGGTAGCGACGATAAATAAACGTAAAACACACACACAATAACTCTGTGAAAAATCAATCGAGCAAAACGCGAAGATGATAATTATGCAGAACTAGGTTTAGTACTAATCAGTATGTGCAAGTCTTCAATGAAATCTGTCTACGGATTTCACAGAAGTTGTCCAGACAACCTGTGTTCTTCACAAATCTTCATAAAGGGCCATAACTGTGATCATCACGCGCTTGCTTCTCACCAATGCAACCCGGTTCGATCCTCGGACAAGGAAGTATGTGAGATGGTACGGTGATCGCCAGATCGGACAGGTGGGTTTTCTCCTGGTAATCCGGTTTCCTCCCACACAAATGACAACATATACGCTTTCATCCACGCCAACGAGAGTGATTAATATAAGTTGTTAAAGCTTGCTTCGCAATCGTTGTAAAATAAATAAAGTTTAAAGTAGCCTGGGAACCGTCGTTGATATATTTTGCCTTGTCGGTCATATATACATATTTATTTAACAACCAAACCATTAATTGAGCCGTGTCGAGTATCTGATCAAATCAACAACAAAAATAGCCAGGGAACATGCATTGATATCGTTTGCCTTGTCCATCATATATACATATTTATTTAACACCCAAACAGTTAATTGAGCTGTGTTGAGTTTCTGGTCATTTTGCCAGAAGTTAAAAAAATGAAAAATCGACATACTGGAACCCAGGCTAAATTCCCATTGACAATTCAAGTAGTGTACTGAAAAGCTTGAACTGAAGGATACATGTAAATACCTAAGCAGCAAGACTATAAACTATGCAGTAACCAGTCAAATCCAGCATTTGCTATGTTTTTCTCTCGAAAATAATAACTATGTGACTTTTCCATATTACCTAAGCATTTTACGTGGCGCGACATGGACCTGAAAATTTGAAAAACTATTACGCCCCTCTAATTTGAATTCCTAGATCTGCCCACAGCCAGTACCTATTTATTTGTACATATAGATGGTCTACAGACAGACAGACAGACAGACATCTGCAATGCTATGTTGCACTTTTAAAGAGGGGACATAGGAACTATAGACATGCATCACACAAACAATGTAGTCAAACCAATGTTAGCTGTTCCCTCTATTAAGCAGCCAGTTTCCAGAATCCAGATTCCAAATATGTTGCTTTATTATACATTTTCCCTCTATTAAGCAGCACCTGTGCTAAGCAGCCACTTTCTGTGATTGTGTTTTGCGTTTATTTATCGTTGTTACCGGTTGCCCATATGAACGACGTCTCCTGAAGAGATTAGTAATTTTAGATGTTGGAGGATAGTGCAATGATACAGACAGAGACCCATTCCAGAGTATCCTCGGGTTCTTTCAAATGCATGATGTAAAGCACCGACAAAAGACATCTGTTTCACCAAAATGAAAAGACTGTTAATATTATTAGTGTCAGACCGTGGATCGAACCTGCGATCCCTGGATTCACAATCCAACATGTTAACCACTGAACTACTACTTCAGTACTTGCCATATTTTTCTGTGGTTCCCTTGGCTGGCTGCTGTATGAGCTGACATGTATCTTAATCCATTAATTACCTTCTCTCCCAATGTGTGTGCATATCTTAGGTTTGACTAGTTCCTTGTTGTCTTTAGCGTGAAAGTAAGCCTGTAACCAATGTTCACACTGCGTGGCAGGTTTGTAGGTGTACCCATTGTCCTGATACAGCTGGGACAGCAGACAGACTTGTACACTGAAAATATGCAAGCTGACCTGTGTCCCTCACCTAAGACAATTAAGTAATAATGGTACCATTTTAATTTTGTGTAGCGACAAATTTTTTCCCCACACATTAACACTATACTAGCACTATATATCAAATTATAACATGCTTACATTTTTTTTCAATATTCGTTTTTTACGTAATTAGTAGGCATGTCATAAAATATGTAACATTTATAATGCGACCCTCCCTTACCTGATGGGTACATTTTAAGATATATATTTCATGAAAATCCTTCTGAAAATGAAATACATAAACGTGATGTGCATAGGAAAAACAGATTCAAATGTCCCCAATTAAGCATAGTGTTTGCAACCTTCAATTTGTAGTTTCTCTGTGCGATGGTTTAGATAACGATTACAAATTTTAAAAAAAGAGCATTTTAGCATGTGATCATTGACTTTACCATGCATAATTGCAATCTCTTATTCAAGAGAAATTCTTATTTTCAGGTAATTTATAAAATGCTCAATGTTGGGAATACTGTTTCCATATGATATTTCATTTGGAATATAAAGGATTTCATTAAAAATATCATGAAATTTATGGTGTTACTTTGTGACAACTTTATCTTTCGGAAAACTTATGACGCAGTTTGATAGAACACTAGTCAAACCTGTGTTAGTGGTCACCTCGATTAAGCAGCCAACCTGTATTAAGCAGCCAGTTTCCAGATTCCCAATATGTTCTTTTATTATACACTTACCCTCAATTAAGCAGCCAACTTCTGTAATTACCTTGAATGGCTGCTTAAGACAGGTTTCACTGTATATGAATCAAAGCTATAATTGTTAGTATTTCAAATGTTTCTTTAATTTGACAGTAGTTTTGATTTTACTAAAATGGCCGATTAGCAGAAGGAAATCGATATGTTATCAAAATATTATTTGTGACAAAAGTTGATCAGAATTTAGTGAATAAATCTGGGACAGATGGGCAGACAGAAACAACATGATCTGGATACCTGTCCGATTAGCACAAAGGTTAGCGCACTCGCTTCTCACCAATGCAACCCGGGTTCGATCATCGGACCGGGAAGTATGTGAGATGGTACAGGTGGTCGCCAGATCGGACAGGTGGGTTTTCTCCGGGTACTCCCATTTCCTCCCACATGAATGACCACATATACGCTTTCATCCGTGCCAACGAGTGATTAATATAAATTGTTAGTACTTGCGTCGCAATCGTTGTAAAATAAATAAAGTTTAAACTTTTTTTGAATACATGATATTCAGCCATAAAACCATTTGTCATCATATATATGTAGCGACACAATTCTAATTAAATTCCATGACTGCGTTTTCAGTTACAAATAAGAAAATTAAACACATTAATGAATTGTCATCTGTTTGATCTATTTATAACCTTTATTTTACCCAGCATGCAAACAGTAAGAGTTATCAAGAAACAAGGGATGTTGATTAACATATCACGGATCATAAATTAATCGTGAAACTTGTCGTGAGAAACTTACTCTGGTTGTGGTGAGAAGTTATCATCAGTCACTCCCTCCGTCATACCAAGTGTATGCAGACCTTTTGGACAGCAAGTCATTACCATATGACCTAGCGGCGTCACAAACGTGTATGTGTTAGTCGGTCCGTACGGACATTGCACCATCTTCGACGGCATTTCTATGAAATGAAGATATTGATTCCAGTTGTACAATTTCAATATCATAGTGTTCATGACCTGCTTCCATTTACTACTGCTACATTTGTTTTTGTTTTTTTTGTGGGGGATTAAATGACGAACCACCAGCGACTCTCCAGCTACTATTGGTGGAGAAAAACCCCGATGTTCCTCGGATCAGTATTTCAGGAACGGGAGTGCACACATGTCGAACCACCAGCGACTCTCCAGCTATTATTGGTGGAGAAAGACCCCGATGCTCCTCGGATCAGTATTTCAGGAACGGGCGTGCACACATGTAGAACCACCGACCTACCACAAGTCAGTTGGATAACTTCCTCACTTTGAGATAATTTGACACCCAGGATTGGAACTTACACCGGTGAGGCCGAGGGGCAAGTGATGTGAAGTCAACAACCGTAACCACTCGACCTGGGAGACCCCGGATTCAATTCTGATGCACTTTCATTCTTCACCTTCCAGTTCCACCACAACATTCATCAACAAGTCAACCCCTAGCCTGGGAACAGGCGTAGATATATTTTGCCTGGTCAGTCAAATAAATATATTTTAACACCCGAGACTATTAATTGGGCCGGGCCGTATTGAGTTTCTGATGATATTGTCATTTTGCAAGAAGTTAAAAATCGACAGACTGAAACCCAGGCTAGTCAACCCCCCCCCCCTTAAGCATTTATCAGTGTTTATCAGTTTATAACACCCCCACCCAACCCCGACAACCATATTAATCTTCAGCTGATTTATCCGATTGTTTTATTCTACGACAATAACTATGCAAGAAGATGTTATTTAAAATACAATGCTATATTGTTACCATTAACTTTTCACAACGTGCTTTACATAAATGGAGGTTCCTCTCATAATATTTCCCGCCATATGCCAACACTTTTAATTGCTTGAATAAAATATTGTACATGGAATATGTTCAGTCGGCGCTAGTGCTTAGTCAAATTTTAGGGGGCACAGGCATTTTCTTTACTTATATAACATTGTCAAATTCGTATAACGGTATATGGTTAAAAAAATCATAATGTTATACTGGAACAATAATCAGACATTAAATGGAGCTACATTTCATGCAACATTTCTCATGTTTCGTTTCCACGTTTGACACATATGCAAATTAACGATACTTGATTGTTTTTTCAGTTTGTTTATTCAGGAAATTGTGTTGACGCAGGCTACTAGACTATCCATGTTCCGCTTGGCTACCCGTCAAGGCAGATACTCCATATGATTTTGATCACTCTAGTTTTGGTGAGACTTTTATTTTCTGTATATATGTACACCGGTACAGAGCATATAACAATAGACCACGTTGTCAAAATTCATAAATAAAAATGCAACTCAATCTACAATATCATGTTTATATCAAATAAAACGAACTGGGCCGAAATTATATGACCATGTTCTATGAGAGTCAATCTGTAATAGGCGTAGGTTCCTGAACTGGAATTATTACATGAACATTTATGTTCAGTCATGAATGTGGATACAGTGATAGGGTACACGCAAGGTCATATATATCAAGGAGACAAAAGAAAACTCCTGCTAGGCATACTGTATGTTCATAACTGATCATTAATGGCGGGTGCATTGTACCTAGCTAGTGCAACGTGCATATATTAAGTGCACATACAATAACTTAGCATACAGTATGATCAATACAACGTCGAAGCAAAATGAAAAACTATAGGTGCGTGCACAAGTACAGCGTATTATGATGCAAGTTTGTGGAAGTGATGATAGCTCATTGGTAGCGCATTCAATTCAGATGTGAGAGGCCCAGAGTTTGTGTCGAGATGTAGCCGTTACGATGGTGCCCTTATATGCAAGGCATTTAATTCCACACTGCCTTTTCTCTCTCCCCCAGGGTTATGCATAGGTCTCGAGGGAGATTCATATAATGTTGTAAACACTTTGTTTCTCAGTTGAGCTAACATAAATGTTCATAAACTACAAGTGTGCCCAACATGTATACACTGTTCTCAAGTCTAACATTTAGGGTTGAATTTGTTTACTGTTATCAAGGATGCGACTCCTTTTGGATGTGCATTTCTTAAGCAATAGTTCTTAGAAAGAATGAGTAATTCAATGCATACGTATAAGAACAATTATCTCATAAATGGATAGTGAAGGGTCGGGAAAAAAAGTGTAAACCTAACTGATTAATAAATTTATTTGAAGTCACCACTGCATAAATACAACTGGGCAACTGAGTTTTCTATGATGATTAAAATGCACATTATCTAAAAGTGATGGTTTTACCTATCGTAATTATTATAACTAGATGTTTAGAGGGCTATGAGGGCTGCTGTATTCTCAGTGTGTGTTCGGTTTTCGGTTGTGTCAGCGATAGTCGGGGGTAGACCGGGTGGATACAATACCCAGTGCATGTATACTTCTAAGATGTCTAAGACTGCATATATATAAATATATGTTGATCATTTCTACTATTGTCGTGTGACGAGAATACCTTTTTAGTCTTTACATATGCCTTGTCGGATTATACCATAATACTGTGATCCACATACCACAAGACAATAAAGTATTGCACCCATATCAATCCAGCATCCGACATTTTACATTATAATTACAGAGTTATATACTAAAATACTTGTGTATCTGTACTAAGATAGTTCACAACTGATCCCAGAGTAAATATAATTATAACCGGTCATACAGATATATAGCCGGTAATAACAGATCTCTCATATACATGGGAACTTATAAGTTTGTTCACATTCTATATTACATTTATAACTTCAGCCCACTATGTCGTTTGGACATCTTTTTTTAACATATTTAAGAATGACCAAACTAATATGGGTTACCCCTAAAAACATAAATTTATATACAACTAAACCAATATTTCGTTGCAGCAAGCTGCAATAAGTGAAAGAACATTTTCACTTGAATCATAGTAGGTTACTGAGGATGTGATTTTGTGTTCCTTCATATTCCCACCCCCATATTTTATATTTCCCCGTGTACTGGAATCATTGACTGTTATAAAATAACAACTATACCCCTGTGTGACAACATTTACGATTATGTTAAAAAACACTTCAGTAGCAATTCCAACTGTCAGCTTAGTATGGCCAATAAAATTGTAATACATTTTAAAATATACATGTACTTAAATAATTATATTAAAAAACAACCACACAGGGAATAGCCAAACAAATAATAATATCTGCAGATGCTTGTCGAATCAAAATCCGTATGGCACTGATCCGATTCCGTTGTTTATGTTCGGTTTTTCAGAGATAGACCGACAGCACGCATTATTCGCGATGAGACTATTCCCATGGCTAGAGGGTTTGCTGTCATAATGTTCCTACATATACTAATTTTACTAAGCTAAATTGGACCCTTGAATGAATTTTGACAATGAAGAATTACATAGAAAGGTGACAAGAAACGATAACTGAAATTTCCTCTAATACCCTAGCATAATTCCAGGGATAAAGGAACAGTTTTGCAAGAATCTTGAGACATATGTTCATATTAGCATTCCCGTCACTAATATATATTTAGAATAAGTGGCATATAGTGGAAATGCATAAGGAAGAAAGACACCTAAAGAAGGAAGGCTGTTGAAAAAGGACACGTTTGTGTAGACATAGGTGCTTTGATGTACAAGTTCTTAGACGGTACGGTACGGAGAATGTACGGGATATAGATGTGACCCAATAACCACCTGTTACCCATAATTCCATGTAATCATGGTTTCTAATTGACAGGTACAACACGGAAATTATGAATAAATTTAATAAACAGATATTTTTAAGAGAACTTCTTCCCTATATCCTATTTTGCAGGAATAAAAGTTAACAACACGTACTTCAGTTCTTTTTTTTTAAAGGTTTCGTTCAGTTATTAATGGCAATGACATTTTGAATTGTCAACCAACAGAAACACTACTCAGCTACTCGAACAGTGACTGGGTGAGACAGAAAAACAACTAAACATGACACCTATTCACCTATGGTGGCAGTAACAATGCTGTTCAATGAAGCATCATTCTTGACAAATTCTTATTGTGCATGAATCGGTTAATGTCCAGAGTGACGTGTGGTCGAACTCGGAGAGCTGGTGTAGAAGACGTTGTTGAATTAAAAGGTGGTTTGACCCCAACACCAAAACGACGGCAATATTCAGCTGCTGAAACAGAAGTAGAGATCAATGATAATGTCGTTAACAATTCTAATAACGTTTATTCTACAAGTCGCCCCCTCATGACACAAGTATCAACATCCAAGCAACTGCCAGTATGGGACGTAACACCGGGTCTAAAAGGCATTCACAACCATGGCAACACTTGCTTTATGAATACCATTCTTCAGTGCCTTAGTAGCACAGATTTATTTGCAGATTATTTTGTACAAAAGAAATATAAAGATGTATTCAATGGAAAAGGTTTTACAAAAAGATTAGTGGGATCTGCCAAGACCGATGTCTGTGAAGAACTGGGGCGGCTGCTTGAAAGTCTTTGGTCAGGGTCGTATAGCCCTGAAATTTCAGGTCATCTGAAGACGGTTGTTAGCAAGTATAATACACAATATAAAGGGTCATCACAGCATGATGCTCAAGAGTTTTTGTTGTGGTTACTTGACCGGATTAATGAAGAACTACACCAATCCTCAAAGAAAAAAGCTAAAGAAACGCTGTCAAAATCAAAGAAAGAAAAGGTATTTATTCTCTACACTTAGTGACTGTGACTCCTATTGAATATACTTTCAAGTTCAACCTGTTACTGCCGAGCAATCAGTCACGATATGCCCCTATTATTGGGACTTTTGGTCCAACTGCTTGTGAAGCATACAGCATACATGTAGTTTGGATTACAATAATTAGTCAATGTAAATTTTATACTAATGAATCTTCTCCCTTTAAACCTTGGGTTTCACCCTATTTGAATATATGCCGCTATTATTGGGAGTTGTCCAACTGCTTGCATACAGCATAGTTTGGATTACATTAATTAGTCAATGTGTAGACATTCAAATGGCAAGCATATCTTGCATGTACCAGGGTTCCCTCTGTCTGAATGTTTGTCTGCGCCACTTCTGTCGCCAATTAAAAAATACTGGAACCAATTTAGCGCCACTATTTGTTTTTTGGCGACCGACAACGGGAACCCTGATGTACCGGTATATTTTATACTAATGAGTGTTCTCCCTTTAAACCTTAAACTTCACCCAATTTCGAAGATGTGGCTTAGCCTATGTAGCCTCTTGAACAACAAGAGTCATTGACTTTGTTTAAAAAATCTGTATCTTTTTTTCCAGCAAAATGAAGTGACAGCATTGAGTAGTCCAGAAGCAATTCTTGCGTCATGTAGCGGGTTTGAGGTTTACAACCGTTTTCAAGCGCTGTACAAATCCTCACTGACCTGTCCTAATTGTGGAAAACAGAGCAATACATATGAATCATACCTATGTCTTTCACTACCTGTACCTCAGAAAAGCACACGTCCAGTATATGTAAATGTTGTATATTTGGATGATTCTCCGAAACAACTGAAAATTGCTCTAGATATGAACTTTATGGATTCAATCAAAGAATTGCGAGAAAAACTTGCTCATGAATTGTATGTTACACCTAAACGAGTAAGTATTTTCTTAAGGGACACAAATGTTTGTACATGTACTTTTTTATACATGTACATGTATGAGTGACATATTGACCACAAAAGTATCAAGTTTATACCAATTTATTTTTGCTCGATTGTGAAACAAGTTTTAACAACTTAATATAAGTCTTATATTAATCACTCTTGAGACCTCATTCCTGATGGAATCCATCGCCATGACGGCCCATGAGGGAGAGAGACGAGGCAATGTGGAATTTAAATGCCTTGCCTAAGGGCACAATCGTAACGGCTCCAGCGGGGTTCGAACTCCGGGCCTTTCGCACCTGAAGCGAACGCGCTACCATTGCACTATCACGACTTCCACCACAAAGTATCAGATAGTGAGCATAAACAAATTGAAGCAGCTAACGTTTATAGCAATACATGTAAATGGAATACATGTAGTACATAATTATGTTCTTTATAATTAATGTTTAAGTTTTCTTTATTTTACAACGATTGCGAAACAGGCTTTCACAACTTACATTAATCACTCTCAGTCTCATTGGCGCATGTGAAAGCGTAAATGTGGTCATTCGTGTGGGAGGAAACCATAGTATCCGGAGAAAACCCACAAGTCAGATTTGACGACCACCATACCATCTCACATACTTCCCGATCCGAGAATCGAACCCGGGTCACATTACTGAGAAGCGAGCGCTCTAATCGGACAACATACTAGTAAACTGATATGCCATACAATAACAGTTGTATACATAAAGATTATTTACAAGTAGAAACACATATTAATATGACCATTCCCTGACACCACCATTCTTCGTCTTCTTCTTCATTCCTCAACTCACAGGATCGAACCCATGTTGCCTTGGTGAGAAGCAGGCACTCTAACCACTGCGCTAATCATCCTATTTGTGATTACATTAGTGTACCATGTTTATTGTATACTTCAGCTTGTCCTATGCCAAGTAAGTGAAACTGGATTTGGTAACACATATGGTGACGATCAACCGTTGTCAGATATACACGAGTTGGAGAATGTCTACTTGTTTGAAACATTTCCCTTTAGTGAGGTCAACAAAACACCTGGCTCTGACCTCATCCAGATCTTAATAGTGCATGTAGAAAAGCTATCTGCTACCAAAAGGTAAATGTTACATGTAATACTGTCGAGGCCAGGGTTTGTGCTAGAGGGATAATTTTGTAGAACTAGTCTCCCTAAACTGAATCATTTTGCTAGTTTGAACGCGTGGGGGGGGGGGGGGTTAAAGATATTCTGTTGAGTGAGCAATCGTCTCCCTCATATTTCTTAAGTTTCGCACTTGTATGCATTAAGCTTCACCCCCATGTACCTGAAGCATCTATCTGACCTCTAAATAATAATAAATGAGGCATGTCCGGGCGGTTGCCTCCCATCACACATCACATTGACTTCTAGCTCCAGTCCTGAACATTTGATATGTTACCAGTGTTCATTCTAGGCAGAATTTTTGGGAGAAGTTAGAAATTATGACCATTAAATACAACATTTGAATAGAAGAAGTGCTTTATAATAGGCCAGTGTATCTTACTGGACAAAACTTTGTATGAAAATTGTAAAATAAATTAAAAACTTTTTATGGAGAAGAGGCGAATTCAGGGCTCCTATGGCAACTATTTCGCCCACATCACCCTCTAGAATGATCCCTGCGTTACTCAGGGTTCCCTCTCTCTGTGAATGTTTGTCTGCGCCACTTCTGTCGCCAATTGAAAAACACTGGAGCCAATTAAAAAAACTTGGAGCCAACTAAGAGCCATATAGTTCATAAATAAATATTTGAAGCCATTTATTTGACAAAACATGCGCCCCCAAAAAAACAATTTAAAAAAAAGGTTGCGCCAAATATTTTCGCCAATTCACAAAATTTACCACCAATATTTATTTGTTGCCGCATTTGGCGACCGACAGCGGGAACTCTGGTTACTTTACTGACGAATACGTACAAAGCTAATCATTACTGATTGTTCGGCAGTATGAAGTTGAAGTTAAACTAGTATAACGAGTCATGTCATTGCCATCATTGTTCTTCGTCGGCAACCTTCTTCATCATATTTTGCTAAGCATACTGATGGTTGAGTTGTACACATGTAAATTATTCTGTTAGTTTAAACTTTAAACATATTTTATTTCCTAAATATACACTGAACACTACATACACTACACATACAGAAAATGGATTAGATTATTGTGTTGGTACCAGCATGAACTGGTGTATTTTCTAATTCAGCTACAGAATTTGCAGTCCTGAAGTGATAAAGATCCACAGAGATATAGATTTTCTACATCTTCAGAGATGTGTGTTGAAAAGTATGAGGTTTGCTGTGTCCGAGAGAGTTTTAGACCAAAGCAGTGTGAGTAATCCTTTTTTCAATACACGTTTCTCTGAATTGTTGAGGACACTATACTTTGCATTATTTACTAGAATACTACTTCTATATGTGTGTTATACATTTATTTATCGTCACTACCAGTTGCCCATATGAGCGACGCCTCCTGAAGAGATTTAATCATTTTAGATTTTTGGAGGATAGTGCAATGATACAGACAGAGACCCATTCCAGAGTCTCCTATGGGTCTTGTAAATTACCGAAGAGACCTCGGTTTAAAGTCCCATCTGAAAGACTGTTAATTTTATTAGGGTCAGACAGGGGATCGAGCCTGCGATCCCTGGATTACCAGTCCAACGTCTACTTCCAGATGCATTAAAGGCTTAATATATATGATCGCTGGTAACAAGTTATTACCTTATATTAATTTTAGATTATATGCGATATTTACTACAATACAATTTAAAAAAAGGTTTCATATATATATATATATATATGATAGCCGATAAGAAGTTGCTACGTCCCTTTAAAATTATATTTATAATTTTTCCATAAATAAGTTCAAACAAACACAAACTCAAAGAAATCATTTTATTGCAAATGTACATAGAAACTGTAATATGTCCCATCTAATGGGGGGAGACATATTGTTTTTGCCTTTGCTGTAATAGTCTGTCTGCTTTACATTGTCGAGGGTTCATCTCCATAGCCCCTTGTGGAAGTCGTGATAGCGCAGTGGTAGCGCGTTCGGTTCAGTTGCGAAAGTCCCAGTGTTCGAGCCCCACTGGAGCCGTTACAATTGTGCCCTTAGGCAGGGCATTTATATTCCTCTTTTCTCTCCCTCGTGGCGAATAACAGTTTCTGTGAACAATAAATATTTTCATACTTACGGCTCATGAAATACGATAATTAATGTTTATTGAAAGGAACACTTGGCGATGATTTGCATCTGATGACATGTGCAAACTCTTTCCTACTTTTTTCAGCACATATTATTTTATCGAATACTCGTTTATCATTTTACTAACATATACTCGGACGATCGTCCTAGCTCAAGTATTCTCTACCATCCCTAATTTAATAATTATATTTTAACTTGTAATATTACGTACAGAATGTTCTGTATTACAGACGTACACTAGTGCCATATTTAATATTCGTGTCGTGGACAGTGGACCTAGAGACAGTTACCTACCAACAGATGTCGAGATGCCGCTTTATACAGAAGCTATTGATAGGTATACATGTAGTAACCCATTTATCCGCTTAGATTCTCCTTAGTTTAACCCTTTGTCTGCTGGGTAAATAAAATCACATTTGCAAACAACATAGATCCAGATCAGTCGCGGCGTAATGCCACGTCTGATCAGGCTCTATGTTGTTTATTATTCAGCAAAGTGTTTTAGCTCCACTATCCGAATAGCAAACAGCATAGAGCCTGATCAGATGGAACGTTTTGGCTCTGCTGTTTCAGAAGTGATTTCATCTGCCGCTAGTGTGCAAAGGGTTAAACATATTTTATTCAGTTCATGCAATACATTTTGCCTTGTCAGTCATATAAATATATTTTTAACACCGAGACCATTAATTCCAGAAATCCATATTGAGCTTCTGATAATATTTACGCCTGGGGAAACCTGAGGTGTATTCCGTGTAATTATTGTTTATCATTAATAGGCACATGACTTAATTAATGACGTGACTTGAATCGAAAATGAGGCACTGCATACAAATATATGTTGATATAACTGTGTAATTGGCCTTCATTTTTTATGGATCATCGGAACGGTTTTAAAAAATACAGTGCAAGTCTGATTTAAGTGCTATTCATCGGCCTTACTTCAATTACGCCGAAACAATTCTAATGAAATTCCATGACATATTTCCTAAGTTTTCAGTTACAAATAAGAAAAATGCATTAATGAATTGTCGTCTGCTACATTTATTTGAACTATTAATAGCTTTTATTTTACCCAGCATGCAAAGAGTTTAAATAGCGTTTGATTTTTATTGATTGTATGCGATCAGTGATAATGACATAATTGCATCATGTATTTTATTAACAGGGCTGTCACAACTTATAATGAAAATTACGGGCCTGCTCATGTCAAGTTTGTTATAGAATGGGATCCCGAGATGAAGAGAAGGTAGTATAGAGTCTATTATTGTATGCTTATGTAAACAAAAAACAACCTGTGTTTACTGTTTCATACACACACAAAAATAGGGCCGGTCGGTCGGGAATTGTTTGTGTTTTTTTTACCATAGTCTTGCGCACAGAAAAGTGTGAAAAACAAAGTTTTTAATGTTTTTTTTTTTTAAATTCATTGTTGGGGGGTAAGGAAGCAGGTCGGTCAGGGAAGCCGTAAACACAGGTTTTTTGGGGGGTTAGTAAAGTATTAGTGGAAGTCGTGGAAGTCGTGGTAGCGCGTTCGCTTCTGGTGCAAAAGTCCCAGAGTTTGTGCCCCACTCTTGAGACCTCATTCCTGATTGAATCCATCGCCACAGGGGAAAGAGAAGAAACAATGTGGAATTTAAATGCCTTGCCCAAGGACACAATCGTAACGTAATGTTTGGGGTATTGTGTAGGGCGTAGACAATGTCCCATTTCAAGAAACATTCCTGATTTTGCTACATACCCAGTTATAACACTGATACATGGAACCTCGCTTTATAATCCCATCTCAATGATTGCTCATATATTAAAGTGAGACCGGGTATCAAGCTTCGTGACACCTAGGTGTGCAGTCCGACATTTTACCACAGAACTATGATCAGCCGTATTTGAGTTTCTCTACATTGTGTTTGTATGCAGTTTTCCGAGTGTCAATTTACCCACTCCGAGGTCGAGTGGTTACGGTCTCTGACTTGTATACCACTATAACCTATCATCACCTTTTTTTTCCATTTTGAGGCCCCTAGCGGGTAATCCCTTTTATTTCCAGTTATAGACATATAATGTACAACATACATATAACCTATCATCACTTATGGTCACGGGTTCGAGACCTGCTCAGACCTTGTCTCATTTATATGAAAATGTTTGCAGTTTCTTACAGAGGTTGGTGCACCAAGTACTGGTTAACCGTGGGAGCCTTCCCAGGAAAGGTGTTGTTAGGTAACTGGCTGCTGGCGATATAGCTCAAAATGGTGCTAATGCAGGCATAAAACCTGAACAAACAAACGAGTGTGAATTTATATCAGCAATTGTTTCACCATTACATGTCGCAGAGTTAGATAATTATAAATATTTGAATTTTTCTGATTATTAATTCAGTCCATTATTGCGGAGTAAATATTCCTTGCATATACTGCACACACACTAAAATGACTGGTTGTATGTTTTCTTCTCTAACTAGACTAATAGATGATGATGAGGATCTTGTGGAAGAGCACCAGTCTGTGCACAAGGCTCGACTGAGTCAACAACAACCCTCCAACGTTAGTCTCGAAGATTGTCTCAAGCTCTTCACAAAGGAGGAAAAGGTATGTCTTAAGCTCTTCATAAAGAAGGAAAAGGTATGTCTTGAACTCTTCACTGGGGAGGAAATTGTATGTTTTAAGCTCTTCACAATGATGAAAAGGTATGTTTAAACTCTTCACAAAGGAGGAAATGTATGCCTAAAAATGAGGTGATCGAATAAAATTTCAAAAATGATCTTTTTCCTAATTTTCTCCTCTGGTTATGATATCATTTTAAATAAACTTATATAATACGAACACAAAATGAGGTTCCACGGGTAGATATGAGTGCTGAGACAGACTTCATATGGTTGTTGTGAAATGTGAAGGTGTTCCTGGAATGTCCTATCGATTATGAATGATTGGAGAACCTATGTTACTTTGTTTGACTTGGAATTCTATGTATTGGACACGTTTTATGACCGAGTATTGGAAGGACTTGTTGTAATAAACTGAATAATTAATGCTTTCTTATTGATCTCACAAGTAAATTTAATGACCAGAACGGAATAATAAAGTTTATTTTAAAACTACCTGTGAATGTATACATGTAAATGAAGCTTACTGGTTCCCAACTGCATGTCTCGGGACACATATTATATTGAGTTGATGTGCCTGAAAGTCACTTTTTTGCTTACCGTACATACATTGTACTCTCCAATAAGACGATCTTGATTATAAGACGACCCCCTAACTTTGATCTTAAATCAGTGGTATTTTGCATAGATCCATCCGCTTATAAGACAGGTGCGAGAAAATGGAAACCATTAAGAAGTAAAGTTTAACTAAGCTAATCAAATATAAGCATATCAATTAATGTTTTCATAAATACAGTACAAAGATAACTCTAAACAACACAGGACCTGGAACAGCTTACACTACAAATGAACCCCCACACCAATTATCCAACCCCTACAAATCCTTGTTTGACACACTCCTTATCCTATTAACAAATAGAAATGTTAGCAAGCAGAAGCGATCAGCCACTCATTACATCTCTCTCTCCTCTCTCTTTCTCTCGCTCTCTCGCTCTCTCGCTTTAACAACTACTCCTTAGTTACCCATTGTTCAATTTTAACTGTTGACAATCTTTGTATGCACTCAACCTTAAGGGACACACTGTACATATAGATATTCGAACTGAAGTAATATGTATACTATTAAAAACCAATAAAAAAAATGTCGAAATATGTATCAACTAAATGTATATGCAATAAAGAAATAAACGAGGTTACCCGGATAGGGGCCTCAAAATGAAAAAAAAGAAGTAAAGATCAAACAAACTAATTAAACATTAAAATGATAAATGATGTAAAATCATAAAACAACATGCACTGATGCACAACAATAAATTTGATTTGCTAAGCTTGAGAAGTTCAGTTTACAGACAGAGCTGTGAAAATCTCTGCATTCGTTACGCCCTTTGAGATATTTCAAAGTTCATCAATTATTCAGTTG
Source organism: Archivesica marissinica (assembly GCA_014843695.1). NCBI lineage: Eukaryota > Metazoa > Mollusca > Bivalvia > Venerida > Vesicomyidae > Archivesica > Archivesica marissinica. The sequence continues at coordinate 3,409,201 of CM026389.1, read as the reverse complement.
GAACTGAATTGTTTTAGAATTTATTTTTTATGATGAGCCTTTTTTTACGTTTATTTATTATATATTGTGGCTTGAATGCAATACAGGTTTTTACAATATAAGATTGATCACTATCGAGGCCTCATTCCTGGTGGAATACACTGCCATGAAGTAGAGTGAAGAGGCAATGTGGACTTAAAGTGTCTTGCCAAGCGGCACTACCATAATTTTATGATGGGTCACAAACTCACGGATACTGTATCCAGTACATCACAGAGGCTGCACTTTATAAATTGGTGGCTTACTGCAATTAACACTAGAATTCATTTATATCATACATTTAGTTTAGTTTATGCAAATTTATTTTAGAGCGATTGCGAAACAAGTTCTTACAACTAATATTAATCACTCTTGAGACATCATTCCTAGTGGAATCAGTTGCCACGAGGGTGAGAGAAGAGGCAATGTGGAATTTAAATGTCTTGCCTAAGGGCACAATCGTAACGGCTACAGCTGGGCGCAAACTTGATTTAGTTGGAGATAACCTAAATAGATTTAATGCTGTATAACCAGAATAGATTTAGTGCTGTATAACCTGAACAGACTTTGTGCTGTATAAATTGGGTATATTTAGTGTCGTATAAATTGTGGCAGATTTGTTTTAGTGGTAAATGGCATTACGGCAATAAGATGTGTTTAACCTGTAAGTACCTTGTTGTATATATACCACATCTCCTTGCTTTCTCTTACAGCTGGGAGAAGGGGATGCCTGGCAATGTCCCAGTTGTCAGAAGAACCAAAAAGGGGCCATCAAGAAGCTAGGTCTCTGGTCAGCCCCTGATATACTTGTCCTGCACCTGAAGCGGTTTAGACATGTAAGTGCAAGATAGACATTCCTATAGACTTGACTTGATCAATATTGTGCTACAGAGGTTTCAAGCATGATGGTTTGTATCCAAGTTTAGGATTTCTAGAGCCCATTTAAAATATTTTTATTTTATGCTTTCAAATGAAAACTGGATGAAAGTTGTGCAGTAACATATTTTATTTTATTTTATTTTATATGTGCATGGGTCACGCTCGATGAAACTATAGATACAGGGTGTGTGAAAAGTAATGGCGGACTTGAATTCAACTTCAAATGTAGAAAGTGAACTAAAAAAGAAACGGAGTCACAGTGAACTAAGTAGTGTAAGTGAAACTGACTCCAGTATGAACACGACACCACTTAAAAATCCCAAGAAGAAGCCTAATAAGGAAAAATGTCCAGATAGGAAAGGAAGTGAAAGTAAAAATGAAGACACCGAAACTTCCCTGAAGGATATCAAACAACAACTGCTGCAAATTAACAACAAACTTTCCAATGTAATGCAGAAAAACGATGGCAGCTTACGATTGATGATAAAAGATACAATTTCTGAAATGAAGAATGATCTGTTGAACTCGGTTGTGAAACGAATTGAAATTTTAGAAACAACAATCTTCGATAAAGATAGTGAAAACGACAGTCTCAAGAAGACAATCGAGAAGCTAGACAAAAAACTAGATGGTCAGAATAATGAAAATAGCCGATTAAGGCGTGAACTCAAAAACAGTGAGAATAAAACAGATGAATTTTTAAGTAACACCGAGCAATACAACAGACTCAATAGCATTCGAATAAATGGCATAATCGAAGAAACAATGGATAAGGTCATGCCAATAAGAGTAGGTGGAAAACCAGAAACTCTAGTCCATGATGAAGACAACCAAGAAAAACCACCCTTGCAATTGGTTACAAGAGTACCAGAGAACGCGGACACAACAGCAGCTGTCGTCATCAAGACACTAAACAAAGAAATGCCAGGTCTACAGCTACAAGTTGGGGACATCGATATGTGTCACCGATTGGGCAAGAAATATGATACTAAAAATAGACAGATCATTGTTAAATTCACTTCAAGGCTCATACGCAACAATATTTTGAAACGTAAAAAGGAACTACCAAAGCCTATGTTTGTCACAGAAGACTTAACCAAAACACATCATCTTGTACTAATGAGTGTTAAACGGAAGCAACCGGACGAAGTAGATACAGCCTGGACCATGAACGGCAATATTTTCTACAAAGACAAAATGGGCAATGTCCACAAAGTTCTGTACAAAGACTTTGATTCTTGGCTGGACCTACCATGGCCATCTACATAAACAATGAAAGTGCAAACTCTGATAAATGTGTATGAATCAAAACTTTTGAGTGGAACTGTACATTTAAAACTTCGTGTTATATAATTATAAATATATCTATATAGCTATGCATTATGAGAGCACTTTATATTACTATTATATGCATGATTTACCAGACTAGGCCAGGAATGAAACATGTCTGTTCATTGTTGCTTGGCTGAATATTAGCAGACCGTTGATTGTCGACATAATGAGATGATTGGCAGTAAACAAACACTATATATTTTGTTGGCCTAAAATGATGCATACAGTCGTGACGTATCATTTAAATGATCAACGATTATCTATATTCGTATATGCATAGGACTTAGGCCGAAAACTATCTAAAATGCAGACTATTGGACTGTGCGCGGTGCGTAGCGCAAAGCTCTGGGCACAGCACCAATATTTAACATTTTGGTCCAGTTTGAGGCCTATATATTACTTATAACACAAGCGTATATAATTATCAAGATCTTATTAATTAAATGTCGTAACATTACGTATATGATTTAATGTAATACTCCGACCTTTGGACAGCAGTTCAATATTGATAATAATGGACTGCCAGTAAAAAGGTATGACGTCACGATTGTATTTGAAGGAATGTTGAAATATGTCTATTTGAAGTCTATATGTCATAAACAAACATGCCAATATTGTCGTATAGTAAGTAACTATATCCAAATGTAATGGACTATATATATATTTTTTTATCTTAGACCACGAGACTGGATTAAATGCCACGGAATATCAACGTGAATTGATCAATTGTTATTGCGGTATCCCTCACAAACAATTCCTATTTTTTCGTTTCGTTAGGTTTTTGCCATACAGGGTTGATAGCTTAGACTGACAATTTGATCTGTGTAACATCCACTTGGTGTCTGTTCCGAGGAGTGTATCACAGCTGTGGCGATATCTTGTTGGTAGAGTTTGACTCTATCACTTGAAATATACGCTGTAATGCAGCCCTTGGAAGCAGATTATATTTGGAGTGTTCTAACTTGCCATAAATTGACCAGCATATATTTGTCTCTGAATGTTTATATGCCTAAGTTATTATTTCAATTAACGTTTAAATGCTATTCTTCCGTGAAGATGGAATAAATGGCATGTGAACCATTCCTACAGGTGAAAGGATTGAGTAGTAGATACCGATTCAATCGGATTGGTACATACATGTATACGCTGTCATATTGATATATATGAAAGATACAATTTAGTTACTTCTGCATAACACGCAACATTATAATATTGGTGTTTTAGATATGTATATACTTACTCTATGCCCATCAAACATCAATTACCTATGTAAATTGTATTACATAGTTACTCATTTGCTTGTACTGGATCCGAGCATACACCACATACTATATATATATATTTTAAAAATTGAATTCTAGAAAAATCTTTAATGCTGCATGTAAAATTCTAGATCCTTTCCTGTTATGATACTTATATACTTACCCAATACACTACTATGTTACTCATTTACAGATGTAAATACTATATAATGACATTGTTTTACCGGATTCGTGAATATTTCCTATAAAGTTTTCGAACCTAATCCCAGACAAAAACCTTAATGATTCACTTACCATTCTGGATCATTTCCGGTTTTGATACTTATATACCTACCCAATACTCTAGTATGTTACTCATTTACGGATGTACATACTACATAATGACATTGTATTACCGCATTCGAGTATATTTCCTATACAGTTTTCGAACCTAATCTCATTCAAGCACTACAATGTGGTCGGACATTTTCCTGGATCCTTTCATTACAACTACATACACTTATGCCCAAGCTTTGTTATTTTTCTAACCGATCGTTTCCATCATGGATTCATGTTTATCTTTCATTTGTAAAGCAAAATGGAAACCTTAATATGTTCATATAATGTCCGCGGGCTTGCAAACACCAAGAAGCGACTGCAAATATTCCAGTGGTTAAAAAGCAAAAACATGTCAATATGCCTCTTACAGGAAACTCATTCTACTAAAGAATCATTTGGAAAATGGAAATCAGAATGGAAAGGTGAGGCATATTTTAGCGGAACAAAACACAATAGTGAAGGTGTCGCAATTCTTATTAATGAAGCATACCCATGCGTAATCACAAACTTTGAAGAAATAATAAACGGTCGAATAATTTCACTGGAACTAAAAATAAAAGAACTTCAATTCACTTTAATCAATATTTATGGACCAAATACAGATGACCAACACTTTTATAAAGTGCTAGAAAAATACCTGTTAGAAAATAATGATAAAAATGTTTTAATAGGCGGTGATTTTAATACAATATTAGATGTTGACAAAGATAAGAAAAACGGTCGAAAGGATACGCATCTTAAATGTAGGCAAACAATTTATGACGTTATAAAACAAAACAATTTGGTAGATATTTGGAGACATTTAAATCATTCTGTTTCTCAATTTACATGGCATTCAAATACGAATCCACCAATATTCAGCAGACTGGATTATTTCCTAATGTCGGAGTACCTATGTAATTTTGTTAAAGAATCTGTGATAATTCCAAGTTTTAAATCTGATCATTCAATAGTTGTTCTAAACATGGAGATATTTAATCAAAATAGAGGAAAGGGATATTTTAAGATTAATAACAGTTTGCTATTAGATGATGACTACCAATTGATTATCAAAAAAAGTATTATCGAAACTTCTACATTTAATAAAAATGCAAACCCCAATACACTATGGGAAATTATAAAAGGAAACATTAGAAATGAATCGATAAAATATGCAACAGCTAAAAAACAACAACAGTGTAAACAAGAATTTAAACTGAGGAAAACAATAGAAGAATTAGAACATAAACTAGCCGATGATAATACAAACACCGACAATTTAAGAGAACGATTAAATGAAACACATGACCTGCTTAACAATATACTTGAACAAAGAATAAATGGACTTATGATAAGAGCAAAAGCTATTTATATTGAATCTAACGAATATAATACAAAATATTTTGCTAATTTAGAAATACGGCACGCTGAGCAAAAGAATATCACTGCACTTAACGTTTCCAATAAAATTATAACTGATCCAACCACAATTCTAGAAGAGGAAAGGATATTTTATAAAAACTTATATAAACACAAACAAACAGCTGCTTCATGTCTCAACTTCTTTAATGAAACAGTAACTAAATTAGAATTAGATGATTCGCGACAGTGTGATGGCCTTTTAGCCGAGTTTGAATGTTCCCAAGCACTATATGAAATGAAAAATAACAAAAGCCCTGGTTCCGATGGTTTAACAGTTGAATTTTACAAAATATTCTGGAAACATTTAAAGGAATACTATATTAAATCGATAAACTTCTCTTTTCAACAAGGTGAATTAAGCAACATGCAAAAACAGGGCATACTAACACTCTTACCAAAATCAGGAAAAGACTCACAACTTCTGTCAAATTGGCAGCCTATTAGTCTCCTCAATGTAGACTATAAAATAGCGACTAAAACTATTTCAAATAGAATTTAAAAGGTTTTGCATAAAATAATAGGTCCTGAACAAACCGGCTTCATGAAAGGTCGCTATATAGGCGAAAATGTTAGACTGATATTTGAAATCATTGAATATGCTGACGAAAATGATCTCCCTTGTCTGCTCTTCTTCTCGGATTACGAAAAAGCATTTGACAGTCTTGACCACGCGTTCATATTCAAGTGTTTAAATCACCTAAAATTTGGAGAATCCTTGACTAATTGGGTTCGCTTGTTCTACAATCAGTCAACTAGTGTCATCATCAACAATGGTAATATGTCTGAAGCTTTTCCAATTGAAAGAGGTGTACGACAAGGATGTCCATTGTCATCTTCTCTCTTCATTATATGTATGGAACTACTATCAAACTTCATTACAAACGATAATACAGTAGTTGGAATAAAAATAAGAAATAAAGAACTAAAACAAACCCTGTTTGCGGATGATGCGACATACATTAACAATGGTCAAAAAGAATCTTTTGAACGCCTAATTATGATCATCAAAGAATATGGTAAGGAGTCAGGATTAAATTTAAATGTTTCAAAATCAAGGTATTGCGTTCAGGCTCTTTAAAAACTTCAAATATAAAATACAGTGTAGAAACATCTTTTATTTGGACGTCAGAATCCGCTAAAACTTTAGGAATGAACTTCTTTAATGACAAGGAAAGAAATATAAAAAATAACCTAGAACAAAAACTACTAGAGTTCAGAAATTGTTTAAAACAGTGGCAACATAGAAAGCTAACTTTAATGGGAAAAGTTATGATAATAAAAACTTTTGCTTTACCAAAGCTTGTATATCCGTTCACTGTGCTCCCTAACCCTGAACCTGAAGTCGTAACAGCGATAATAAAATCAATATATTGTTTTATTTGGGATAATAAACCAGATAAAATAAAAAGAAACGTACTGATACAAAATTTTGAAAAAGGAGGATTAAAGCTTACGGATGTAAGAACATTTTTGTATTCAATAAAAGCATGCTGGGTAAAAAGAATACTGAATACTCAAAACAATGGACTTTGGAAAATATTTTATGATAAAATTCTAAATAAGTATGGAGGTGATTTTATATTTGAATGTAATTTATCTACAAGGGATATTTCGGATATTTGTGGTAACAACTATTTCCTAAAGGATGTAGTGACAGCATGGTTTAAAGTAGTCTCCGACTTCAATAAACAGTCAAAACATGATGGAATTAATGAACATACAATTTGGAATAACTCACTTGTGAAAATAGATGGCAAAATAATTTTTTTCCAGACTTGGTTCGATAAAGGTATACGCTTTATAGAACAACTTTTTGACTTTCGAACTAATAAGTTTTTAACCTTCAATGAAGCAAAAAATATATTTAATATGGAGGAGCTTGACTTTCTAAAATACCACCAGGTCATAAGCAATATACCATTTAACATAAAATCGAATTTAAATAAATATATGCTAATGCAAAACAGAAAAGAAACTATTGTTCAAAAAGTAAAAAACTCTAAGAACACAAATCAATTACTATACAAAATACAAATGGATAATATGAATAGGGAAACATTAAAATCTGAAGACAAATGGTCAATGCTCCTACATGAGCGAAATCTCCCATGGAAAAATATCTATAGTGTTCCACTCGCGGCAACTATAGATACAACGCTAAGATGTTTTCAATATAAATATTTAATGCGGTTGATGCCAACAAATAAATATTTGTATAGATACAAGTTAAGTACTACAAACCTGTGCGACTTTTGTAATATGCATGTTGAAAGTATTGAGCATATTTTCTGGGAATGCCCACCTATACAACATTTTTGGAAAAGACTAAGTGATCTATTAAAATCAAAAGGATTGTGTGTCGAGTTCAATTTTAAAGATATATGTTTTGGTAAAATAGATAGAAAAGGAAATGATACCATTGTAACAAATTTCATAATAATTTTAAGCAAATTTTATATTATACGAATGAAATACAGAAATTTAACACCCTGTATTGCACATTTTTATAAGTATTTAAGCTTAAGAATAACTTTAGAAAGGGAAATCGCACTAATGAATGATAAATTAGAAAAACACAACATAAAGTGGTCTAGATTTATTTGAACATATTGTTTTCTAAGACAACTGTTACAAATGAATCTTTCAGATGGAAACGATCAACCCCCCCCCCCCATTTTAGTTCTCTCTTTTCCCCATTTCTACATCACTCTCCAAAACAAAACAATACCTATTATAAACATAAAATGCGAATATGCATGATATAAACATATTATCATAATAATACTGTAAAAGGATTGACCTTGCATCAAACATGTGAATGTATAACTATTCATGTCAATTGTATATATATAGCCATATGACTTATATGTATGTTGTACATTATATGTCTATAACTGGAAATAAAAGGGGTTACCCGCTAGGGGCCTCAAAATGAAAAAATGAAAAAAAACATATTTTATTGTTCTCTGCTTTACGTGTATGGTTTCCATCCACAATATATATATAACATTGTCAGCTTGAATATTATCCAACCAAAGCCGTCAATGAAGTCATTTCTGACGTCACATAATCACGACGTTGTCACGCCATTTAGCTTATGATTGCATCATAAAATCTCTTTCAGCCTAAGATAAAAAGAAAATTTGCTTGTTTAAGTGAATCATCGTAATATATTTATCTCGTGAACATAGAGAGCTATTATAATCGTGGCTAGTGCCACTCATGATAATATTGCTTTTCAATTTTCATTCGATGTAATATCTGATCACGCACAGAAACAAACATTTTTTCTCGAGTGGAATGCCCTTTTTAGTCCCACCCTTTTAAAAAAATGTTTTTAAACAAAACTATTTTTAATTTCATTTTTATATAAGCCCCAACAGGAGAGTGCCTTTGAGCGGGCAGACCTATATAACTTAATGAACTCGTCCACCCTATTCACCAATATGTGCTCCCTCTGATCAATCACTGTAACTTAGCAACATTTTCTAGGTGCTAACCACAAAATACCTGCACCTCATTGCATCTCAAGATGCACCCTGCCCCTTTTCTGACCCACCCTGCCCCTTTTCTGACCCACCCTGCCCCTTTTCTGACCCATCCTGCCCCTTTTCTGACCCACCCTGCCCCTTTTCTGACCCACCCTACCCCTTTTGGACCCACCCTGCTCCTTTTCTGACCCACCCTGCCCCTTTTCTGACCCACCCTGCCCTTTTTTTCCACTCTACAATAAATCCTATAAGAAATATCCTCTATATATTGAAGAATGGAGGAAAAGTAATGATTCTCAATGGAAGGGTTTTGTATATTGGTGAAAACAAAGCTCATCTTAAAGATATATTCCTGTTCAAACTGACTTACACAATTTCCTAAAATAGTTGCTATCATACAATTGTAATCATACAAGTTTTTGCAGTAAAGTAATCCATCATTTTTAACAGTTTTAATGTATTTGAACATTGTTGAAAAATATATCCTCTTCTTTGACTTGAGGCCTCCATTACCGAATGGTTACGGTCGTTGACTTCAAACCATTTGCTCCTCACCGCTGTAGGTTCGAATCCCACTACGGGTGTCAAATTCTTTCTCTGGAAGCTATCCAGCTGGGTTACGGTAGGCCAGTGGTTCTACCGCATGCCTGCCCGTAACTGAAATACTGCCCAATGGGCACCCTGGATGGGGTCTTCCTGCACCAATCATAGATGGAGAGTCGCCATATTTTATGCTGTTGGTGTGACTTTAAAACCACAAAAATGAACAAACTTATTTTAAATAGGTTAGTCTTTTTTCATTTGTCTCTCCTAGCACCTATCTCTCCTATCTCTCATAACAGCAATGAAGAGGAGAGGACGACCATAAGCTATATAGCTTTCTGTCCAATTCCTTATTTCAATTGTTGTAAATAACTATGTACATGATTGAAAATAAATATGTTTAAACCAACAGCAATGAAACGAACGTGCATGCATCTCTTTTTGTAGCATGTTGTATTATTATTGCTTGCATAAAAAACAGGACACTTGTATGTAATTTCATGTATCTTTAAAGCAGCATTACATTGTAATAAAGGATGTTTTGGGTAAAATATAAATACTAATGTGTGTGTGTTTACAAAAATCGAAATAGTCGCTCAGAAACGACAAAATTCCAATAAATTTAAACCGTCGTATACGCGAATTTGTTTATCAACACACGAAATGTAAACACGCACAGCGCGCATGCGTGAAACAACAGAGGATGTAGAAAACAACGTATATATTTTGAACATGAAAGACTATCTATCTATCTTCCTCTAATGTCGAACCCCTCGCGGGGATGTAGAAATGTCCCTAAAAGACTTAGCTAACAGAGGTATGAATCAACATATCAAATAATTTAATTAAAAAGACAACGTGGGTCAAATGGGGTCGATGCATTCCGTATGTAAACAAGTGCGGACGATGCGTTCCGGATGTAAACAAGTGCGTGACCGATCAACTCGGAAAGTCCTACTTTTGGTTTCGAGTTTGTTTTATCGCAAAAAACACCGTTTACCAAATGAACATAAGCATACAAAGTATAATGTTAGAATGTGTAGCAGCATTGCTATCCATACGTAAAATTGTGTGCGTAATGCTGCTTTAAAGAAAAACTCTAATATAATGAATTGTATTCGATTGTGTATTTGTTCACACTTTCAGTCTGGTTTGAGAAGACATAAGTTAAACATCTTGGTAAATTTTCCTGTGTCTGACCTAGAGATGGGTGTCCACCTGTTACCCAAAGATGATGGTAACCTTGGTGACACTACATCCGACCTCTATGACCTTTATGCTGTGTCGAATCACTACGGTAACATGAGTGGAGGTCATTACACAGGTATAGCAAATTTAAATGTTTACTTTTTTTATGGGTCTGCCACTTAATACTCTATACATGTACTTAGACACTTAACATCATCATCCTAGGAACATCAACATTCTAGGAACATCAACATTCTAGGAACATCATCATATTCTAGGAACATCAACATTCTAGGAACATCATCATATTCTAGGAACATCATCATATTCTAGGAACATCATCATATTCTAGGAACATCATCATATTCTAGGAACATCATCATATTCTAGGAACAGCATCATATTCTAGGAACATCATCATATTCTAGGAACATCATCATATTCTAGAAACATCATCATATTCTAGGAACATCATCATCCTAGGAACATCATCATCATCCTAGGAACATCATCATCCTAGGAACATCATCATCCTAGGAACATCATCATATTCTAGGAACATCATCATATCCTAGGAACATCATCATATTCTAGGAATCATAATCCTAGGACATCATCATATTCTAGGAACATCATCATCCTAGGAACATCATCATATTCTAGGAACATCATCATATTCTAGGAACATCATCATCATCCTAGGAACATCATCATCCTAGGAACATCATCATCATCCTAGGAACATCATCATCCTAGGAACATCATCATCACTAGGAACATCATCATCATCCTAGGAACATCATCATCCTAGGAACATCATCATCATCCTAGGAACATCATCATATTCTAGGAACATCATCATCATCCTAGGAACATCATCATATTCTAGGAACATCATCATCCTAGGAACATCATCATCATCCTAGGAACATCATCATATTCTAGGAACATCATCATCCTAGGAACATCATCATATTCTAGGAACATCATCATCCTAGGAACATCATCATCATCCTAGGAACATCATCATCATCCTAGGAACATCATCATATTCTAGGAACATCATCGTTCTAGCATCATTCTAGGAACATCATCATCCTAGGAACATCATCATATTCTAGGAACATCATCGTTCTAGCATCATTCTAGGAACAGCATCATCCTAGGAACATCATCATTCTAGGAACATCATCATTCTAGGAACATCATCATCCTAGGAACATCATCATCCTAGGAACATCATCATTCTCGGAACATCATCATCCTAGGAACATCATCATTCTAGGAACATCATCATCCTAGGAACATCATCATTCTAGGAACATCATCATCCTAGGAACATCATCATCCTAGGAACATCATCATTCTCGGTGACATATCAGTGGAGATGGATGAATCACTGACGTGCATTTCATACCTATATTGCCAAAACTGTGGCGATGGCTAGTTGTTGCCTTAATTTTTGTAGTTTCGCCACCAACAAATATCAAGGTGATACCCCAACAGATATCAAGGTGATATCCCAACAGATATCAAGGTGATATCCCAACATATACCAAGGTGATATCCCAATAGATATCAAGGTGATATCCCAACATATATCAAGAACCCAACAAACAAGTGATATCCCAACAGATATCAATGTGATATCCCAACAGATATCAAGGTGATATCTGTTTCGCCTTATTTCTGAAGTGCATAAATGCTCATTAGCCGAAATTCAATTATTTTTTCATAGTGGATAATTTTTCCAGTCGTTAACAAGCTTGACTTGTAATCCAGGGGTCGCTGGTTCGATCCCCCGCTATACCATACTAAAATGTCTTGTATCATAGTCCTTCAGATGAGACTTTAAACCGAGGTCTCGTGTTGGCGCCGCCTTACACTGTGCACGTAGTAGAACCAGAGGTGACTCTGGAATGGGTCTCTGTCTGTATCATCACACTATCCCAGGTCTCATTCTAGAGGGCGACTTGGGGCAAACTGCCCTAGGGACCCTGACTTCGCCCTGGGGGCCCCACTTCCCTCTAAAGACAAATATTTTGTCCAGTAAGATTCACTGGCCATTGTAAAGGACTCCTATTCTAACGTTGTATTTAATGGTCATAATGTGTAATTTAGCTCCGTTTTGTTGAAATTTATTAAATAATACCATTTAACCCATTCCTTCCTAGAGATTTAGGTTAATATACTATTATATCTCCATACAAACGACAGCCATTTAACCCTTTCCTTCATAGAGATTTAGGTTAATATACTATTATATCTCCATACAAACGACAGCCATTTAGCTATCATGCAGTGGATAAGTAGTCGTCATATCTATCCCACCTCCATAGATATTACTGGGACTACATAGAGATTTAGGTTATATACTATTATATCTCCATACAAATGACAGCCATTTAGCTATCATGCAGTGGATAAGTAGTCGTCATATCTATCCCACCTCCATAGATATTACTGGGACTACATAGAGATTTAGGTTAATATACTATTATATCTCCATACAAATGAAAACCATTTAGATATCATGTAGTGGACAAATAGTCACCATATATATCCCACCTCCATAGATATTACTGGGACTACATAGAGATTTAGGTTAATATACTATTATATCTCCATACAAATGACAGCCATTTAGCTATCATGCAGTGGATAAGTAGTCGTCATATCTATCCCACCTCCATAGATATTACTGGGACTACATAGAGATTTAGGTTAATATACTATTATATCTCCATACAAATGAAAACCATTTAGATATCATGTAGTGGACAAATAGTCACCATATATATCCCACCTCCATAGATATTACTGGGACTACATAGAGATTTAGGTTAATATACTATTATATCTCCATACAAATGACAGCCATTTAGATATCATGTAGTGGATAAGTAGTCGCCATATCTATCCCACCTCCATGTCCGCCTCCATGGTCAAGTGGTTAAGGTCGCTGACTTGTATACCACTGTAACCTATCATCACTGATGGTCACGGGTTCGAGCCCCGCTCAGACAGTGTCTCATTTATATGAAAAAGTTGGCAGTTTCTTACGGAGGTTGGTGCACCCAAGTACTGGTTAACCGTTGGAGCCTGCCCAGGAAAGGTGCTGTTAGGTAAACTGCCCGCCGGCGATATAGCCCAAAATGGTGCTGATGCAGGCGTAAAACCCGAAATATAACATATCTATCCCACCTCCATAGATATTACTGGGACTACATAGAGATTTAGGTTAATATACTATTATATCTCCACACAAATGACAGCCATTTAGCTATCATGCAGTGAATAAGTAGTCGCCATATCTATCCCACCTCCATAGATATTACTGGGACTACATGAGATTCTGGCCTTTATTATGAACATTGGTTTGGCTACTACATTGTCAATGTGTGTCGTATTGGTAGTGGCATCAAGAGGTGCTTCTATGAGGGAAAGGGTTATGGGCGCAATCATTCGGTTTCTCACTTCTCCCAATAATTCTGACCGAGCCCTGTATCCTCCAAAATCTACAATGACTAATCTCTTCAGGAATAGTCGCTCATGGGCAACCGGTAACGAGGATAAATGTTTGCCGTATTGATTGACAGTCTCCAAATACATTCTGCCATGCATAAACCATTGGTCCCTACAGATTGATTTAAGTCCGCCTCCGTGGTTAAGGTCGCTGACTTGTATACCACTGTAACCTACCTATCATCACTGATGGTCACGGGTTCGAGCCCCGCTCAGGCCGTGTCTCATTTATATGAAAAAGTTGGCAGTTTCTTACGTAGGTTGGTGCACCCAAGTACTGGTTAACCGCTGGAGCCTGCCCAGGAAAGGTGCTGTTAGGTAAACTGCCCGCCGGCGATATAGCTCAAAATGGTGCTGATGCAGGCGTAAAACCCGAAATATAACATATAATATAACAGATTGATTTATGCCAAAACAGGAAGATAGTAGTGTACATATAAACTGGTATCAGAAAACCTGCTGAATTTTAACACATTTAAATGTTGCTTGTCTTCTGTCTACCACTAACTTAACCCTTTCAACACCACAGACCTCTAAATAGGCTTACAAAAAGTGTAGATCCAGATGAGCCGGCTCGTGACGAGCCGTCTCATCAGGATCTGCACTTTTTGCCAGTGATATGACTATTTTTAGACATAATTACCCATTTTGATAAATGAACTTGTCCAAATGTGATTTTCTGATTCATTTATTGGTTTATGAATATCATGGACCAGTCCATGTGAGTTACTTGGTGTTGAATGGGTTAAACCCCAAAAACAAACAAGCATTATTTGACTGATTGCATGGAGATCTATTATAGGATTCACCCCTTTTTAACCCTTTCAACACCGCAGACCTCTAAATAGGCTTACAAAAAGTGTAGATCCAGATGAGCCGGCTCGTGACGAGCCGTCTCATCAGGATCTGCACTTTTTGCAAGTAGTATTACTAATTTTAGACAAAATTACCCATTTTGATAAATGAACTGGTCCGAATGTAATTTTCTGATTCATTTATTGGTTTATGAATATCATGGACCAGTCCATGTGAGTTACTTGGTGTTGAATGGGTTAAACCCCAAAAACAAACAAGCATTATTTGACTGATTGCATGGAGATCTATTATCGGATTCACCCCTATTTAACTATTTCAGCTTTCTGTAAGAATCCAGTAGACATGAAATGGTACGAGTTTGATGATACAAGCGTGAAACCCCTTCAACATCGAGACATAGTCTCAAGAGCGGCTTATCTCTTGTTTTATCAAAGACAGAAACTCACACATATCACCATGGACCGCATACAATCACAAACGCACTGGGTATTCTCTGTGTATGGACCTCCAAGGTCAATGCAGATGGTGAACTCTTCAACTGTAAAGGAAGAAAAGCTAGCAGTGAACTCTTCAACGGGAGGTAAACATGGTACTGAATGGGATTATTCTGAGTATTTTGTGGATAGAGTGAAACTGGATGATATTGATGATAAATACAGAACAGTACGACTGCCTAAAGCAAACTCTGAATCCCCTTCTATTAGAATAGACCATTTTAATAGAATGGACTCTTTGAACAAAGAAGAGGAACTTCTGTTGGAAGACTTAAGAAGGGGAATTAATTCACCATGTGGTGACCAAAGAAATAGACGTATGAATTCCCCACACGAGACCGATGGAAGGGATATAAACTCTCCTAGGCGGGAAGAAATGGGCATTAACTTGCCAAGACAAAGTGTTAGCCATGAATCGCCGAGGCGAGAATTGTTTCCGAACCAAAATCAAAATGTGACTTCCCATAATCAATATGTTAACGAGATTAGTACAAGAACTGTATGCAGAAATAAAACGAGAGTAGCTGATCAAATTTTACTCAGTAAGCCTTCCACAGATCAAGTTGACAATGCTGTTCCGTCACCGCGTAATCTGAATACCATTTATAGGAGATCAGACAATTGTGATTCCAGCAAGAAGAGTCATTCGTACACGTCTGGTGGTGAAATTAGTCCAGGCAGAAGTTGCCCATCTTCACCTCTCGATAAGTACAGCAAGAGCTCTACTGGCCAATACCAAAACCAGCATACAGATCATAGAAATAATCCAACGGATGTGCTGAATAATGAGAGAGATAGGGACATGATGAATGGGCATGTGTCCAGTGGCGCTAAATTGAAAATTCATTCCAATCAGATTCATAAAGGAGTCGCTGCACCCAGTGCCGCAAGTGATGATCACAATAAACAGAGCGATAATCTACGTAAAACTGTGAATCAAAAAGTCAACAATAACGTTCAAAGTAATGATATACTATTGCCAAGGTCCGATATATTCTCCACTCCCCAGCAGGTGCGTAAATCGCCGTCCCCGCCTGTTGTGATTGGACGAAGTTGGTCCACCCCCCAACCGCAGAGAAAACAATACTCTGATAATAAACCACCAATGGACAGACAGTTCTCCGTACCAGTCCGAGCTCCGTTATCCTTGCCACCATACACAGATCAGAGACTAGAAATTGAAGGTCATTCGATTGTAGATAAACAACCTAGAAGTCTGCCTGCTGATCCTCAAGCAAATGCTAATAAACCACCACTTCCTATGAAAGCTAGTCATGCTGTACACAAGCAGAGCAATACACAGGAGGATGTTAGAACCGTTCCCAGCAGACCAAAGACAGCTCGCGGGCGGGTACCAGACTATAATGATAGACCAGTCGGGGCTATTGAGAACAGAACTGCTACAGCTAGAGAGCCAGCCTATAGTGACAGCAGACCAGTGTTGATAGACGAGAACCAGCCTAGGAGAGGAAGAGGTGACCTAGAACCTAAAAGGTCAGGAACAAGACCAGTAGAGATGAGGACCAGAAATAAATCAGCAGACAGACAAGGTAGGCGTATTAACACTAAATCAGGCTTAACTCTTTGCCTGTTGAGCAACTAAAATCACATTTGCAAACAACATAGATCCAGATCAGCTGCAGCGTATCAGGATCTATGTTGTTTCTATTCAGCCAAGTGTTTTAGCTCCACTATCCGAACTGTTTGCGAAAGTGATTTTATCTGCCGCTAGCGTTCAAAGAGTTAATAACACTAAATCAGTCTTAATTTGCACTAAGTCAGTGTTACTAATACTATATATAGTATACATTTGTCCTAAATCAATCTTGCTAATTCAGTATACATTTGTCCTAAATCAATCTTGCTAATGCTAATTCAGTATACATTTGTCCTAAATCAATCTTGCTAATTCAGTATACATTTGTCCTAAATCAATCTTGCTAATGCTAATTCAGTATACATTTGTCCTAAATCAATCTTGCTAATTCAGTATACATTTGTCCTAAATCAATCTTGCTAATGCTAATTCAGTATACATTTGTCCTAAATCAATCTTGCTAATTCAGTATACATTTGTCCTAAATCAATCTTGCTAATGCTAATTCAGTATACATTTGTCCTAAATCAATCTTGCTAATTCAGTATACATTTGTCCTAAATCAATCTTGCTAATTCAGTATACATTTGTCCTAAATCAGTCTCAATGCTAATTCAGTATACATTTGTCCTAAATCAATCTAATGCTAATTCAGTATACATTTGTCCTAAATCAATCTTGCTAATTCAGTATACATTTGTCCTAAATCAATCTTGCTAATTCAGTATACATTTGTCCTAAATCAATCTTGCTAATTCAGTATACATTTGTCCTAAATCAATCTTGCTAATTCAGTATACATTTGTCCTAAATCAATCTTGCTAATGCTAATTCAGTATACATTTGTCCTAAATCAATCTTGCTAATTCAGTAACATTTGTCCTAAATCAATCTTGCTAATTCAGTATACATTTGTCCTAAATCAATCTTGCTAATTCAGTATACATTTGTCCTAAATCAATCTTGCTAATTCAGTATACATTTGTCCTAAATCAGTCTTGCTAATTCAGTATACATTTGTCCTAAATCAATCTTGCTAATTCAGTATACATTTGTCCTAAATCAGTCTTGCTAATTCAGTATACATTTGTCCTAAATCAATCTTGCTAATGCTAATTCAGTATACATTTGTCCTAAATCAATCTTGCTAATTCAGTATACATTTGTCCTAAATCAATCTTGCTAATTCAGTATACATTTGTCCTAAATCAATCTTGCTAATGCTAATTCAGTATACATTTGTCCTAAATCAATCTTGCTAATGCTAATTCAGTATACATTTGTCCTAAATCAATCTTGCTAATGCTAATTCAGTATACATTTGTCCTAAATCAATCTTGCTAATGCTAATTCAGTATACATTTGTCCTAAATCAATCTTGCTAATTCAGTATACATTTGTCCTAAATCAATCTTGCTAATGCTAATTCAGTATAAATTTGTCCTAAATCAATCTTGCTAATTCAGTATACATTTGTCCTAACTCAATCTTGTTAATGCTAATTCAGTATACATTTGTCCTAGATCAATCCTGCTAATTCAGTATACATTTGTCCTAAATCAATCTTGCTAATGCTAATTCAGTATACATTTGTCCTAAATCAATCTTGCTAATTCAGTATACATTTGTCCTAACTCAATCTTGCTAATGCTAATTCAGTATACATTTGTCCTAAATCAATCTTGCTAATTCAGTATACATTTGTCCTAACTCAATCTTGCTAATGCTAATTCAGTATACATTTGTCCTAAATCAATCTTGCTAATGCTAATTCAGTATACATTTGTCCTAAATCAATCTTGCTAATTCAGTATACATTTGTCCTAAATCAATCTTGCTAATTCAGTATACATTTGTCCTAAATCAATCTTGCTAATTCAGTATACATTTGTCCTAAATCAATCTTGCTAATGCTAATTCAGTATAAATTTGTCCTAAATCAATCTTGCTAATTCAGTATACATTTGTCCTAACTCAATCTTGTTAATGCTAATTCAGTATACATTTGTCCTAGATCAATCCTGCTAATTCAGTATACATTTGTCCTAAATCAATCTTGCTAATGCTAATTCAGTATAAATTTGTCCTAAATCAATCTTGCTAATTCAGTATACATTTGTCCTAACTCAATCTTGCTAATTCAGTATACATTTGTCCTAACTCAATCTTCTTAATGCTAATTCAGTATACATTTGTCCTAAATCAATCTTGCTAATGCTAATTCAGTATACATTTGTCCTAAATCAATCTTGCTAATGCTAATTCAGTATAAATTTGTCCTAAATCAATCTTGCTAATTCAGTATACATTTGTCCTAACTCAATCTTGTTAATGCTAATTCAGTATACATTTGTCCTAGATCAATCCTGCTAATTCAGTATACATTTGTCCTAAATCAATCTTGCTAATGCTAATTCAGTATACATTTGTCCTAAATCAATCTTGCTAATTCAGTATACATTTGTCCTAACTCAATCTTGCTAATGATACATTTGTCCTAATCAATCTTGCAATTCAGTATACATTTGTCCTAAATCAATCTTGCTAAACAATACATTTGTCCTAAATCAATCTTGCTAATTCAGTATACATTTGTCCTAAATCAATCTTGCTAATGCTAATTCAGTATACATTTGTCCTAAATCAATCTTGCTAATTCAGTATACATTTGTCCTAAATCAATCTTGCTAATTCAGTATACATTTGTCCTAAATCAATCTTGCTAATTCAGTATACATTTGTCCTAAATCAATCTTGCTAATTCAGTATACATTTGTCCTAAATCAATCTTGCTAATGCTAATTCAGTATACATTTG
This sequence comes from Archivesica marissinica, assembly GCA_014843695.1. Lineage (NCBI taxonomy): Eukaryota > Metazoa > Mollusca > Bivalvia > Venerida > Vesicomyidae > Archivesica > Archivesica marissinica. Next base: position 3,389,520 of record CM026389.1, on the reverse strand, counting down.
TCCTAAATCAATCTTGCTAATTCAGTATACATTTGTCCTAAATCAATCTTGCTAATTCAGTATACATTTGTCCTAAATCAGTCTTGCTAATGCTAATTCAGTATACATTTGTCCTAAATCAATCTTGCTAATGCTAATTCAGTATACATTTGTCCTAAATCAATCTTGCTAATTCAGTATACATTTGTCCTAAATCAATCTTGTGCTAATTCAGTATACATTTGTCCTAAATCAATCTTGCTAATTCAGTATACATTTGTCCTAAATCAATCTTGCTAATGCTAATTCAGTATACATTTGTCCTAAATCAATCTTGCTAATTCAGTATACATTTGTCCTAAATCAATCTTGCTAATGCTAATTCAGTATACATTTGTCCTAAATCAATCTTGCTAATTCAGTATACATTTGTCCTAAATCAATCTTGCTAATGCTAATTCAGTATACATTTGTCCTAAATCAATCTTGCTAATTCAGTATACATTTGTCCTAAATCAATCTTGCTAATGCTAATTCAGTATACATTTGTCCTAAATCAATCTTGCTAATTCAGTATACATTTGTCCTAAATCAATCTTGTAATGCTAATTCAGTATACATTTGTCCTAAATCAATCTTGCTAATTCAGTATACATTTGTCCTAACTCAATCTTGCTAATGCTAATTCAGTATACATTTGTCCTAAATCAATCTTGCTAATTCAGTATACATTTGTCCTAATCAATCTTAATGCTAATTCAGTATATTTGTCCTAAATCAATCTTGCTAATGCTAATTCAGTATACATTTGTCCTAAATCAATCTTGCTAATTCAGTATACATTTGTCCAAATCAATCTTGCTAATTCAGTATACATTTGTCCTAAATCAATCTTGCTAATGCTATTCAGTATAAATTTGTCCTAAATCAATCTTGCTAATTCAGTATACATTTGTCCTAACTCAATCTTGTTAATGCTAATTCAGTATACATTTGTCCTAGATCAATCCTGCTAATTCAGTATACATTTGTCCTAAATCAATCTTGCTAATGCTAATTCAGTATAAATTTGTCCTAAATCAATCTTGCTAATTCAGTATACATTTGTCCTAACTCAATCTTGCTAATTCAGTATACATTTGTCCTAACTCAATCTTCTTAATGCTAATTCAGTATACATTTGTCCTAAATCAATCTTGCTAATGCTAATTCAGTATTCATTTGTCCTAAATCAATCTTGCTAATGCTAATTCAGTATACATTTGTCCTAAATCAATCTTGCTAATGCTAATTCAGTATACATTTGTCCTAACTCAATCTTGTTAATGCTAATTCAGTATACATTTGTCCTAACTCAATCTTGTTAATGCTAACTCAGTATACATTTGTCCTAAATCAATCTTGCTAATGCTAATTCAGTATTCATTTGTACTAAATCAATCTTGCTAATGCTAATTCAGGATACATTTGTCCTAAATCAATCTTGCTAATTCAATATACATTTGTCCTAAATCAGTCTTGCTAATGCTAATTCAGTATACATTTGACCTAACTCAATCTTGTTAATGCTAATTCAGTATACATTTGTCCTAAATCAATCTTGCTAATTCAGTATACATTTGTCCTAACTCAATCTTGTTAATGCTAATTCAGTATACATTTGTCCTAAATCAATCTTGCTAATTCAGTATACATTTGTCCTAAATCAATCTTGCTAATGCTAATTCAGTATACATTTGTCCTAAATCAATCTTGCTAATTCAGTATACATTTGTCCTAAATCAATCTTGCTAATGCTAATGCTAATTCAGTATACATTTGTCATAAATCAATCTTGCTAATTCAGTATACATTTGTCCTAAATCAATCTTGCTAATGCTAATTCAGTATACATTTGTCCTAAAATAATCTTGCTAATGCTAATTCAGTATACATTTGTCCTAAATCAATCTTACTAATGCTAATTCAGTATACATTTGTCATAAATCAATCTTGCTAATGCTAATTCAGTATACATTTGTCCTAAATCAATCTCAATGCTAATGCTAATTCAGTATACATTTGTCCTAAATCAATCTGGCTAATTCAGTATACATTTGTCCTAAATCAATCTTGCTAATGCTAATGCTAATTCAGTATACATTTGTCATAAATCAATCTTGCTAATTCAGTATACATTTGTCCTAAATCAATCTTGCTAATGCTAATTCAGTATACATTTGTCCTAAATCAATCTTGCTAATGCTAATTCAGTATACATTTGTCCTAAATCAATCTTGCTAATGCTAATTCAGTATACATTTGTCATAAATCAATCTTGCTAATGCTAATTCAGTATACATTTGTCCTAAATCAATCTTGCTAATGCTAATGCTAATTCAGTATACATTTGTCCTAAATCAATCTGGCTAATTCAGTATACATTTGTCCTAAATCAATCTTGCTAATGCTAATTCAGTATACATTTGTCCTAAATCAATCTTGCTAATTCAGTATACATTTGTCCTAAATCAATCTTGCTAATTCAGTATACATTTGTCCTAAATCAATCTTGCTAATTCAGTATACATTTGTCCTAAATCAATCTTGCTAATTCAGTATACATTTGTCCTAAATCAATCTTGCTAATGCTAATTCAGTATACATTTGTCCTAAATCAATCTTGCTAATTCAGTATACATTTGTCCTAACTCAATCTTGTTAATGCTAATTCAGTATACATTTGTCCTAAATCAATCTTGCTAATGCTAATTCAGTATTCATTTGTCCTAAATCAATCTTGCTAATGCTAATTCAGTATACATTTGTCCTAAATCAATCTTGCTAATGCTAATTCAGTATACATTTGTCCTAACTCAATCTTGTTAATGCTAATTCAGTATACATTTGTCCTAGATCAATCCTGCTAATTCAGTATACATTTGTCCTAACTCAATCTTGTTAATGCTAACTCAGTATACATTTGTCCTAAATCAATCTTGCTAATTCAGTATACATTTGTCCTAAATCAGTCTTGCTAATGCTAATTCAGTATACATTTGTCCTAACTCAATCTTGTTAATGCTAATTCAGTATACATTTGTCCTAAATCAATCTTGCTAATTCAGTATACATTTGTCCTAACTCAATCTTGTTAATGCTAATTCAGTATACATTTGTCCTAAATCAATCTTGCTAATTCAGTATACATTTGTCCTAAATCAATCTTGCTAATGCTAATTCAGTATACATTTGTCCTAAATCAATCTTGCTAATTCAGTATACATTTGTCCTAAATCAATCTTGCTAATGCTAATGCTAATTCAGTATACATTTGTCCTAAATCAATCTTGCTAATTCAGTATACATTTGTCCTAAATCAATCTTGCTAATGCTAATTCAGTATACATTTGTCCTAAATAATCTTGCTAATGCTAATTCAGTATACATTTGTCCTAAATCAATCTTATAATGCTAATTCAGTATACATTTGTCATAAATCAATCTTGCTAATGCTAATTCAGTATACATTTGTCCTAAATCAATCTTGCTAATGCTAATTCAGTATACATTTGTCCTAAATCAATCTGGCTAATTCAGTATACATTTGTCCTAAATCAATCTTGCTAATGCTAATGCTAATGCTAATTCAGTATACATTTGTCATAAATCAATCTTGCTAATTCAGTATACATTTGTCCTAAATCAATCTTGCTAATTCAGTATACATTTGTCCTAAATCAATCTTGCTAATGCTAATTCAGTATACATTTGTCCTAAATCAATCTTGCTAATGCTAATTCAGTATACATTTGTCCTAAATCAATCTTGCTAATGCTAATTCAGTATACATTTGTCCTAAATCAATCTTGCTAATGCTAATTCAGTATACATTTGTCCTAAATCAATCTTGCTAATGCTAATTCAGTATACATTTGTCCTAAATCAATCTTGCTAATGCTAATTCAGTATACATTTGTCCTAAATCAATCTTGCTAATTCAGTATACATTTGTCCTAAATCAATCTTGCTAATGCTAATTCAGTATACATTTGTCCTAAATCAATCTTGCTAATTCAGTATACATTTGTCCTAAATCAATCTTGCTAATTCAGTATACATTTGTCCTAAATCAATCTTGCTAATTCAGTATACATTTGTCCTAAATCAATCTTGCTAATGCTAATGCTAATTCAGTATACATTTGTCCTAAATCAATCTTGCAATTCAGTACATTGTCCTAATCAATCTTGCTAATTCAGTATACATTTGTCCTAACTCAATCTTGTTAATGCTAATTCAGTATACATTTGTCCTAAATCAATCTTGCTAATGCTAATTCAGTATTCATTTGTCCTAAATCAATCTTGCTAATGCTAATTCAGTATACATTTGTCCTAACTCAATCTTGTTAATGCTAATTCAGTATACATTTGTCCTAGATCAATCCTGCTAATTCAGTATACATTTGTCCTAACTCAATCTTGTTAATGCTAACTCAGTATACATTTGTCCTAAATCAATCTTGCTAATGCTAATTCAGTATTCATTTGTACTAAATCAATCTTGCTAATGCTAATTCAGTATACATTTGTCCTAAATCAATCTTGCTAATGCTAATTCAGTATACATTTGTCCTAAATCAATCTTGCTAATGCTAATTCAGTATACATTTGTCCTAAATCAATCTTGCTAATGCTATTCAGTATACATTCCAACAATGCTAATTCAGTATACATTTGTCCTAAATCAATCTTGCTAATGCTAATTCAGTATACATTTGTCCTAAATCAATCTTGCTAATTCAGTATACATTTGTCCTAAATCAATCTTGCTAATTCAGTATACATTTGTCCTAAATCAATCTTGCTAATTCAGTATACATTTGTCCTAAATCAATCTTGCTAATGCTAATGCTAATTCAGTATACATTTGTCCTAAATCAATCTTGCTAATTCAGTATACATTTGTCCTAACTCAATCTTGTTAATGTTAATTCAGTATACATTTGTCCTAAATCAATCTTGCTAATGCTAATTCAGTATTCATTTGTCCTAAATCAATCTTGCTAATGCTAATTCAGTATACATTTGTCCTAAATCAATCTTGCTAATGCTAATTCAGTATACATTTGTCCTAACTCAATCTTGTTAATGCTAATTCAGTATACATTTGTCCTAGATCAATCCTGCTAATTCAGTATACATTTGTCCTAACTCAATCTTGTTAATGCTAACTCAGTATACATTTGTCCTAAATCAATCTTGCTAATGCTAATTCAGTATTCATTTGTACTAAATCAATCTTGCTAATGCTAATTCAGTATACATTTGTCCTAAATCAATCTTGCTAATTCAGTATACATTTGTCCTAAATCAGTCTTGCTAATGCTAATTCAGTATACATTTGTCCTAACTCAATCTTGTTAATGCTAATTCAGTATACATTTGTCCTAAATCAATCTTGCTAATTCAGTATACATTTGTCCTAACTCAATCTTGTTAATGCTAATTCAGTATACATTTGTCCTAAATCAATCTTGCTAATTCAGTATACATTTGTCCTAAATCAATCTTGCTAATGCTAATTCAGTATACATTTGTCCTAAATCAATCTTGCTAATTCAGTATACATTTGTCCTAAATCAATCTCAATGCTAATGCTAATTCAGTATACATTTGTCCTAAATCAATCTTGCTAATTCAGTATACATTTGTCCTAAATCAATCTTGCTAATGCTAATTCAGTATACATTTGTCCTAAATCAATCTTGCTAATGCTAATTCAGTATACATTTGTCCTAAATCAATCTTGCTAATGCTAATTCAGTATACATTTGTCCTAAATCAATCTTGCTAATGCTAATTCAGTATACATTTGTCCTAAATCAATCTTGCTAATTCAGTATACATTTGTCCTAAATCAATCTTGCTAATGCTAATTCAGTATACATTTGTCCTAAATCAATCTTGCTAATTCAGTATACATTTGTCCTAAATCAATCTTGCTAATGCTAATTCAGTATACATTTGTCCTAAATCAATCTTGCTAATGCTAATTCAGTATACATTTGTCCTAAATCAATCTTGCTAATGCTAATTCAGTATACATTTGTCCTAAATCAATCTTGCTAATGCTAATTCAGTATACATTTGTCCTAAATCAATCTTGCTAATGCTAATTCAGTATACATTTGTCCTAAATCAATCTGCTAATGCTAATTCAGTATACATTTGTCCTAAATCAATCTTGCTAATTCAGTATACATTTGTCCTAAATCAGTCTTGCTAATGCTAATTCAGTATACATTTGTCCTAAATCAATCTTGCTAATTCAGTATACATTTGTCCTAAATCAATCTTGCTAATTCAGTATACATTTGTCCTAAATCAATCTTGCTAATTCAGTATACATTTGTCCTAAATCAATCTTGCTAATTCAGTATACATTTGTCTAAATCATCTTGCTAATTCAGTATACATTTGTCCTAAATCAATCTTGCTAATGCTAATCAGTATACATTTGTCCTAAATCAATCTTGCTAATGCTAATTCAGTATACATTTGTCCTAAATCAATCTTGCTAATGCTAATTCAGTATACATTTGTCCTAAATCAATCTTGCTAATGCTAATTCAGTATACATTTGTCATAAATCAATCTTGCTAATGCTAATTCAGTATACATTTATCATAAATCAATCTTGCTAATGCTAATTCAGTATACATTTGTCCTAAATCAATCTTGCTAATGCTAATTCAGTATACATTTGTCCTAAATCAATCTTGCTAATGCTAATTTACCAATATACCTAGTTCAACCATAGAATGCTTAGTATAAATTAGTTTATACAGACTTTATAATTCAGAGAATATTTTGAAGCACAAATCCACGTTCATTACAAATTAAAAGTCCACAAGTTTATAAAACTGTCAGCAGTTTTGAACTCAGTCCGTTTGATTGGTTACAGATTAGCACGTGTTTTCAAATCGCACCAATCGTAATGGATATAGGTAGCAAGCCACAACAAACATGAATGTCAACACCTTCATCATTGTTCCCTCTGACTACATTCATGTCTGTGCCGCTTCAGTCACCAATTGATTATAATTGTTGGAGCTAATATTAACCCTTTCAACACCACAGGCCTCTCAATAGGCTTACAAAAAGTGTAGATCCAGATGAGCCGGCTCGTAACGAGCTGTCTCATCAGGATCTGCAATTCTGCACTTTTTGCCAGTAATATTACTATTTTTAGACAAAAATTACCTATTTTGATAAATGAACTGGTCCAAATTTAATTTTCTTATTAATGTATTGGTCTGAAAATATCATGCACCAGTCCATGTTGGTTACTTGGTGTTGAATGGGTTAAGCAATGAGTCGACTAAAAGCCAAATTTTCGGCCAGCTGAGGGCCAAATAATTGACCTTTTGCTAGTTTAGCGTGTTGTATATTTTCATGATATACATAAACATTACTCTTTTGAAGCTTTGACGGCGTACAGCCCCCTCGAATGTAGATTCCGTGCATGTCGTGTATTTTGTTGAATTATAATTATCATTCTACATGTCACATGTGCTTTTGACAAAACCTGTTTTTTTTATCTGCCTTGGGGAAATGTTACTTTTTAGTGGCACCACCCCAACCTGTTTATAATCACAAATTAACAACATTGTATCTCCTTTCACAAAACCTGTATAAAGGGGCCTCCATTGCCGAGTGGTTACTGTTGTAACAATTCAATTCACTTACCCCTCACCACTGCAGGTTCAAATCCCACTGGGGATGTAGAATTATTTCAAGTGAGGAATCTATCCAGCTTGCTTGCGGAAGGTCGATGGTTCTACCTGTGCATTAATACTGCTCGGTGGGGCATGTCTGGAAGTCGTGATAGCACAGTCATAGCGTGACCGGATCAGGTGCAAAATGCCTGGAGTTTGTGCCCATCAGTAGCCGTTACGATTGTGCCCTTAGGCAAGGCATTTAAATTTCGCATTGCCTCTTCTATACCGTTGTAGTATAGTATATTTCTCATGGACTGGGGCTTACATGGCCAAGTGATTATGGTCGTTGACTTCAAATCACTTACCCATCCCACTGGGGTTGTTGAATTATGTCATGCGAGGAAGCTATCCAGCTTGCTTGCGGTAGGTTGGTGGTTTTACCTGGGTGCCCGTCCGGGCTGCTTGGATGGTCACCCAGGGTTTTCCTCCACCAATAAAAGCTGGAGAGTTGCTGTGTAACCTATAAATCCCAAAATTCTTTACTTCCAATCTCACAGACGATCATTTTGTATATGTTTCAGACAATAGAAGAAGTGTGCGTGTTAGAAGCGAGCGTCCGGTATCGTACCACCAGTCGACGTCAAATGACTATAATGAACAGTATTACCTATCACAACCCGTCGACGATATCACAAACTTCGAGCGTGCCGGTCGCTATGCTACAATGCATCCCGTTAGGCCAGACAATCACGTCGACCAGCTTAGTGAAAGCGATTATTTACGTCGGCACGTTGCAGAGCCAGGAGTGTTGTATCAGATACCGAGGTCTCGAGCCCCAATGAACACATACAATCCACAGCTGTACCAGGACCACTGTTCCTTCGAACCTCCACGATACCAGCCCCACCTGCAGACCGCCAAGATGTTGACGAAACTTGCGATACAGGAGAAGAAAGACTACTATAAGCAGAGAATGAAGTCCGAGTACCTGAAGGAGTCGAGTGTCTGAATTCGGATATGAACAGAGAATGAAGTCCAAGTAGCTGAAGGAGTCGAGTGTCTGAATTCGGATATGAACAGAGAAGTTGCAACATGTGAAATGTTCAGTTGTACACTGGGGTGAAGTTTGACGACCCAATGAAATACTTTTAATATATAAATACTTCTCCTCAAATAGAAAATAGAGCGAACATGACTAGAGTCATGAAAACCATTTTTGCACCCGGTGTTTCGCTTTTGGAACCCTGAATAGTGAATAATATAGTGCAGAATTAGCAGCAATAAACAGCAACATTATTATATATCTATAATTGTGTGGAAGTCGTGATAGCGCAGTGGTAGTGCATTCTCTTCAGGTGCGAAAGGCCCAGAGTTCACTCCCAGCTGCAGCCGTTATGATTGTGCCCTTCGGAAGGTATTTAAATTTCACATTGCCTCTTCACTCTCCCTCGTGGCGATGGATTCTAACAGGAATGAGGTCTCGAGCGTGATTAATAGAAGTTGTGTGAACTTGTTTTCGCAATCGAGCTAAAATAAATTTGTATAAAATAAAAAATATATAAGTGTGTATATAATACACCTTGATACTCCATATACAAACAGAAATCAAAGACACAACACAGTTACCTCGTTATATAAACCTACATATTTGTCCTGTGATCTGGTTATATTTTTCTAAAACGAAAACAGCTATGCTTGCCAATCACACACCTATATAATGTATATACACACATTTATGTTCATCATGTACACCGTTGCACATAATTGTGGTTTATAAGCACTTTGCAGTTCATCATGTACACACGACTTTGCTATGGAGTATCATGTACGCATCATGGGATATGATGTATATATTACTGGGCATCATGTATACAGTATGGTAACATGTATACAGTATGGTAACATCATGTATACAGTATGGTAACATGTATACAGTATGGTAACATGTATACAGTATGGTAGCAACATGTATACAGTATGGTAACATCATGTATACAGTATGGTAACATCATGTATACAGTATGGTAACATCATGTATACAGTATGGTAACATCATGTATACAGTATGGTAACAACATGTATACAGTATGGTAGCATCATGTATACAGTATGGTAACATGTATACAGTATGGTAACATCATGTATACAGTATGGTAACATGTATACAGTATGGTAACATCATGTATACAGTATGGTAACATGTATACAGTATGGTAACATCATGTATACAGTATGGTAACATGTATACAGTATGGTAACATGTATACAGTATGGTAACATCATGTATACAGTATGGTAACATGTATACAGTATGGTAGCATCATGTATACAGTATGGTAACATCATGTATACAGTATGGTAGCATCATGTATACAGTATGGTAACATCATGTATACAGTATGGTAACATCATGTATACAGTATGGTAACATCATGTATACAGTATGGTAACATGTATACAGTATGGTAGCATCATGTATACAGTATGGTAACATGTATACAGTATGGTAACAACATGTATACAGTATGGTAACATGTATACAGTATGGTAACATGTATACAGTATGGTAACATGTATACAGTATGGTAACATCATGTATACAGTATGGTAACATGTATACAGTATGGTAGCATCATGTATACAGTATGGTAACATCATGTATACAGTATGGTAACATGTATACAGTATGGTAGCATCATGTATACAGTATGGTAACATCATGTATACAGTATGGTAACATGTATACAGTATGGTAACATCATGTATACAGTATGGTAACATATGTATACAGTATGGTAACATCATGTATACAGTATGGTAACATGTATACAGTATGGTAACATGTATACAGTATGGTAACATGTATACAGTATGGTAACATGTATACAGTATGGTAACATGTATACAGTATGGTAACATGTATACAGTATGGTAGCATCATGTATACAGTATGGTAACATCATGTATACAGTATGGTAACATGTATACAGTATGGTAACATCATGTATACAGTATGGTAACATTATGTATACAGTATGGTAACATGTATACAGTATGGTAACATGTATACAGTATGGTAACATGTATACAGTATGGTAACATGTATACAGTATGGTAACATGTATACAGTATGGTAACATGTATACAGTATGGTAACATGTATACAGTATGGTAACATGTATACAGTATGGTACATCATGTATACAGTATGGTAAACATGTATACAGTATGGTAACATCATGTATACAGTATGGTAACATGTATACAGTATGGTACACATGTATACAGTATGGTAACACATGTATACAGTATGAACACATGTATACAGTATGGTAACATGTATACAGTATGGTAACATCATGTATACAGTATGGTAACATCATGTATACAGTATGGTAACATGTATACAGTATGGTAACAAACAAAACATGTATACAGTATGGTAACATCATGTATACAGTATGGTAACATCATGTATACAGTATGGTAACATCATGTATACAGTATGGTAACATGTATACAGTATGGTAACATGTATACAGTATGGTAACATCATGTATACAGTATGGTAACATGTATACAGTATGGTAACATCATGTATACAGTATGGTAGCATGTATACAGTATGGTAACATCATGTATACAGTATGGTAACATGTATACAGTATGGTAACATGTATACAGTATGGTAACATCATGTATACAGTATGGTAACATCATGTATACAGTATGGTAACATCATGTATACAGTATGGTAACATGTATACAGTATGGTAGCATGTATACAGTATGGTAACATCATGTATACAGTATGGTAGCATCATGTATACAGTATGGTAACATCATGTATACAGTATGGTAACATCATGTATACAGTATGGTAACATCATGTATACAGTATGGTAACATGTATACAGTATGGTAGCATCATGTATACAGTATGGTAGCATCATGTATACATTAGGGGCATCATATATATGTGCCAAGGATTCATGTTTACAGGGTATCATGTATATGCTCTGAGGTATCATGTACACATATGTACTTGTTTGTGCATCATGTACACTTTACAGGGTATATTGGTTCCAATATGAATGCTGATTTGATTAATTTCATTTTCAACTTTAGTTTCCTTGAGGTGTAGTAAAACAGTGTTACAGATTTTGTCTGTTGCAGTGAAAGTTTAGTGCTCAATAAGAAGTGTGGAGCATTATTAGTATGTTTTGAGTGAGCGAAAGACAATATCAGTGCAGACAATATCAGTGCTGATTGTGTGAAAGACAATATTAGTTCTGAATGGGTGAAAGATGATATCAGTGCTAATTGTGAAAGACAATATGTTGCTGGGTGAGTGAAAGACAATGTCAGTGTGAAAGACAGTATCAGTTCTGAGTGGATGAAAGACAATAACATGGTTTGAGAGTGAAAGACAATACGTTGCTGAGTGAGTCAACGGCAATATCAGTTCTGAGTGAGTGAAAGACAATATGTTACTGAGTGAAAGACAATATGTTGCTGAATGAAAGACAATATGTTGCTGAGTGAAAGACAATATGTTGCTGAGTGAAAGACAATATGTTACTGAGTGAAAGACAATATGTTGCTGAATGAAAGACAATATGTTACTGAGTGAAAGACAATATGTTGCTGAATGAAAGACAATATGTTGCTGAATGAAAGACAATATGTTGCTGAATGAAAGACAATATGTTGCTGAGTGAAAGACAATACGTTGCTGAGTGAGTGAAAGACAATAACAATGTTGAGAGTGAAAGACAATATGTTGCTGAGTGAAAGAGAATATGTTGCTGAATGAAAGACAATATGTTGCTGAGTGAGTGAAAGACAATATGTTGCTGAGTGAAAGACAATATGTTGCTGAGTGAAAGACAATATGTTGCTGAGTGAAAGACAATATGTTGCTGAATGAAAGACAATATGTTGCTGAATGAAAGACAATATGTTGCTGAATGAAAGACAATATGTTGCTGAGTGAAAGACAATACGTTGCTGAGTGAGTGAAAGACAATAACAATGTTGAGAGTGAAAGACAATATGTTGCTGAGTGAAAGAGAATATGTTGCTGAATGAAAGACAATATGTTGCTGAGTGAGTGAAATACAATATGTTGCTGAGTGAAAGACAATATGTTGCTGAGTGAAAGACAATATGTTGCTGAGTGAAAGACAATATGTTGCTTAGTGAAATACAATATGTTGCTGAGTGAAAGACAATATGTTGCTGAGTGAAAGACAATACGTTGCTGAGTGAGTGAAAGACAATAACAATGTTGAGAGTGAAAGACAATATGTTGCTGAGTGAAAGAGAATATGTTGCTGAATGAAAGACAATATGTTGCTGAGTGAGTGAAAGACAATATGTTGCTGAGTGAAAGACAATATGTTGCTGAGTGAAAGACAATATGTTGCTGAGTGAAAGACAATATGTTGCTTAGTGAAATACAATATGTTGCTTAGTGAAATACAATATGTTGCTTAGTGAAATACAATATGTTGCTGAGTGAAAGACAATATGTTGCTGAGTGAAAGACAATATGTTGCTTAGTGAAATACAATATGTTGCTGAGTGAAAAACAATATGTTGCTTAGTGAAATACAATATGTTGCTGAGTGAAAGACAAACGTAGTGTTGTTATGGTATTGATTAGAACTGTTACTGTTGTGATCTGTTGAAGATCACTTTATCAGCGTTATTTCATTCCGTATATTGACACTTACATCTCTATATGTTCCCATTTTCTTGTAGTTGTAAATCGATTATTGGCATTTGTTGGAACAGTAAACTTTCCAATGTTATGTCACAATGCATATTTTCCATCAGCATCTTTCCGTAAACTGCATGCATCTCCCATGATATCGTGATACATGTATACAAGTGTTTCCAATCACATTCCATGACCGTAGAAATTTACATCTGTGACCTTATAAGTGTCTGTATGGTACATCTGTGACCTTAGAAATGTCTGTATGGTACATCTGTGACCTTAGAAATGTCTGTATGGTACATCTGTGACCATAGAAATGTCTGTATGGTACAGCTGTGACCGTAGAAGTGTATGTATGGTACATCTGTGACATGAGAAATGGCTGTATGGTACATCTGTGACCTTAGAAATGTCTGTATGGTACATTTGTGATCTTAGAAATGTCTGTATGGTACATATGTGACCTTAGAAATGTCTGTATAGTACATCTGTGACATGAGAAATGGCTGTATGGTACATCTGTGACCTTAGAAATGTCTGTATGGTACATCTGTGACATGAGAAATGGCTGTATAGTACATATGTGACCTTAGAAATGTCTGTATGGTACATCTGTGACCTTAGAAATGTCTGTATGGTACATCTGTGACCTTAGAAATGTATGTATGGTACATCTGTGACCGTAGAAGTGTCTGTATGGTACATCTGTGACCGTAGAAGTGTCTGCATGCTACATCTGTGACCTTAGAAATGTCTGTATGGTACATATGTGACCTTAGAAATGTCTGTATGGTACATCTGTGACCTTAGAAGTGTCTGTATGGTACATCTGTGACCGTAGAAACGTCTGTATGGTACATATGTGACCTTAGAAATGTCTGTATGGTACATCTGTGACCTTAGAAGTGTCTGTATGGTACATCTGTGTCCTTAGAAGTGTCTGTATGGTACATCTGTGACCTTAGAAGTGTCTGTATGGTACATCTGTGACCGTAGAAGTGTCTGTATGGTACATCTGTGACCTTAGAAGTGTCTGTATGGTACATCTGTGACCTTAGAAGTGTCTGTATGGTACATCTGTGTCCTTAGAAGTGTCTGTATGGTACATCTGTGACCTTAGAAGTGTCTGTATGGTACATCTGTGACCTTAGAAGTGTCTGTATGGTACATCTGTGACCTTAGAAGTGTCTGTATGGTACATCTGTGACATGAGAAGTGTCTGTATGGTACATCTGTGACCTTAGAAGTGTCTGTATGGTACATCTGTGACCTTAGAAGTGTCTGTATGGTACATCTGTGACATGAGAAGTGTCTGTATGGTACATCTGTGACCTTAGAAGTGTCTGTATGGTACATATGTGACCTTATAAGTGTCTGTATGGTACATCTGTGACATGAGAAGTGTCTGTATGGTACATCTGTGACCTTAGAAGTGTCTGTATGGTACATCTGTGACCTTAGAAATGTCTGTATGGTACATCTGTGACATGAGAAATGTTTGTGTGGTACATCTGCCTGGAAGCGTTACTTTGAAGACATGTACTATTTATTGTGTAGTACCTATACGTTTATTTCAGTATTAGAATGAATACAGCCAAGTATGACTGTTGTGTGGAATATGTGGGAAGTGCTCGTGTAGCGCTATGTTGTGTGGGAAGTGCTCGTGTAATGCTATGTTGTGTGGGAAGTGCTCGTGTAATGCTATGTTGTGTGGAATATGTGGGAAGTGCTCATGTAATGCTATGTTGTGTGGAATATGTGGGAAGTGCTCGTGTAGCGCTATGTTGTGTGGGAAGTGCTCGTGTAATGCTATGTTGTGTGGAATATGTGGGAAGTGCTCGTGTAGCGCTATGTTGTGTGGGAAGTGCTCGTGTAATGCTATGTTGTGTGGGAAGTGCTCGTGTAATGCTATGTTGTGTGGAATATGTGGGAAGTGCTCATGTAATGCTATGTTGTGTGGAATATGTGGGAAGTGCTCGTGTAGCGCTATGTTGTGTGGGAAGTGCTCGTGTAATGCTATGTTGTGTGGAATATGTGGGAAGTGCTTGTGTAGCGCTATGTTGTGTGGAATATGTGGGAAGTGCTCGTGTACTGCTATGTTGTGTGGAATATGTGGGAAGTGCTCGTGTAATGCTATGTTGTGTGGAATATGTGGGAAGTGCTCGTGTAGCACTATGTTGTGTGGGAAGTGCTCCTGTAATGCTATGTTGTGTGGAATATGTGGGAAGTGCTCATGTAATGCTATGTTGTGTGGAATATGTGGGAAGTGCTCGTGTAATGCTATGTTGTGTGGAATATATGGGAAGTGCTCGTGTAATGCTATGTTGTGTGGAATATGTGGGAAGTGCTCGTGTAGCGCTATGTTGTGTGGAACATGTGGGAAATGACTAACATCCTGCTAAAACGTCCTAGAAAAATCTTTGTATATTTTTCATACCATTCTATGAGAATCTCTTGCTTTGTTCAACTGTATGTATGCATGTATGTTGTAGTTCTTTTTAAGCCTAAATATTTAACAAAGAGACACAAGCATTTTGTGAAAACAGCATTTGTAGTTTGATTATGAAAAAGTGTTGCTGTTTACCTTATATTCCAGGCCATAAGTGGACCTTTTTCTCATCCAGAAATGTAATAAAAGTAATGTCGACTTGGCAGAGAAACAAGCCAAAAAAATGGGGGCGGGGTTTAAAAAAAATTATTTATTCGATCTTTGTCTGTTTGAAAGTACCCTCGGCTTATGGCAGGATCCAGCCATAATTTTGACACTGGACTTATGGCCGAGATTGACTTATGGCCAGGAATATACAGTATGTATGGATCTGTGATACGTTTTAAACTGCATTCCGTGTTTTAAATTAGTTTACCGGTATGTATAATTATATGTTTTGTACCGGTGGTAAAGAATTTATAACTATTTTTCTGTACTATTTTTAAACAACGAAGTTTGTTAAGCTTGAAAGTTTATTTAATTATTTAAGCCTGTAGAATTAATTTTAAAAATACGACATTAATTTTAAGCTTTGTTTAAATCCTTTTGGAGGCATTGTTAGTTTGATATACATGTACTATAAATCACTTCATTAGCTATTACTGCTCGATAATCTATTGTGTGATGTTTTGTTTAAGAACTAATATTTGTCCTATATTTATTGGCGAATAAAGCATGTTTTGGAGTTCTGACGCATAGGAATAAAGCATGTTTTGGAGTTCTGACACATAGGAATAAAGCATTTTTTTTTTTTTAATACTTCATTTATTTTACAACGATTGCGAAGCAAGTTTTCACAACTTATATTAATCACTCTCGTTGGCTCGGATGAGAGCGTATATGTGGTCATTCATGTGGGAGGAAACCGGAGTACCCGGAGAAAACCCACCTGTCCGATCTGGCGACCATCGTACCATCTCACATACTTCCCTGTCCGAGGATCGAACCCGGGTCGCATTGGTGAGAAGCGAGTGCGCTAACCACTGCACTAATCGGACACTCAAAAGCATGTTTTGGAGTTCTGACGCATAGGAATTAACCGTGCAGGCCATAGGACTAAGCGGTTAATTCCGGCGCAAAACGACAAACCCTGTTTTATTCCACTATAAATAACCAAATACAAATATTATTTCAATGTTACCATGACCAAAATATCTAAAAAGCTCAAGAACAGTTGGTGTGTTTTTTTAGAAGGCGTAAATGACGTCAAACTACCGGCAACATCACACGCTAAACCATGTTTTATTACAAATTGAAACACAATATATTCCTTTGTGTATACACAGACAAAATGCCGAGCCACGTTAGAAATGTATAATCTTTGCATTTGAGATATGTAAAAGACAATCAATTATATTTTAGGTAAATCATATTAGTGTCCTTTCGCAAATATCCAAGAAAATAGACAATGATTGACTGGAACCCAGGCTAGCGCATGAGCACAATTGAGGTCTAATTGCACACAATGCAAGTGTATTATAATGCACAATTGAGGTCTAATTGCGCACAATGAAAGTGTATTATAATGCACAATTGAGGTCTAATTGCGCACAATGCAAGTGTATTATAATGCACAATTTGCTACCTTATGAACGCTAACATTCAACAACTTCAAACATTTTGGAAACCCAGCATTGATGTGAAACAGATTATAGGAAGTTGTGATAGCGCAGTGGTAGCGCGTTCACTTAAAGTGCGAAAGGCCCGGAGTTTGCGTCCCGCTGGAGCCGTTACAATTCTGCCTCTAGGCAAGGAATTTAAATTACACATTGTCTCTTCTCTCTCCCTCATTGTGATGGATTCCTTCAGGAATGAGGTCTCGAGACTGATTAATAGAAGTTGTAGGAACTTGTTTCGCAATCTATTTGCATTAGACACACAGTCTAGGTTGGACAATGTCGAGTTCAGTGGAAATTTTACATTTTGATACAGCACATTTGATGTATAGATTAAATTTTTTTACCAAGATGCCAACGTGTGTGTATTTTACATTTATTTATCGTCGCTACCGGTTGCCCATATGAGTGACGCCTCCTGAAGAGATTAGTCATTTTAGATTTTTGGAGGATAGTGCAATGATACAAACAGAGACCCATTTCAGAGTCTCCTCTGGTTCTTTTACGTGCACAGTGTACAGCACTGACACGAGACCTCGGTTTAAAGTCCCATCTGAAAGACTGTTAATTTTATTAGTGTCAGACGGGGGATCGAACAATTATGGATAGGCCCCTTTAAAGATTCATAAAGTCAGTCTTCCATCCAACACGATTGTAGTTGGAACTATGCATATGCACATCGAAGGCAATATCAGTATTTAGAATACTTCATTTAATAGAAAAATAGGTGTTGTCCAGTTGCATGTCTGTTTTATATATTGGATGTGTGAAAACTAACTTTTGTTCAGTATTTAGCTGTTAACAACTTGTTCAGTCTGTCTCAAACTTAATGATTGGCTGTGTACAACTACTCTGTTCAATTTGTTACAAGCTTAGTCATTGGTTGTATAAGTTCTAGATTCAATGTGTCTCAAGCGTAGGCATTAATTGTACAAATTTCATATACAACTTGCCTGGAGTCATTACATTTGCTGCATGCAAATTTTGCATTCTAGCTGTCTCATGTCTTGTGTGATTGGCTGTATACACACTTTGCATTCAGGCTGTCTCAAGTCTTGTGATTGGCTGCATACAAACTTTGCATTCAGGTTGTTGTCTCAAGTCTTGTGATTGGCTGCATACAAACTTCGCATTCAGGCTGTCTCAAGTCTTGTGATTGGCTGCATACAAACTTCGCATTCAGGCTGTCTCAAGTCTTGTGATTGGCTGCATACAATCTTTGCATTCAGGCTGTTGTCTCAAGTCTTGTGATTGGCTGCATACAAACTTCGCATTCAGGCTGTCTCAAGTCTTGTGATTGGCTGCATACAAACTTCGCATTCAGGCTGTCTCAAGTCTTGTGATTGGCTGCATACAAACTTCGCATTCATGCTGTCTCAAGTCTTGTGATTGGCTGCATACAAACTTCGCATTCAGGCTGTCTCAAGTCTTGTGATTGGCTGCATACAAACTTCGCATTCAGGCTGTCTCAAGATTGGCTGTATAAATTTTAGTTTGAGTCTGTATCTAATTTTACGACTTTTTTGACAAATTTCATATTCAGACTGCCTCACACCTTGTGGTTGGGGAAAAAAAGTAGATTCAACCTCTCAAGCCTGTGATTGGTTGTAAACATTTAATTTTCTGACTGTCTCCAGCCTTTTGATTTACTGTAGAATATCTTGAATCAGCCTGTCTCGGGCCGTTTGAATGGCAGTATACAAATTGCATTTGCATCATATCTCAAGCCCTGTGATTGGCTATGTATCATGTCTCGAGCCGTTTGATTGGCTGTGTGTCATATCTCGAGCCCTGTGATTGGCTGTGTGTCATATCTCGAGCCCTGTGATTGGCTGTGTATCATATCTCGAGGCCTGTGATTGGCTATGTACACATTTCATTTCATTTTTGATGTTAAATCATATTATCAACATTTAATATCTGAATTAGTTTTAGTAATCTTTGAGCCGTTATGATGCAGATTATTTCATTATGGAGATGTACAATGGACTGTAAAATGGCAGGTTTTTATTAAGAGAGTATAGCATTTCATGCTTCATGATTACCGGTATATACCATATAATGTTTGTTATATAAAAATTGTTGTCTCAAATCAAACTGCCATCATTCAGCATGATATTACTGCAGGTGACAATGCTCTTACAGTTGTACAGTAAGAGGCATTTTGTATGTTTCAGTGAATGATCGACTTATATTTCACCAAATGAAAGCATTAATATCACGTGTTGCACTACCCTGCGGCCTCGGGCCAGAGTTCATTAATCACTCTGGTTGGCACGGATGAAAGTGTAAATGTGGTCATTCGTGTGGGAGGAAACCGGAGTACCCGGAGAAAACCCACCTGTCCGATCTGGTGACCACAGTACCATCTCACATACTTCCCGGTCCTAGGATCGAACCCGAGTTGCATTGGTGAGAAGCGAGCGCGCTAATTGGACAGCCTATAAACCTGTAGTTGTATCATGTTGGGAGTATTAACTCAACTGAACTATGTTCGGGGAGAGCTATTGGTACACGTGGGTCATCACGAGTCCTGTGTCTG
The DNA here is from genome assembly GCA_014843695.1 of Archivesica marissinica. NCBI lineage: Eukaryota > Metazoa > Mollusca > Bivalvia > Venerida > Vesicomyidae > Archivesica > Archivesica marissinica. The sequence goes on along the minus strand of CM026389.1, from coordinate 3,369,465 downwards.
TCTGTCCATAATTGCTTCAAATGAAAATTTCCCCCAAATGGCTTTCTTTAAATCTATCCGAAGTTCAAGGTGACAATCGAGGTGGGCGGGATTTTGAAAATCTATTTATAACTTCTCTTCGGGAAGTGCTCGGTCAATTTTGACGACACTTTTCATGCAGCATCGGGGCACCATCATGATAGCGCAATGGTAGCGTTTTTGCTTCAGGTGCGAAAGGATTGTAGTTTGTGCCCAGCTTCTGCCCTTAGGCAAGGCACTTAAATTCCGCATTGACTCTTCTCTCTCCCTCATGGTGATGGATTCCATCAGGAATGGGGTATCGAGAGTGATTAACCTATTGTTGTAAAATGTGTTTCGGAAAAATAGAACTAAAATAAATTTGTATAAATTAAAAACTAAAATGGCCACCATGATAGAGTGATGTCTCCGTGGTGAAATGGATACAGTGTCCGCCTCGCAATCAGAGTGAAGTCTCCGTGGTGAAATGGATACAGTGTCCGCCTCGCAATCGAGAGGTTGTGAGCTAGAACCTCGCTAGAGCCACGGTTGTGATGTCCTTAGGCAAGACTCTAAAATCCACATTGCTGTTTCTCTCTCCCTCATGTCCACCTTACGGTCGCTGACTTGTATACCACTTTAGCCTATCATCACTGATAGTCACGGGAGCCTGTCCAGGAAAGGTGTTATGTAAACTGCCTATGTGTGACTATATGATGCCTAGCGATAGCAGGTGAGGAGGTCTGGACCATATCAATGCTCTTGTTGTGTTTATGAACTTGCCATTTCATTAAGTGCTGTTTTGAAATTGTTATATGCATTTTGCCATTTTTAATCAAAATGTGTCACAATGACACACGTTTTTCGCACGAGAATTAGGTTATGAAACCATACCACAATACTATTAACAGTGCGTTTGTTCAGCGTAATATACATGTCATGTTTTATGTTGTTGATCTGTTTAACTGTATTTAAAACACTGTCATGACGTCATACCTTTGTACTTGCAGTCCATTATTATTAATATTGGACTGCTGTCAAAAGGCCAGAGTATTGCATCAAATCCTACGGGTAAATATACGAAATTAACAATTTTATTTAGTAGGATTTTGTTATATAGGTGTGTGTTTTAAGTAAGACATAAGCCTCAAACAGATCCAATATGTAAAATATTGCTACTGTCTTCAGTGCTTTTTTACATATTGGATCGTTTTCTATACGTAATTGTATTATTGGTGTGGATATTGGAAGAATAAGGTGGGCTTTATGTGGGAAGTCCTCGTGTAACATTCTGCAAGTGTCTAGTGTATATCATGTGATTGTCTGGATCAGCGATTGATAAATGAAAAGTCATGATAGCGCATGTACAAAAGGTCCGGAGTTCGAGCCCCACAGGAGCCATTACGATCGTGCCCTTAGGCAAGGCATTTAGATTCCACATTGCCTCTTCTCTCTCCCTCATGGCGATAGATTCCATCAGGAATGAGGCCTCGAAAGTGATTAATATAGGTTATAAGAACTTGTTTCGCAATCGAGCTAAAATAAATTTGTATAAACTAAATGCGAAGCTATTATTTACTATGCATGTGGGGTGATGAAGCACAGTTTTCACGTTGTGTTGAACGCATGTGGGGTGATGAAGCACAGTTTTCACGTTGTGTTGAACGCTGGTGGGGTGATGAAGCACAGTTTTCACGTTGTGTTGAACGCATGTGGGGTGATGAAGCACAGTTTTCACGTTGTGTTGAACGCATGTAGGGTGATGAAGCACAGTTTTCACGTGTTTTCTCAATGGGCTGTGTTGAACGCATGTGGGGTGATGAAGTACAGTATTCACGTTGTGTATCCTCAACTGTCTGTGGAGTTTTAATACCTGAACGCATGTGGGGTGATGAAGTACAGTATTCACGTTGTGTATCCTCAACTGTCTGTGGAGTTTTAATACCTGAACGCATGTGGGGTGATGAAGCACCTTTTCATGTTGTGATTTCTCAACTGCCTGTGTTGAGTAATAATGCATTGAACGTTAGTGGGATAAATATTATTTTACTGTAATAGTCGCATATTTAATGTGACATACCATCTGCACTGATCAAAGGATAGATCGTTTCATATACTGGGAAGATAGCTAGCTTTAAAATTTACTGAGGGAATATATACAGGATGTTTTTGTCTATTAAGAATTTCATTCGCTGCATGAATTGTAAATAAAATTAAGATTTATCGTTTGTGACGACCTCTGCAGTATGTGAGCCGTGTGTGAGCAGTATGTGACCAGTATGTGAGCAGTGTGTGACCAGTATGTGAGCAGTGTGTGACCAGTATGTGAGTAATATGTGAGCAGTGTGTGAGTAATATGTGACCAGTATGTGAGCAGTGTGTGACCAGTATGTGAGCAGTGTGTGGGCAGTATGTGAGCAGTGTGTGCACAGTATGTGAGCAGTGTGTGCACAGTATGTGAGCTGTGTGTGAGCAGTGTGTGAGCAGTGTGTGAGTAATATGTGAGCAGTGTGTGCACAGTATGTGAGCAGTGTGTGCACAGTATGTGAGCGGTGTGTGGGCAGTATGTGACCAGTATGTGAGCAGTGTGTGACCAGTATGTGAGCAGTATGTGAGTAATATGTGACCAGTATGTGAGCAGTGTGTGCACAGTATGTGAGCAGTGTGTGACCAGTATGTGAGCAGTGTGTGCACAGTATGTGAGCAGTGTGTGCACAGTATGTGAGCAGTGTGTGAGTAATATGTGCCCATGTTATGTACAAAATGTACTTTTGTGATATTCCATGCATATCATCTATTATCAAGTTCTAACATTTAATGTTCATTTGCCTTGAAAAGGTAGATAATTCTGCATTTATTTCACTGTTAAATATGATATATATCCGGAGTGTACATATATATACATGTAAAGTGAAAGGGTTACATATGGGTGTACATAGTATATATTCTATATAAGCAATGTCGTCACTTGTTAATTGTTCATACTTTATGTAAGCTTACCTGAATTTCCATGACACCATTTTTGTTCTGCTGTTTTTAGCATATTTCTTATACTCTTAAAGCGACACTACATTGGTGAAAACGCAAATAGCTACAGAATACAATTTTTCCCCCCAAATACTTGTAACAGAATCTGAGTATTTCAACTAATAAACAAGCGTCGTATACGATGTTTATTGTAAATAGGGTCAAAATCCATGTGTAAAACAACGTGTATAGCATGATTTATGGTAAAGATTTACCGTTATATCTCGCACTTTGTGCCTGCGCATATTTATGTTTAAGACTAATCTCGTTTAAATTATCTCTAAAACGACAATCCAACTCCAAGTCATATCAGGAGCGTGGCTGACCGTTATTTGAAATCATACTTTCACTTTTGAGAGTTTGTAGACCGCAAAAACACTGGTTATTGATTGAAGGATAGTGTTCGAATTATTTTGGAAGAATTTGAAGTAGCTATGTTATTTATATGTACAATTTGTATTTTTGTGCTTTTTGCGATGTAGTGTTGCTTTAATGTCATTTTTCTGTTTAAAGAAGAGTTGAAGAATATGCGTGTGTTCCCATTATTTTATGTCAAAATCAGACCGTGTCTGTTTATATGAAACAGTTGGCATTTTCTTACGGAGATTGGTGCACCAAGGGTTAACCACTGGAGCCTGACCAGGAAGGGTGTTGTTAGGTAAACTGCCCAGTAGCGATGTTAAATAAACTTAAATAAAAATTTGTTGAATTTATTGGGCGAGTTTGAGAACATTTACAAGTTTAGGACCTGCCGAGCCTTGTATCCTTTCGAATACAAGCCTAATAATTTAAAATTTATAAGACAGTAACCTAATATTCTATTTATCCTATATTCTGATAAAAAAGTAAGTTTTAGAGAGGAAAGATTACCGAATATTCCTGACCATGCCTGGTCGTTATAAAACTTTTCTCAAAACTCAGTCTCAAGCGTCTGATTGGTTTAGCTGGCAGTAACACTCAGAATCAACAAATCATATCACTTGAGCTTGAGTTTAAGATCTGAGAAAAGTTTTATAACCTCGGGGCCTGAAGTTTACCATACCATCTGTGAGTATAATTATGACGTCATACACGCAGCGTTGTGAACCGTTTTTGAACATTATTGCATGAAGGTAGGATAGTAATAAATATGTGCGCACTGGCATTTAATTATTGAATTTATCTTCTCTTTTATTTTTCATAAGACATGTACGACATACCAAGTGGTATCGCACATGTTTGATGTATGAAGCGTTTGGTTTTAAATGAAATTGTACACATAAAAGCATGGAAGTTATTATTAACATTAAATTTTAACCTTCTGTTTTGCACAGCCTAATGAGCGAAACGTAAGACCCATATCCGTACCTGCAAAGTCAAGGTTACATTTAACCATGTCAAAGGTCACATTAAACCATGTTAAAGGTCAGAAAGTATGCAATATTTCCATTCTGTATCATTTCAACTGACCAGCCATTTTGCAATAACTTCACAAAGGGGGTGGGGTATGCATTTGTAATATGATTTATAAACATCTTGTTCTAACGATCATGTCTGCAACAAGTAATGAACGTTTCAATGTGATTTAAGATGGCAGTGGTCTTCTATCTAACCTTTTACTCTACATAGACTCCATACAACACATTCATAGCTTCCCATATATAACCATCTCTGTAACACATTCATAGCTTCCCATATATAACCATCTCTGTAACACATTCATAGCTTCCCATATATAACTATCTCTGTCAACACATTCATAGCTTCCCATATATAACCATCTCTGTCAACACATTCATAGCTTCCCATATATAACCATCTCTGTAACACATTCATAGCTTCCCACATATAACCATCTCTGTAACACATTCATAGCTTCCCATATATAACCATCTCTGTAACACATTCATAGCTTCCCACATATAACCATCTCTGTAACACATTCATAGCTTCCCATATATAGCCATCTCTGTAACACATTCATAGCTTCCCATATATAACCATCTCTGTAACACATTCATAGCTTCCCACATATAACCATCTCTGTAACACATTCATAGCTTCCCATATATAGCCATCTCTGTAACACATTCATAGCTTCCCATATATAACCATCTCTGTAACACATTCATAGCTTCCCACATATAACCATCTCTGTAACACATTCATAGCTTCCCATATATAGCCATCTCTGTAACACATTCATAGCTTCCCATATCTGAACACATTCATAGCTTCCCACATATAACCATCTCTGTAACACATTCATAGCTTCCATATATAGCCATCTCTGTAACACTTCATAGCTCCATAATAGCCACTCTGTAACACATTCATACTCCCATATATACCATCTCTGTAACACATTCATAGCTTCCCATATATAACCATCTCTGTAACACATTCATAGCTTCCCATATATACCATCTCTGTAACACATTCATAGCTTCCCATATATAACCATCTCTGTAACACATTCATAGCTTCCCACATATAACCATCTCTGTAACACATTCATAGCTTCCCATATATAACCATCTCTGTAACACATTCATAGCTTCCCATATATAACCATCTCTGTAACACATTCATAGCTTCCCATATATAACCATCTCTGTAACACATTCATAGCTTCCCATATATAACCATCTCTGTAACACATTCATAGCTTCCCATATATAACCATCTCTGTAACACATTCATAGCTTCCCATATATAACCATCTCTGTAACACATTCATAGCTTCCCATATATAACCATCTCTGTAACACATTCATAGCTTCCCATATATAACCATCTCTGTAACACATTCATAGCTTCCCATATATAACCATCTCTGTAACACATTCATAGCTTCCCATATATAACCATCTCTGTAACACATTCATAGCTTCCCATATATAACCATCTCTGTAACACATTCATAGCTTCCCATATATAACCATCTCTGTAACACATTCATAGCTTCCCATATATAACCATCTCTGTAACACATTCATAGCTTCCCATATATAACCATCTCTGTAACACATTCATAGCTTCCCATATATAACCATCTCTGTAACACATTCATAGCTTCCCATATATAACCATATCTGTAGCCTAGCCTAGTTAACGTACTGGAGGTCGAAGGGTCGAACCTTGTCAGGGAGTCATTCTTATATGGATACTTGGTGAGCCGTCAGCTTGTTAAATAATAGTTACTTATCATACTGGCGCCTGGCCTACAAGGATAGGATTCGGGAAGTGCTGATGTTCACAAGAGGTTTCTCGTAAGTCATAAATGACTGGCCCTTTCAATAGGGGTGACACTATAATAAACAAACACTTACTTACTTATAACATTTTTTCCACACTGTTTGGTATCTATTGCCATTATTGTGGAAGTCGTGATAGCGCAGTAGTTGTGCATTCGCTTCAGGTGCGAAAGGCCCGGAGTTAGAGCCCCACTAGAGCCGTTACGATTGTGCCCTTAAGCAAGGCATTTAAATTCCACGTTGCCCCTTCTCGCCCTCGTGGCATTGATTCCATCAGGAATGAGGACTAGATAGTGATTAACATAAGTTGTAAGAACTTGTTTCGCAATCGAGCTAAGATGTAAATTCTTATAAAATGTATTCCCATAGATAGTGATTATTAAGCATATAATACAGTGTGCCTATTGCTTATCAGCAGTATGGAGATAAAATGAGTAATGTGCTTCTTCAGTTGTGGAGTAAAGGTAGCCTGGAAACGGGCGTCGATATATTTTGCCTGGTCAGTCAAATAAATATAGTTTTAACACCGATACCATTAATTGGGCCATATTGAGTTTCTGATAATGTCATATTGCCAGAAGCTAAAAGGTGAAAAGTCGACCGACTGGAACCCAGGCTGGTACCCAGGCTAGAGTAAAGGGTGACTGTTGTTACTATTGGTGCTCGCTTCTCTCATTTGTTACATCAAGTTCGGAAGAAAAGCAATTGCTCAGAAAACTTAACTGTAAGCTTGAATGTGATACATTTATGGAGATGTGAAACAGACAGCAAGGGTAGGTAACTCATCATTGTAACAGAACACTGAGGTCAATAAGTCATCATTGAAACATACAACATAGTTAAGTATTTCACCATTGAAACATACAACATGGTTAGGTAATGCATCATTGAAACAGACAACATGGTTAGGTAATTCATCATTGAAACATACATCATGGTTAGGTAATTCATCATTGAAACATACAAAGTTAGGTAATTCATCATTGAAACATACATCATGGTTAGGTAATTCATCATTGAAACATACAAGGTTAGGTAATTCATCATTGAAACATACAACATGGTTAGGTAATTCATCATTGAAACATACATCATGGTTAGGTAATTCATCATTGAAACATACATCAAGGTTAGGTAATTCATCATTGAAACATACAACAATGTTAAGTAATTCATCATCGAAACTTGCAAGGTTAGGTAATTCATCATCGAAACATACAACAAGGTTAGGTAATTCATCATTGAAACATACAACATGGTTAGGTAATTCATCATTGAAACATACAACAAGGTTAGGTAATTCATCATCGAAACATACAACAATGTTAAGTAATTCATCATCGAAACATACAACATGGTTAGGTAATTCATCATCTAAACATACAACATGGTTAGGTAATTCATTATTGAAACATACAAGGTTAGGTAATTCATCATTGAAACATACAAGGTTACAAGGTTAGGTAATTCATCATTGAAACATACAAGGTTAGGTAATTCATTATTGAAACATACAAGGTTACAAGGTTAGGTAATTCATCATTGAAACATACAACAAGGTTAGGTAATTCAGCATTGAAACACAACATGGGTAGACAACTCATCATTAACACTCTATGTCTCCGTTACATAGTTCAAAGTTGTAAAATCAAAATGGACGCATGTAATAAATTATCTGAATGCGACAGTTTGAAAATGGCGCACAATTTTAACTCGTGCTGGTTCCTCATGTTGGTTAAATTATTGATGTAATATGGATTGCTAACTGTTAGACGCTTTATTAAATTTGATCAAATGAATTTCGGTTCTTTGTTTTAAGTTTACACTCACGCATACATTTATATTGTCTATCATAGTATGTAGCATACAACTCCTGCATAGACTTGTGCAGGGTGCTGTACTAAAGTTGGATAGCAGACTTTGACAGTGCCCAATGAGAGTTATTAATATCAGTTGTTGAAGCCTGTTGCGCAATCATAAAATAAGTAACGTTTATTGGGTTTTTTTTTTTTTTACTACAATGGATTTTTTTAACTGCACCTAAACCTGCAGTCCGCCTCCGTGGTCGAGTGGTTATGATCGCTGACTTGCATACCACTGTAACCTATCATCACTGATTTGTCACGGGTTCCAGTCCCGCCCATTTCGTGTGTCGTCATATGACGTCCACAACCTGTCCCATTTATATGAAAAAGTTGGCAGTTTCTTATGGAAACAGACGGATATGTAGTCCAATGGTAACACGCTGGACTGGTAATCCAGGGATCGCAGGTTCGATCCCCCGTCTGACCCTAATAAAATTAACAGTCTTTCAGATGGGACGTTAAACCGAGGTCTCGTGTCGGTGCTTTACACCGTGCACGTAAAAGAAACAGAGGAGACTCTAGAATGAGTCTCTCTCTGTATCATTGCACTATCCTCCAAAATTTAAAATGACTAATATCTTCAGGAGGCGTCGCTCATATGGGCAACCGGTAGCGACGATAAATAAACGTAAAACACACACACATAAAAGAAGTGTGGGTGCAGTGCAGATAAAACATAGATTCAACTATGCTGTCTTCAGCCCCCAAACCTCATCTCGAACCACCGGCAGACATAATCCAACGATTATATTTCGGGTTTTACGCCTGCATCAGCACCATTTGGGGCTATATCACCGGCGGGCAGTTTACCTAACAACACCTTTCCTGGGCAGGCTCCAGCAGTTAACCAGTACTTAGGTGCACCAACCTCCGTAAGAAACTGCCAACATTTTCATATAAATGAGACACGGCCTGAGCGGGGCTCGAACCCGTGACCATCAGTGATGATAGGTTACAGTGGTATACAAGTCAGCTACCTTAACCACTCGACCACGGAGGCGGACCAGGGGTGGTTAGTAGTGAATCATCAATGAGTATTGTTCCAGTTTCTAATAGTTCTGTCTGATTAGCGCGCTCGCTACTCACCAATGCAATCCGGGTTCGATCCTCGGACCGGGAAGTATGTGAGATGGTACGGTGGTCGCCAGATCGGACAGGTGGGTTTTCTCCGGGTACTCCGGTTTCCTCCCACATGAATGACCACATATATGCTTTCATCCGAGCCAACGAGAGTGATTATAATAAGATGTTAAAACTTGCTTCGCAATCGTTGTAAAATAAATAAAGTTTAAAATTAATAATTCTGACACCGGATTTTAGCACTCAATGGGAAATAGAGCGTCATCGTTAAAGATGCAGGTGTAGGTGTCAGATCATTTACATTGACTTACAGAGTAAAACTGTTTTTTCAAAATCATCTTCCAAGATACCACAATACCCAGATCTTTGATATTATTTGGCATGTAGCATCACCTAGTGAACCTCTACTAAGGTTGCTCAAAAGGTGATCAGTGGTGTCACAGCAGACCCCACTGTATGGGTCATACAATTTACATTGACTAGCATAGTAAAACTCTTTGAAAATCTTTGTCACAGACTAAACTTTTGGACATATTTTTATTTGTAGTTGTTCCCCTTTATTTATAAAATTCTATTCTTAGCGTCCCTCCCAAAATGTCACATGACTTAGATTTGATCAATCAGCAAACAATAGTCGGTTGGTTTTCATTGTGTCAGAAGGGCAGAGATTAGTCATTTTAGATTTGTGGAGGATAGTGCAATGATACAGAGAGAGAGAGACCCATTCCAGAGTCTTCTCTGGTTCTTTTACGTGCACGTTGTAATGCACCGACACGAGACCTCGGTTTAAAGTCCCATCTGAAAGACTATTAATTGTATTAGTGTCAGACGGGGGATCGAACCTGCGATCCCTGGATTACCAGTCCAGCGGGTTACCACTGGACTACAGATCCGTCTGTGATATTTTGTTCCAATAAACAACGAAGCACAATATAGGCTACTGTTATTAAATCTGCAATAAATTTTACTCGTATTAATTGCTTTATTTACGTGATAATCAGCTTTTAAATTCACGAAACAGCATTCCACACAACATAACGTGAAACTACATACAATAAAACAAAATACTAGTAAATGTATTCTAAACAACAGTGTGCGTTCTACATGTAGAAATTGGAAGATTTTTGGTGGGAGAGGGGTGAGAGAAAGAGGTTGGGACAGTGGGGACATGGGTGGTGAGAGAGAGGTGGGGATATTGTGAATAGAAGCTATAATGAACGCGAAAGTGGGGAGTGAGAGATAGTGGAAAACGGGTACGGAGAGATGAGGGAGGGAGATTGGAGAGGTAGTCAATGGTGAGAGATAGGGGGAGGGAGGACGTTACACATGTGACCGTCATGAAAGTAAGTCATGATATATATATATATATATATATATATATATATATATATATATAATGCAATTTCTTTGGCAACAAGCACTAGTAAACTGCACGTTCATTCTCTGCACATTCTATATTCGTTGGATTATGTCTGCCGGTGGTTCGAGATGAGGTTTGTGGGCTGAAGACAGCATAGTTGAATCTATGTTTTATCTGCACTGCACCCACACTTCTTTTATGTGTGTGTGTTTTACGTTTATTTATCGTCGCTACCGGTTGCCCATATGAGCGACGCCTCCTGAAGAGATTAGTCATTTTAGATTTTTGGAAGATATTACAATCATACAGACAGAGGCCCATTCCAGAGTCTCCTCTGGTTCTTTTATGTGCACGGTGTAAAGCACAGACACGCGGCTTCGATTTAACTTCACATTTGAAAGACTGTTAATTGTATTAGGGTCAGACGGGGGATCTAACCTGTGATATTTTATCTAGAAGCATGTGTAGTTTATATTTTACTAAGTGTTGCTTGTTAACACGCAAACACCACACATGGAATAAACATTGCGACATGTCCATGTCATAAATTAATCCAAGAGCCAGAAATAGTCCTTCATAATTTATTGTCCGTACCCATAAAACTGCCGTACAACGTCACCATGCCGTATCACAAAAACTAACCACGCGCTTCCCACCAATGCCATGTCTTCAATAGCAGATGCTATTCAAATGTACTATAGAGTATTTTAAAGCCCACATACTCATTGTCGATTGAGGGGGGAAGGAAATACTTACTGTCGATCCATGTAGAGGGAAGGAGGGATATGTTTTACCTAGCATGCATCTATATAGCTCTTAGGAAGGATGTTATATCCGTGAATTCTATCCCACCATCTTCGTATTCTCTAATTACTATATTGCGTTTATAAGGTTTATTGTCCCATATGTGTTTTACGTTTATTTATCGTCGCTACCGGTTGCCCATATGAGCGACACCTCCTGAAGAGATTAGTCATTTTAGATTTTGGAGGATAGTGCAATGATACAGTCAGAGACCCATTCCAGAATCTCCTCTGGTTCTTTTACGTGCACAATGTAAAGCACCGACACGAGACCTCGGTTTAATGTCCCATCTGAAAGACTGTTTCATTAGGGTCAGACGGGTGGATCGAACCTGCGATCGCTGGATTACCAGTGCATCGTGTTAACCCCTGGACTACAGATTCGTCTATTGTCTCATGGAAAGTTTAAAGATACCTTTATTGGTGTCATTAATGACGTGTTCTTGCGGATTTGATAATACAGCAAAAGAATATATTATGTTCGGTATAGCAACAGTTTTAATTACTATAAGTGTCCCTAACAATGTTAATTTTCTGTGTTGTCATTGTTTTAAATAATTCTTAAATTCTAGAAGTGTTGGTTTAAGAATTAGGTCAATGTTCAGTTTAAGAATTAGTTCAATGTTCAGTTTAAGAATTAGGTCAATGTTCAGTTTAAGAATTAGTTCAATGTTCAGTTTAAGAATTAGTTCAATGTTCAGTTTAAGAATTAGTTCAATGTTCAGTTGTCTATTATTGCTGCAGACCATACCTAGTGTACTTGCATTTTCGGAAGTCCCGTTGAAATGTTTATCAGCATTATAATGAGAGACATTAGTCAGTTACTGCCCCTGAATACTCATGAAAGTAGATTGGTCCTCTTAATTGGCTTCCTCTGTTTTTATCGTTGTTTCCTTTGCACCACATGATATCTGTTTTCATTAGTAATAGTTTCTTATGTTATAATTATTAAATTACTAAATCTCGACAGATATCCTACAGCATATCCAATGGGTACTCTACTGTAGAAATTGATGATAAATTAATTAAGATGCTTTTGATAAAATCACATTCATCATACCACAACATATTGTTAGGGAACACCAATAAAAACAAAAGCTTTCAACTAAAAGGACCAATACATATTTCGGGATAAATTGGACTATCTGTCAAGGGAGGTAATCGAAAACCCAATAATGTATCTCATTCTAATTTGAATATTCTTTTAATATTGTTGATTTTGAGGTATTAAACGTAAGACAAGATTCGTTTTCAAATTCAGTTATTACTTCTATTAAGGATTCACATGATTTATTTTAAATTTAAGTTTATTTAACGTCGCTACCGGTTGCCCATTTGAGCGACGGGCAGCTTACCTAACAACACCTTTCCTAGGCAGGCTCCCAACGCGCTACCATGACTACCATGAATTAGCATGGTGTAACAGATACCTGCATGATGTCCTTCTATTAAGCATATTGTTGCTAGCTCGAACCGCTCAGAACCGGGTGGTGGGGTAATTCGGCAAGCAACACCTTAATTCCACATTGCTTGTTTTCTCTCCCTCGTGGTAATGAATTCCATCACGAGGTATCGAGTGTGGTTAATGAAATGCTGCTAAAGCTTGTTGCGCAATCGAGCTAAAGTTAGTTTGTATAAAACCATTTGAAAGAAACGAAGCAGAATGGGACTCTAAGCATGAATGGAAGATTGTTGACGCTTAAGAGGGACAAACGCAATACCGGTTTAGTACTTCCAGTTTACAAGTGTGTCCAATAAATAATCAGTTATATTACATTTCTACCTCGCCTCTGTTCAATTCCCAAACAATAAACCGTCGAGAGCTTGTAAGGGGGACTCTGTAAGCCGTATATAAGCGAGCATCGACACAGCTGATACATATCTTCATTCAAAGATGTTTCTGTGGGTAGTTGTTGTTTCCACAAGTGTTGCGCAGGTATTGTGCTGGGGCAGTGATGGTGGCGGAGGATGGAATCCAAAGATAAGTGCTAGATTTGTGACACCTAGCTTTGGAAGTGGTGGCGGAGGTACAGGAGGAGGATTTGCATCTCCTAGTTTTGGAGGATGGGGTACAACAGCTGCGCCAACTACAGGTAACTGATTTTGAAGGTGGTGGTAGTTGCACAGACGATTGGGTTCTTGACAAATGTTTTCGGGTTCAAAATCACAAAACTAAAAAATTACTTTTTTTAAGAACACTATTATACACTATAGTCTCAAGCAATGACTTTCTTTTCTCCTCATGTATATTATTCCATTAAACCAACCATTTGCAAAGAAATACATCAATAGCTATCCGATTAGCGCAGTGGTTAGCGCGCTCGATTCTCACCAATGCAACCCGGGTTCGATCATCGGACCGGGAAGTATGTTGATGGTACGGTGGTCGCCATATCGGACAGGTGGGTTTTCTCCGGTTTCCTCCCACACGAATGACCACATATACGCTTTCATCCGCGCCAATGAGAGTGATTAATATAAGTTGTTAGAACTTGTTTCGCAATCGGTGTAAAATAAATCAAGTTTAAATTTATTTAACGTCGCTACCGGTTGTCCATTTAAGTGACAGGCAGTTTATCTAACAACACCTTTCCTGGACACGCTCCAGCGGATAACAAGTACACCAACATCCGTAAAAAAACTGCCAACTTTCTCATATAAGGAGACACGGTCTGAGCGAGGCTCGAACGAGTGACCTACAGTAATATATATATATATTTATATACATTAAAACATTTATATACCTGTTAAGCTATATTGGGTTTTCCGATGTTGAACCTTTTTGATAATACATTATATACTGAGTCAAAAAAGAAACGATACCAAACTAAAAATGACGTAAAACGGATAAAACCATAGAAAGGTTTAATATATTATTACGTATCAGTACCGGGTATCTTATTGCAACGTCAGCCAACCATAAACACAGGTAAATAAACACCCGATAATCCTGGAACGCCGAATTTCCGATGTGCACGTGCTCCTCAACAAAGACAACTTCCTACACATGTACAAATCGGAAAACCGGTTTATTGTACTGGTATTGCATTATCATCGAGGAAAAACACCTTACATACCCATTGTTACCTCTAACAAAATACCTAGGCTAAACCGCAATCAGAGAATGCGTGCCATTGGCATGATTGACGGCGGTTTACGTCAGCGTGACGTCGCAAATCGACTCGGGGGTTACGCGGATCACGATAACACGTCTACTTCGACGTTATCGAACACATGGATCGGTGGACGACCGTCCAAGATATGGTCGACCACGTGTGACGACGCGTGAACAGGACCGTCACATTCGGACGTCACATTTACGTGACCGGTTCCTACCTGCTACGCACACAGCTGCCGTTACTCCTGGGATGACCAACAATCGCATCAGTGCACAAACAGTCAGGAACCGGCTCGGTGAACGTGGCATTCGTGCCTATCGGCCATACGTTGGACCCATCCTGACACGACGTCACCGTGACGTACGGCGGGAATGGACGACGGAACGTGCTCGCTGGACTCGGTTACAGTGGAATTCGGTGATGTTTAGCGATGAATCGCGGTTCTGTTTGCGTCGAGCGGATGGCAGAGAGCGGGTATATCGCAGACGCGGTGAACGTTACGCCGACGCATGTGTACGTCAGGTCGATCTGTTCGGGGGCGGAAGCGTTATGGCGTGGGGCGGTATCACCTTCGGCAGTCGCACTGAACTGTTAGTGGTGGACGGGAACCTAAACGCCCAGCGGTACTGTGATGAGATCCTTGCGCCAGTTGTTGTGCCGTTCTTTAACGCCAACAGAAACGTCACACTGTTCCAACAGGACAACGCCAGGTGTCATACTGCTCGGATTTCCACCACATTATTGGAGCAGAACAATATTGAAACCCTGCCGTGGCCTGCTTTGTCACCAGACTTGTCACCCATAGAACATTTGTGGGATACGTTAGACCGCCGCGTCAGACGACGTCAGCCGGTAACGTTAAACCAACTGAGGGATGTTTTGCGTCAGGAGTGGACAAATATTGACCAGCAAGAGATTCAGACACTCTTCCGTTCGATGCGACGGCGGTGCATTGCAGTGAGAGACGCAAATGGTGCCCATACTCGGTATTGACGTCTGTGTGAAAACTCCATTAGACCCCTGTCCGACGAATTACGTCATCACGCAGCAGACAGTTTCGGAGGCTCATTATGCTTTATGTGCTCCTCTTTCAAACATGTTGGACTATCATCTTATGAATTTTCAAAGAATTTTCTTAATAAATGTTGAAATTATAGACACATAAACACCAGGTATCGTTTCTTTTTTGACTCAGTATATGTAAATATGTTCTCTAGTTTTATCTCTTTGTCTAATTGTTTGTGTTTTACTGTAGCTACTTGCGAGGATAACGGCGGCCAGTGTGTAGCTAAAGACACGTGTAACGGAGAAGTTGGAGAATTCACGTGTGCAGACTGTCACGTCTGCTGTATAACAGACGTCTGTAAGTTTGTTTAGCTTGACGGGATCTGCTCGCATATTCCTGATCAAATATCCTGTAGTTCCTTCTTATTATTTATGTATATTATATAAGCCGAAAGCGATCCACTATATAAAATATTGGATTGTGTGAGGCCATATCGCCGAAGACAGTATCAATATGTTACATATTGTATCCGTTTGAGGATTATATATTACTTAAAACACACACTTATATAACAAGATCCTACTAATTAAAACTGTTAATTTCGTACATTTACGCGTATGATTGAATATAATACTCTGGCCTTTTGACAGCAGTCCAATATTAATAATAATGGACTGCAAGTACAAAGGTATGACGTCACGACAGTGTTTTTACTGGGGAAATACACTGTACTGTTATCCAATGCTGGACTGGTAATCCAGGGATCGCAGGTTCGATCCCCCGTCTGACCATAATAAAATTAACAGTCTTTCAGATGGGACGTTAAACCGAGATCTCGTGTCGGTGCTTTACACCGTGCACGTAAAAGAACTAGAGGAGACTCTGGAATGGATCTCACTCTGGATCATTGCCCTATCCTCCAAAATCTAAAACGACTAATATCTTCAGGAGGCGTCGCTCATATGGGCAACCGGTAGCGACGATAAATAAACGTAAAACACAAACTGTTATCCAAGCTCGTTTTACAATCCGATGCAGTAATCTCGACTGCAGCCAAACGTCAGTATGTATGTGTGAGGCACGTGTGCAGTCTATCTCGACTGCGGCCAAACGTCAGTATGTATGTGTGAGGCACGTGTGCAGTCTATCTCGACTGCGGCCAAACGTCAGTATGTATGTGTGAGGCACGTGTGCAGTCTATCTCGACTGCGGCTAAACGTCAGTATGTATGTGTGAGGCACGTGTACAGTCTATCTCGACTGCGGCCAAACGTCAGTATGTAGTGTGAGGCACGTGTGCAGTCTATCTCGACTGCGACCAAACGTCAGTATGTATGTGTGAGGCACGTGTGCAGTCTATCTCGACTGCGGCCAAACGTCAGTATGTATGTGTGAGGCACGTGTGCAGTCTATCTCGACTGCGACCAAACGTCAGTATGTATTGTGAGGCACGTGTGCAGTCTATCTCGACTACGGCCACACGTCAGTATGTAGTGTGAGGCACGTGTGCAGTCTATCTCGACTGCAGCCAAACGTCAGTATGTATGTGTGAGGAACGTGTACAGTCTATCTCGACTGCGGCCAACGTCAGTATGTATGTGTGAGGCACGTGTGCAGTCTATCTCGACTGCGGCCAAACGTCAGTATGTATATGTGAGGCACGTGTGCAGTCTATCTCGACTGCGGCCAAACGTCAGTATGATGTGTGAGGCACGTGTGCAGTCTATCTCGACTGCGACCAAACGTCAGTATGTATGTGTGAGGCACGTGTGCAGTCTATCTCGACTGCGGCCAAACGTCAGTATGTATGTGTGATGAACGTGTGCAGTCTATCTCGACTGCGGCCACACGTCAGTATTTATGTGTGAGGAACGTGTGCAGTCTATCTCGACTGCAGCCAAACGTCAGTATGTATGTGTGAGGCACGTGTGCAGTCTATCTCGACTGCAGCCAAACGTCAGTATGTATGTGTGAGGCACGTGTACAGTCTATCTCGACTGCGGCCAAGCGTCAGTATGTATGTGTGAGGCACGTGTGCAGTCTATCTCGACTGCGACCAAACGTCAGTATGTATGTTTACTGTGAGGCACGTGTGCAGTCTATCTCGGCTGCAGCCAAACGTCAGTATGTATGTGTGAGGGACGTGTACAATTTATCTCGACTGCGACCAAACGTCAGTATGTATGTTTACTGTGAGGCACGTGTGCAGTCTATCTCGACTGCAGCCAAACGTCAGTATGTATGTGTGAGGCACGTGTACATTATATCTCGACTGCGGCCAAACGTCAGTATGTATGTGTGAGGAACGTGTGCAGTCTATCTCGACTGCAGTCAAACGTCAGTAGGATTTATAGCTGTTTTCTTTGTTTATGCAAATTTATATCAACTCGACTACGACCTCATTCCTGATAGAATACGTCGTCACGGAGAGACATTATTGGGTTTTCGATTACCTCTCTTGACAGATAAAGTCCGATTTATCCCGAAATATGTATTGTTCCTTTTAGTTGAAAGCCTTTGTTGTATTGGTGTTCACTAACCATATGTTGCGGTATGAAAAATGTGATTTTATCAAAAGCATCTTAATTAATTTATAATCAGTTTCTAATGTAAAGTATCCATTGGATATGCTGTAGGATATCTGTCGAGATTTAGTAATTTAATAATAATAAGATAAGAAAACTAATGAAAACAGAGAGCATGTGGTGCAAAGGAAACAACGATAAAAACAGAGGAAGCCAATTAAGAGGACCAATATACTTTCATGAGTATTCAGTGGCAGTAACTGACCAATGGCTCTCATAGGGATAGAGGAAAGACAACGTGGAATCTAAACGCCTTAGTGCACCATCGTAACGGCATTTACAATTTACACACTTGAGAGAGTTAATAACTAACCAAATAATATAATTCTCTTTAGTACCGGCGAATTGTGGCCATCCGGTCGCGGTGAATCGACGGAAGAAGCGAAACGTACAGGGAGTTGCCCGGATTGTTGGCGGATCGAATGCGGAGGCAAATGAATGGCCTTGGCAGGTGTCGCTGCAGATGGAGAACCATTTCCATTACTGTGGTGGTTCACTCATCAGTGACCAGTGGGCCGTCACAGCAGCGCATTGTGTGGACGGGTATGTTGAACAAAGCGTAGCTGTATATATTAGAACCAGGCGAACTGTCTGTCTGTCTGTCTGTCTGTCTGTCTGTCTGTCTGTCTGTCTGTCTGTCTGTCTGTCTGTCTGTCTGTCTGTCTGTCTGTCTGTCTGTCTGTCTGTCTGTCTGTCTGTCTGTCTGTCTGCTGTCTGTCTGTCTGTCGTGTCTCTGTCTGTCTGTCTGTCTGTCTGTCTGTCTGTCTGTCTGTCTGTCTGTCTGTCTGTCTGTCTGTCTGTCTGTCTGTCTGTCTGTATGTATGTATGTATGTCTGTCTGTCTGTCTGTCTGTTATGGTCGTCGACTTCAAATCACTTGCCCCTCACCGCTGTAGGTTCGAATCCCACTGTGGGCGTCAACTATTATTCATGTGAGGAAGCTATCCAGGCGACTTGCGGAAGATCGATGGTTCTACCCGGGTGTCTGACCGTGTCCGAACTACGGCTAACCTCCAGCAATAATAGCTGGATAGTCACCATATAACCTAAGCTGTAGGTACAACATTAAACTTTAAACAAACATACCTGCTGTTTGTGCTGCTACGAACAAACATGAGTACGTATTTAAACTATTTATACAGGAGAGGGATCTACATAAGTAGTGTATGCCTTCTTCTCAATCCTATTGACACACTGTATATTATAAAAGACAATGTATGTACATAATTTTATATTGAAATAAATATTGATTAACCCTTTCCTTCATAGAGATTTAGGTTAATATATTATTATATCTCCATACAAACGACAGTCATTTAGCTATCATACAGTAGATAAGTAGTCACCATATCTATCCCACTTCCATATATATATTACTGGGACTACATGAGATTCTGGCTTTTATTATGAACATTGGTTTGCCTACTGCATTGTCAATGTATGTCGTATTGGTAATGGCGTCAAACGGTGCTTCTATGAGGGAAAGGGTTAAACTAAACTGTTTATAAATTAACCAATTCAACACCAAGTAACTGACATGGACTGGTGCATGATATTCTTAGACCAATGAATTAATAAGCAAATTACATTTGGACCAGTTTCATTTATCAAAATGGGTAATGTTGTCCAATAATAGTAATATACTGGCAAATAATGCAGATCCTGATGAGACGGTTTGTCACGAGCCAGCTCATCTGCATCTACACTTTTTGTAAGTCTATATAGAGGTCTGTAGTGTACATTTTAACTGATTGAGTTGATTATATGATGTAGATACATGCACAATGTGACAGTACCATATGTAACACGATACTAAGAAATTTCCAGGAATTGATACACGGACACGGAACTCTATTGACATAACTAACCTAGAGATGTGGTTGTTTTTAATTTAATCGATTTTCTTGTTTTGTTGCACCAACTATTCACAATAACAGTATCTGACTGCACATGGCTGACTGCTACAGCTTAAATAGGTAATACTTAACTATTGCACTGCCAATGTCGCATAAAAGCGTCTTTGCAAAAAGCCGAGAACCCGATCAGTCAGAACAAAACGTGTCATCTGATCAGGCTCTATGTCGTTCGCTATTCGGGTAGTGGTACTGAAGCACCTGTCCAAATAGCAACAACATAGATCATGATCAGACGCGGCGTTATGGTGCGGCTGATCTGGACCTATGTTGCTTGCACATTGCTTTGTATTTATTCAGCGCTGAAAGGGTTATAGCTATATTCCTGTTAACGTTCTGACAAAGTAAAATTGTAATCGTTACAAAATCAGTATTACACAAGTGTTGCCGTAAAGAACTCCATCGCTTTTATCATTTTGAATAATTCTGATTCTGGAACGGGTCTACAATGTCTGTATCATTGCACTATCCTCCAACAATCTAAAATGACTAATCTCTTCAGGAGGCGTCGCTCATATAGGCAACCGGTAGCGACGATAAATAAACGTGAACAAAACAAAGTACAGGACTATATCTTTAATAGGAATATATATATTAAAGCCACACTTTGCACTTATTTGGAATCATCTGTACACTTAGATATTCTAAGTAGCGTTCGACTAGAAACACAAGTATAGGACTGTACATTAATAATAATTAAAATTGTTCATTTGTGAAAACAGCAGCTACATGGATTTTAACTATTACAGTACAAGTGTAGATAGAGTCGTAATGGGGGAGCACGACAGGACGACGGTTAGCGGGCGCGAAATATCTACAAGCGCTACAGTGTTCCGCGTAAGTTCTTTTGTGTTCAGTGCATAAACCCACATACACTTGAGGTCTGCACAAAAAGGTTTCTGGTTCAAAACCTAGTCCTATAAATAAGACCTCTACATAAAAATAATTCTGTTATTTCACTGGATAGTAAAATGTCACATTTTTCAAGTCTAAATATGTGGACTAGTTCAAAACCTAAAAACCTAATGTTTTAATATGATACACCATAGGCTTGACACTACACAATGTACAGACAAATGGCTTAGACTACATTTATATCCAAGCGTGTTTAAACATGACACCGCGTTACTAATAGAGCATGTGTGTAGGCCTGATGTTCAGATATTGACGGTGTGTCATTACAAACATGATTCGATATTACGTAAGCAATTTGTATTGGTATTGTCACATGTTCGATCCTCCAGTTTGACCCCAATAATAACAGTCTTTATGATGGAACTTTAAACTGAGGTCTCGTGTTGGTGCGTTGCACTGTGCACGTAAAAGAACCAGAGGAGACTCTGGAATGGGTCTCTGTCTGTATCAGTGCACTATCCTCCAGTCTAAACTGACTAATCTCTTCAGGAGGCGTCGTTCATATGGGCAACCGGTAGCGACGATACATTTATACACACTAATGCCGGGTTGTTGTAGGGCTTAGTTTATACACATTTAGTTTAGCTCGATTGAGAAACAAGTTCTTACAACTTATATTAATCACTCCCGAGACCTCATTCCTGGTGGAATCCATCACCATGAGGGAGAGAGGAGGCAATTTGAAATGTACGTGTCCTGTCTAAAGGCATAATCGTAACTGCTACTCTGGGCCTTTAAAATGGCGGTTCAGGTGTGACGTCACAAGCAAAGGGACATACGTCATGGTTCAATTAGGTAAATTGCTTACCTGTAATTAAAACCCATACCCAACATCGCATTTTCAAAAAATAACGGAACTTTTAATTTTCTGTTATAAGCTATCATGTACTATTGATGAACATCGTTGTTTATTGGTGTTTACGCGAACGCTCTACCATTACGCTATCACGACGTCCGCATACGTCTTAGTACGTTTATATATTTTTTATTCCCAGCACCCAAGCTATTCTAATAGCTTTCCATATCCAAACGACATCGCTCTGTTGAAACTGACGTTCCCGCTTAACCTCAACGACCACATCTACCCGGCGTGCCTGCCAGCTGGTGGTACAGAGTTCAATACTGTTACAGACGAATGTTGGATATCCGGTTGGGGAGACACGAAGGGTAAGTGCGTTATTCAATGCGCCGTGGTGATTTTCGTATGCATTACTGGGTGAAATTTTCAAATCAAATAGGTTGACGTATATACAACAACAACAACAACAAAAAGGCTGTCCGATTAGCGTAGTGGTTAGCGCGCTCGCTACTCACCAATGCAACCCGGGTTCGCTCCTCGGACTGGGAAGTATGTGAGATGGTACGTGGTCGCCAGTTCGGACAGGTGGGTTTTCTTCGGGTACTCCGGTTGCCTCCAACACGAATGACCACATTTACGCTTTCATCTGCCCCAACGAGAGTGATTAATATAAGTTTTGCAATCGTTGTAAAATAAATAAAGTTTAAAAAAGAAAACACAAAAACAACAACAACAACAAAAACAACAACAACTTTATGATTTAGCAAATCGACATAGAACATGCCTAAGTTAAAGAACTGAAACTGCATTAATATTATGCATACATGTACACATTTATTATGACTCATAATTTATGAGTGAACTCAATTTCTCAGTGCATATGTTTCCTGTAAAAGAGTGTACATAGTTCACCAATATGTCGTTTTTTTATTTAACGACATGATTATATTAATTTTCTTAAGGTCCGTCATGGTATAATTATTTGTAGATATTTGTGATATATATTCGAGAATATTTGACATGTTATTTAAGAAATAATAAGTATCAACCGTGGTATATCGCAGAATAACCCGAGTTTGAAGTTCTTATGCGTAGAAATATATCACGAAGGCCGAAGACCTGAGTGATATATTTCTACGCATAAGAACGACAAACGAGGGCCTGAGTGATATATTTCTACGCATAAGAACGACAAACGAGGATTATTCTGCGATATACCACGGTTGAAACTTATTATTTCGATTCTAACACGACTTACTTCTAATAATTTTAGACGAGAATCAAAGTAGTATTTTCTTCAAACGCCGTGCTACTCCGCTGCATTTGGCTTTCGAAATTTCCTCCCGCGTAAGGGGTGATGACGTTATTTTTTCTTGAAAATATCAATCTAGTGCATAAATGAACAAAAGTTGTAACTGATCAATAATTTTATTTATTTTGTCAAATAAAACTGTACAGAATAGTAACTGAAACGTTACTTAACAGAAAAACAAGACGGACACGAGATTATCTGATTCTAAAAATAGCTCACTTCCGCGAATTCCCACGGTAGTATTTAAAAACATCACGTGACTTGCATTCATAAAACTTTACACGCATTGTATAAATGGAATAGCTAAAACACGATGCGCGCGCAGCATAGTTGAAGGTAGCTATATCGCAAAATAACCCGAGGTAGGTTTTACTCTACAAATATGTATGTTATTAGCTGGGTCGTGTTAGAATAATAAATAGTACTCGGTTTCAATAGCATTCGTAGTACAGTGTTGACATATTCTATTTTGTTTATCAGTACTATATTAGATACCAGTTTCAATAGAAAAACTGTGGGAAAGAACTAGTTTTCTATAAATATAAAGGCATTACGGTTGTATCCTTTCACCTTTGTTATTAAATCTGTATATAAATGATATCGCTATTTATCTTAAATGTTCGATCCCCCGTCTGACCCTAATAAAATTAAGTCTTTCAGATGGGACGTTAAACCGAGGTCTCGTGTCGGTGCTTTACATCGTGCACGTAAAAGAACCAGAGGAGACTCTGGAATGGGTCTCTCTCTCTGTATCATTGCACTATTCTCCAAAATCTAAAATGACTAATATCTTCAGGAGGCGTTGCTCATATGGGCAACCGGTAGCGACGATAAATAAACGTAAAAAAACAAACAAATCTTAAATGTATGTGCATAGCTAGGTGTTTCATTTGATAATGAGATCGTAGCGTAACAATGTAATAATATATCTTTAATAGGAATATATATATTAAAGCCACATTTTGCACTTATTTGGAATAATCTGTACACCTAGATATTCTAAGTAGCGTTCGATTAGAAAGTTAACATTGGGTTATTATTGGAAAGGGCCGTTTTCTAATGGTTGCTATAACCAATGGTCCCACAGATTGTCTATATATGTAACAAAAATGTATGTATGGGGGTGACACCCCCCCCCCTTTGGTACGCGGGATTCAGGGCCTATTTAGTCCGTATTCGGGACGCAAGAGCGTCGTACGCGGTACCCAATAAAAACATCTGTTGGTATCCAGTACGCAAGATTTCCAATATAAATTGTTTTCTTGGACAATAATCTACGTTATATTACCAATTAAACGACAACAATACCACGAAACATACTTCAAACGCGAGTTTATGTGTATTAAACGTAAATTGTTGATGTACGGACCTATACGATCTATTCGGACTTTAGATAATGTCCAGGATTACTTCCCTTATAAACAATTTTACCATTTGCACTACTGTAAACAGACAAAATGTTCTTGGAGGCGTGTTTTCAATGTGTTAAACTGGTTAAAAAAGTGGTATTCGGGACTCACTGAAAAAATAAGAAGTATTCGGGATTCAGGGGAGAGGGGGGGGGTGTCACCCTCATGTATGTACATCGTAACTAATTTCACATCTGATGTAAAACCACAGGAACTTAATATTTAATCCATAAGCCACCAAAGGTCTCGTATCTCTATCCTAGGACCCCTCCCCTCTATTCTTTTTTTTAATAGAGAGGGGTGTCCTAGGATAGAGGTACGAGACCTTTGGTGGCTTATGGATTAAATTTCAAGTTCCTGTGGTAAAACTGTCTTGTCTAATGCATTACATATGAGATCAAATATGGTTAAATCAGGTAATGATGCGCTGTCATTAGTAACATATACACATGCCGAGGTCTACATTTGAGTTAACAACTTGATTGTAATGTCGGTGCAAAGGCAACAGCAACTATCTACGTTTAGGAGTATCCAAGGGGCAGTAACTGACTAGTGTCTCTCGTTAACGTTATAGATACAGGATCTGAACATTTGCTGAATGAGCTAAATGTTAACCTCACTGATAACACGGCCTGTGAGAAGGCATGGGGGACGGGAACGATCCTGCCAACAAACATCTGTGTCGGTACTGGTACCGTCGGGGCATGTAATGTAAGTTATCTTGGTTGTATCAGTACATGTGTGTGTGGTTAAAGGAGAATATAATGCAAGTTCCCACCTCAATACGGGTTATGACAAAGTCGGCGAATGGAATTCAAGTACCTACACAATGTAGGTTACAGGATGTAAACTGTACCTTAAAATGGGCAATGACAGAGACGGAGAATGTATGCAACTACCTACCTCAATATGGGCAATGGCAGAATCGGAGAATGTATGTAAGTACCTACCTCAATGCGGGAAATGACAGAATCGGAGAATGTATGTGTTCTGCTCCGTGTATTGCATAGTACATGTACCTTTATTATTGGTACATGCATTTAGGCGGCCATTTATTTACTTACTTACTTAAATATCAGTGTGTGGCAACCGTGGTCCAGTGGTAAAGCGTCGGATTTGGAATCGTTCGGTCCCGGGTTCAATAATCGGTCAGGCCACCTATGTAGTGTCATTGAGCAAGGCACCTCACACGCATTGCTTAGTACTGGTTAACCACTTATGTCGGCTAAGCTTGCCCAGGAAAACATGTCTACGTCCCCGCAATGGGGTTTGACATAAATGGAACATACATACATTTGTAGTGATTGGGGCACAGGCCAGACAGAAACAAAGTAGTGTGGTATTCAAGACATCAATACACGTTGGTGTCTGATTTGGGTAAATATAGCATATTAGTGTGCTGACACCACCGTTCTAGCCAGTCCGTATACATTGATTTGGGTAAATATAGCATATTAGTGTGCTGACACCACCGTTCTAGTCCAGTCCGTGTACATTGATTTGGGTAAATATAGCATATTAGTGTGCTGACACCACCGTTCTAGCCCAGTCCGTATACATTGATTTCTACTGATAAACTTACTTATATCACCACATACATCGGAACAAATTCATAGCAAAATTGACCCTTTGGAAAGGGCTGTTGCTAATGTTTTTAAAACTTGTAGCCCAATCCTTTTGCACTTTGCAAATGTCATGTATATGTATATGGAGATTATCAGGATTGATGTATGTAAGAAATGTGTCAGTAATGTTATTGTGATATGTAATTGTAAATTGGTATCCACATTGTGAAAAAGTTGCAATAATTTATTATTTAAAAAAAAAGGTTTCTACTGCGATTAATCCCATGACTATATATAGACGGCAACGGTATGTAGTGTATTGAGCCGACCTTACTACCGTTCATACACGTAGAGCAAATCTATGTCATTAAACTTACAAGTACTAGTACATAACACAGTACATTTTACGTTTTAGGGTGACTCCGGTGGTCCTCTATCATGCCGAAGACAGCACAAAGAGCGGTGGGAACTTGCCGGTGCCACGTCGTGGGGTGCGGCCGGATGTACGACTGAAAATAGCCCGAATGTGTACACGAGGGTGTCAGAGTACAGGGACTGGATCGTTGATACGTTAAAAAACAATTAATAAAAACTGGACGAACTACATAACATTTCTGAAACTTTTCAGTCTTTTTAATCAAATAAAGATTATAATCTTATTGCATATTGAGATTTTGTGGTGTCCATTTTTACCCGAGTTATAGCCCTTTGTTATTTCTGTTCGTGGAATTTTCTTTCACTGAGAAAACGCTATCATTCATTGGAAAACATAAAAGAAAAATGCCGCCATGCGAACAATAACATCGGTGCTAGGTATCTCAACTTTTATCAATGTTCTATACATAAATATGTTTATGTGACTGTTTGATTCTCGAGCCAGATGTCTTCTATAGACCCTTGCCTGCCTTCAAACTGGTACTAAATACGACACGTGTGCATCTTTTTGTAACTTGTCTACCACCCCACTATTATATTATATGCGAAAAACAAGTTTATTATTCAAAAGAAATATATAGCTATACCCCTACCCACATATACCTATAACCTATATATATTTTTTCTTATATTACTTTATATATATATATATCTGGGTAAATATAGCATATTATACATGTATTGTTTGTTTTTGAATATTTCTGGATTACGTGATTGGTGGCCTAGCACCTGTGTAAGATGACATCATTGATACGCATGACGCAACTCGATCACGATGACTAAAACCACTAATTTGGCTAATTGATTGCATAGCGACGATAACATATTCAGATCATGTTTCTAACGTATAAAACAAACCAAATCACCAATGTCATGCATGTGCGTGTTGTCTAATCTGTTATGACACACGTGTACATGACATGCAGCGATTTCTTCCATGAAAACAATTAGTGGGCTTATACCGTAACTGCACTACGTACCTTATATATCTATATAGAGTAAAGCGTGTCTCGCGCTAAGCGAACCAATCGATCTAATTACAAATCAAATCATGATAGATATGTAGATATGAACAAAGCCCAACCACAACACGTATGTTTATCTAAACGTGAATGTTTCTTTTTGATTCGTCACATAACTGACGACGCATAATGCAAGTTGTCTGTTTTATGACTTTATGTTTCGTATGACAAAGACAAAATACACACCCTTAATTACCGTTTAACATTTTATTTAGCTATATACTCATCGGGACTGGCAATCCATCTTTATTATAACATCGGGAACATCTAAACAGCATTCACAATACTCAGTGCAAAATTATAATAGAGTGCTCGATTTATAGCATCGACTGTTTGTGTCACTCTGCGAAAGTTTCATTTAAATCTGTCAAAATGAAATAAATAAAAACATAAACAACATACATGTATCACAACACGCGGCAAATTTACATAGCTGGAACAAACACGTACAGTCGGACAGCAAAACACACAATACACATCAGACTAGCATATGGTTTTTTCTTCCATATAACGGAAGTGAGGTCATTACCTCGGGGGATTGAGACATATTTCGTCTTATCCCAAAGATCAGCTGATGGAGAAAATATCAACACAGGCTACACATGTAACAGGCAGCCATCTCCACACCGTACCAACCTTGATGTAGAGATATATAAATAACAAGAGATTTGAAACACCACCCACCATATATCACTGTATAGTCTGTATGGCAAATCTCGCAACGTCTCGTTTTCAAATATCTCCTACATTTATTTTACAGTTATATAAATTGAGCCAATGCTATTCTAAGCAAAGCGAGACATACGGAACATGTTCACTTCAAGAGGCTTCTCGCAAAGTCTCGTTCTCAATTTCATAAATTGTGGTATTTCCTTGCCACTGATATTTCTAACAACACGAGACATACAGAAAGTGTGTCTGACTTAAATAATAGAGAGTGGCCTCCGTAGCCGAGTTGTTGAAGTCATTGGCTTCTAAACACACGCCTCTCACTGATGTGGATTCAAATTCCACAGGGGTGTCGAATTATTCCATGTAAGAGATTATTTCAAGATCTTTTGAAGAAATAGGCAAAACATTAGAAAATCTAACATTTTGCAATCCAGAAACTGTCGAATTCAAGATATAGAGTTTATAAATAACCCTTCCTAGCAACATACATTAGTAGTCAAAAGCAGCTGCGTGATGTTTACGACATTTACTAGAATCGTTCTATATCTTTTATCTTTGTTGTGCATTAAAGGTCTGACTAAGGGCCACGTTAAGCATTGTCTTCACTATATGTGTTTTCGAAGCCTCGTGTTATCAGGAATTAAAAAAATGTTCAACCAGGTTAACTGCATTAAACGTAAATTAAATAGGCTTTAGGCGTACACATTGTTTTGTTAAAGAGACATTACATCGTAAAAGCCCCCCAAAATGTATATTTACTTATAAATAACATCGCTACTACAAATTCTTCCGAAATAATTCGAACACTAATTTAGTACAAATAGACTTGTTTTTGCGGTCTACAAATTGTCAAAAGTGAAAGTAAAATTTGATATAACCATCAGCGTTGTACATTAAGCATGGCTGTTTACCCTATTTAAATTATTTTGTTATGTCAACAAGCCCGTATACGACGTTTGTTCATTAGTTAAATTATTCAGATTCTGTGATAAATATTAGGAGAACTAAATACCTAATATAGGAAATTACATTCTGTAGAAATTTGCTTGTTTACCGATGTAGTGTCGCTTTAAGGAAAACTATAGGAACATGCAACTAATTTTGTTGAAGTCTGAACACGCTTTGAACAGAGATCGTCTATGATTCTACTGTATATACACGGGGTAGGTACCCGGCATTGTATATATACACGGGTTGATAACCGGCACTGTATATATACGAGGTAGGTACCCGGCATTGTATATACACGAGGTAGGTACCCGGCATTGTATATATACACGGGTTGATAACCGGCACTGTATATACACGGGTATACATGGGTTGGTACCCGGCATAACACCAGCAACACTTATACAAATTTATTTTAGCTCGATTGCGAAACAAGTTCTTTCAATTGATATTAATCACTCTCGAGACCTCATTCCTGATGGAATCCATCGCCATGAAGGAGAGAGAAGAGGCAATGTGGAATTTAAATGCCTTGCCTAAGGGCACAATCGTAACGGCTCCAGCGGGGCTCGAACTCTGGACATTTCGCACCTGAAGCGAACGCGCATCCACTGCGCTATCACGACTTCCACCAGCAACACTACAATTGTCATGGATGTTCTTGCATTCGTGGTCTACGCACCATGTCTGCTTTTATACATTATGCTTAATTGTTTGAATTATTCACATTATTTATAGTCTCCTGGAAGATCCGCCGCCCATACCACCACCTCTTGATAAACTCGCACCGCCCATACCCCCGCCTCTCATTGCACCACTGTCCATTGCACCGCCCATACCGCCGCCCATAGATCCACCGCTCCTTGCTCCCATTGTGCCACCTGTAATACCGCTCATCGATCCGCCACTAGGTATACCACCAGTAAAACCGCCGCTAGTCATACCACCACCAAATCCAGCGCTTGGTATACCACCGACAAACCCGCTGCTTGGCATACCACCGACAAATCCACCGACAGGCATGCCACCAGAAACAAGTCCACCTGGCATGCCACCACCGAACGTGCCTGAAGGCATGCCACCACGGAACGTGCCTGAAGGCATCATACCGCCGCTAAATGTTCCAGTAGGCATCATACCACCAAATGTACCGCTTGGCATCATTCCTCCGACCATTGGACCTACAAAATAAATACAAACACATGTATCATTTACGCAATAGGGTATAGTACATGTATGTATACAACTATATGTAAGTCATTGTCATTCTGGGAACAGTCATGCGGCCTTGGGCAATAGCTTATCGAGTCGTCCACAACATCGAGGGACGATTCGTTTTGACTATTCCCCGAATTGCAATGAAATAGTTTTTTAACCCAACAAAGTTCTAGCACGCTACAAGACTGTAAATCTATCCACGGATTGATTCGAGTGTTCAATCGCGTTTTCATTGGCTCGATATTTTTGAAATGGGTGCATAACAGTATAATATTATGATGTATATTGTAAGTACAGACGGATCTGTAGTCCAGTGGTAACACGCTGGACTGGTAATCCAGGGATCGCAGGTTCGATCCCCAGCCTGGCCCTAATAAAATTAACAGCCTTTCAGATGGGACGTTAAACCGAGGTCTCGTGTCGGTGCTTTACACCGTGCACGTAATAGAACCAGAGAAGACTCTGGAATGGGTCTCTGTCTGTATCATTACATGTACTATCCTCCAAAATCTAAAATGACTAATATCTTTAGCAGGCGTTCATATGGACAACCGGTAGCGATGATAGATAAACGTAAAACACACACGGATATTGTAAATATCTAGAGTAGGGGTGTAACAATATATTACGGATATTGTAATGGGTTGCAATGGTATGTGAATCAGTATATTACGGATATTGTAATGGGTTGCAATGGTATGTGAACCAGTATATTACGGATATTGTAATGGGTTGCAATGGTGTGTGAACCAGTATATTACGGATATTGTAATGGGTTGCAATGGTGTGTGAACCAGTATATTACGGATATTGTAATGGGTTATAATGGTATGTGAACCAGTATATTACGGATATTGTATTGGGCTGCAATGGTATGTGAACCAGTATATTACGGATATTGTAATGGGTTGCAATGGTATGTGAACCAGTATATTACGGATATTGTAATGGGCTGCAATGGTGTGTACCAGTATATTACGGATATTGTAATGGGTTGCAATGGTATGTGAACCAGTATATTACGGATATTGTAATGGGTTGCAATGGTGTGTGAACCAGTATATTACGGATATTGTAATGGATTGCAATGGTGTGTGAACCAGTATATTAAGGATATTGTAATGGGTTGCAATGGTGTGTGAACCAGTATATTAAGGATATTGTAATGGGTTGCAATGGTGTGTGAACCAGTATATTACGGATATTGTAATGGGCTGCAATGGTGTGTACCAGTATATTACGGATATTGTAATGGGTTGCAATGGTATGTGAACCAGTATATTACGGATATTGTAATGGGTTGCAATGGTATGTGAACCAGTATATTACGGATATTGTAATGGGTTGCAATGGTGTGTGAATCAGTATATTACGGATATTGTAATGGGTTGCAATGGTGTGTGTACCAGTATATTACGGATATTGTAATGGGTTGCAATGGTATGTGAATCAGTATATTAAGGATATTGTAATGTGTTGCAATGGTGTGTGAACCAGTATATTACGGATATTGTAATGGGCTGTAATGGTGTGTACCAGCATATTACGGATATTGTAATGGGCTGCAATGGCGTGTGTACCAGTATATTACGGATATTGTAATGGGCTGCAATGGTGTGTGAACCAGTACATAACGGATATTGTAATGGACTGCAATGGTGTGTACCAGCATATTACGGATATTGTAATGGGCTGCAATGGTGTGTGAACCAGTATATTACGGATGTTGTAATGGGCTACAATGGTGTGTGAACCAGTATATTACGGATGTTGTAATGGGCTACACTGGTGTGTGAACCAGTATATTACGGATATTGTATTGGGCTGCAATGGTGTGTGCACCAGTATATTACGGATATTGTAATGGGGTGCAATGGTATGTGAACCAGTATATTACGGATATTGTATGGGCTACAATGGTGTGTGCACCAGTATATTACGGATATTGTATTGGGCTACAATGGTGTGTGAACCAGTATATTACGGATATTGTATTGGGCTACAATGGTGTGTGCACCAGTATATTACGGATATTGTATTGGGCTACAATGGTGTGTGCACCAGTATATTACGGATATTGCATTGGGCTACAATGGTGTGTGCACCAGTATATTACGGATATTGTATTGGGCTACAATGGTGTGTGCACCAGTATATTACGGATATTGTATTAGGCTACAATGGTGTTTGCACCAGTATATTACGGATATTGTATTGGGCTACAATGGTGTGTGAACTAGTATATTACGGATATTGTAATGGGTTGTAATGGTGTGTGTACCAGTATATAACGGATATTGTAATGGGCTGCAGTGGGGTGTATCTTTCATTAAGTTATTGGTGGATTTATGAAAATAGTTTATTTTACTTTTCGAATTCTGAATTTTAACATTTAGGTTTATTATTTACATTTTACAGTTAATCAATATCAACATTTATACTGTGTAGGATATTGCACATGTTGTATAGTACAGTTAGGTTATACAACTTTATCTTAGCTCGATTGCGAAACAAGTTCTGACAACTTATATTAATCGCACCCGAGACTTCATTCCTGATGGAATCCATCGCCACGAGGGAGAGAGAAGAGACAATGTGGAAATCCAATTCAGATAAACTTGGTCAACTCATTGTCGGGGTTTTCTATTTCAACACGAACATATCAAAAACATTTGAGTATGGATCGACAAGCTAAGTGCTCGAGAAGCCATCGGGAAGCGATCAGGTACTGGTCGAGTAGAGGTCGTGTTGGTCGAGAAATGATCGTGTAGAGATCTAGATTGTCGGGATAAACAAAATGTTCGGACAGAAACTGGCCATGATGGATTACTTCTATAATAAAATACTTGGTTAAATCAAACTCACCTGGACCCATTCCTGTGCCAAGTCCGCCCATGAAACCGCCGGGTGCCATGAAAGGAGAGCCTGAAATAAATGTATTTATTTATTATACCATTTTTATTGAGCGCCATTATCATATAAAGATTACACGTTCAAAAACGCTTTACATAGACATGCAACATAACACACATATAACAATAAAAATCAAAATATTACAAAATGTAGAATGCAGGGTTAAAAGCATGTAATAAAGTACGGGGAAAATATATACTTTCGATTTATACATGTTTTAAATAGTACACTTAAACTGATGAGGAACCTACTTAAAATATGGAGTGTACATTAAATATGACGATGTATGTAACAAAATGAGAAATTATAGATTAAAACTACAACATATAAACCATACGATGCATAATAAATAAATATATTTAAGGAATGAATCACGAGTTAATAGTTCCTATTGGGGTGTGAACTACATTGTGTGTGTTTAAAGTGCGTGGAGGCAGACCGGATTATTTACATTAATTATTATTTTCATTGGTTTAAACAGTATTTATTCCAATAAATTTAGTTTATACAAATTAATTTTAGCTCGATTGCGAAACAAGTTCTTTCAACTTATATTAATAACTCTCGAGACCTCATTCCTGATGGAATCCATCGCCATGAAGGAGAGAGAAGAGGCAATGTGGAATTTAAATGCCTTGCCTAAGGGCACAATCGTAACGGCTCCAGCGGGGCTCGAACTCCGGACCTTTCGCACCTGAAGCGAACGCTCATGTACTGCGCTATCACGACTTCCACTTCCAATAAATTTACATGTATAACACAACAAATGTTACAAATTACATAAATCGTGAATGGTTTGGATTGGAAAACAAGTTTTCAGATAACTTATATTAATTCCTCTCCAATTAATTCCTCTCCATTATTTTCATTGAGACAAAGAAAAAAAGATCACACTTTCCAATTAAAGGGTATTTAGTCCAACTTTACGACTTATCATGTGGCGGGGATCTGATAACTATAGATCATCGTTGGAACAGCGTAAACTGTAAGATATGCCTGCGAATGCGCATGCCCATAACATCGAGTGCACACGTCATCTGCATATCATTAGTTGGAAACCATTATACGAAATTGTATACAATCAGGACACATGCATACGTTCATCGAAGGAAATGCAATAGCCATGTAAATATTAATTAGCGTCGATAAATAAATGTAAAACACACACATTTCATACTGTATTTTGCTGTTTGTCTTACCATGTGTTAAGCAGTAATAATGTTTGGCCATAAAACCGCCGGGTGACGTATGTGATTTAGTAACATTATTTATAAAATTAATAAAACTAAAACAATTTCTTAATATGCATTGTCCAACTATTAATCTAATCTAGCTTTCATATAGTAACGAATCATGTGCGTTCATTATTTTAAACTAGTATTTAACATTATGCACATTTCTATTATACTCATTGGGAATCTTGTATATTCAACCAATACACACGCATTGGTGCTATGTTACTTTGGTTAATTTCTCTATGTGTGGAGACTTATGAAAACCCCAAATTTCGGATCCATAAGTAAGACTTTGTAGAACCATCGAGTCAAACGGCTTCATGTGTTCGGAATGTTCTCAAGAAACAGCACCAATCAATGAGTTTAACGAGACTAGTGCTAAATATGTGTTTGCTCAGAAAGACGCACTTGTGTCTTGTGTCCTGTAAAATTTACCATTTAAAAACAAAATAACCCACAGAGTAAAGCTATCAACATTTTTATTTATCTTATTATTATTATTATTATTATTATTATTATTATTATAATCAACAGTATCTATCGTTATTCCCTATGTGCGTGTTATGCCCAAATATACAACAATACGAATAATGTTAATGATGCAGTTAACACAATTAACGATTTCCTCGTAAACGTGATTGTTTCTCCGAAAATACTCGCCAAATGCCAAACAATGGTAATCCAGGGATCGCAGGTTCGATCCGCCGTCTGACTCTAATAAAATGAACAGTCTTTCAGATGGGACATTAAACCGAGGTCTAGTGTCGGTGCGTTACGTCGTGCACGTAAGCGAACCAGATGATACTCTGGAATGGTTTTCTGTCTGTATCATTGACTAATCTCTTCAGGAGGCGTCGCTCATATGGGTAACCGGTAGCGACGATAAATAAACGTAAAACACACACATGCCAAACAAAAAAATGAACGAAAATTATTATTAGATGATTTAGTCTTCATAATTTTTGATAGTCAGGTTTCCAAATCAACGTGTTGACTTATTAATTGAGCAGTATTATGGTTAAAATTCGAAAATAGTTACTAACTGGTGATCTGTATTCAAGTGTTTAACACGTTGGACTTATAATCCAGGGATCGCAGGTTCGATACCATGTTGACCCTAATACAATTAACAGTCTTTCAGCCGGATGGAACTTTAAGCCGAGGTCTCGTGTCGGTGCTTTACACCGTGCACGTAAAAGAACCAGAGCAGACTCTGGAATGGAATGGGTCTCTGTCTGTATCATTACACTATCCTCCAACTATCTATAATGACTAATCTCTTCAGGAGGCATCGCTCATATGCGCAACCGGTAGCGACGATAAATAAACGTAAAACACACAAACATTACTTGTGATGATCTTTGATTATTTTTTGAGCCGACACAACTTGCTCAGATGATTAAAGCGTTGATTGTTTGCAGGATAGCAGGGCGGTCCTTCAAAGACATGAGTTCGAGCCGTCTACACGACATGTGATGTTACTAACTTCCTTTGATATGTTTTAATTATGTTCCGATTATTATTTTAATTGATATTGGTAAATTCTAAAGCCAAAATGTATCATACTCGTTCATGACAATCTTGTAAAGAATGCATTTAAAAGAAATAGACAATGCATACATGTATTTAAAGAATTAAGATCATTCAATTCACTTACTCATGCCTGTGCTCGGGAATCCACCAAACGATCCTGACGGCATCATACCGCCACCAGGCATCATGCCACCGGACATTCTTGCCGGCATCCCACCAATGGACGCGAAACGGGCAAGCCTGGGATCCATCGAACCCATGGTGCCGAGTGGTGCCATCGCTGGATATGCGAGTCTGGGGTCCATGCCGCTTGAGTTGAAAAATGGCATCCCTCCCATTCCGCCAACACCACCCATTCCACCCATTCCACCCATTCCACCCATCGGTGGCATTCCCATCATAACCGGTCTGCCCGTACGCGGATCAAATGCCATTGGACCGCCCATTCCCATACCTGGCATGACCCCGCCGGTCATGGGGCCTCCAATAGGAACACGATCACGACCTCGTCTACCTCCTCTGTCACCCCGTCTGTCGCCTCGTCTTGATCCTCCGCGCATTCCGGTATCTCTTCCTGTTCCGCCTCGACGTCCACCCATACCTGCACGCCCAGTCATACCTGCACGCCCAGTCATATCTGCACGCCCAGTCAAATCTGCGCCTCCCATTCTATCACGGCGTCCCATATCGCCTCTTCCAAAATCACCACCTCTCATCATACCCATTCCCATAGGACCACGCCCAGTTCGGTCTCTGCTGCTACCCATTCCCATTCCCATCGACTCTCGTCTTCCAGAATCTCGTATTCCCGTACCAATGGAATCTCTCATAGGATCTCTGCGTCTGTCTGTGCGCATGGGATCTCTTCTGTCCATACCCATGGACCGTCTGTCAGAGCCTTGTCTGTCAAATCCACCACCCATACTCATCGAATCTCGTCTATCTACCCTACCCATCCCCGTTCTATCACCGCCCATTCCCATGCTGTCACCGCCCATGCCCATTCGGCCACCGCCCATGCCCACTCTATCGCCACCCATGCCCATTCGGCCACCGCCCATGCCCACTCTATCGCCGCCCATGCCCATTCGCATTGGATCTCTGTCCATTCGGTCGCGTCTGCCGCCAATGTCCATTCTGATTGGGTCTCTTCTGCCACCTGTTCCACCGCCCATCCCCATTCTATCACCGCCCATCCCCATTCTGTCACCGCCCATGCCCATTCTATCACCGCCCATCCCCATTCTGGCACCGCCCATGCCCATTCTTCTGGAGCCTCTACTCCCGAGACCGCCCATGCCCATAAAGTCTCTAGAACCTCCCATTCCCCCAGATCGCATTGTACCTCCACCCAGTGGAGATGGTCCGCCAACAGCACCACTCCTAGTGTCATCTCCCGCTGGCGGAAGCAATGAAGACGGAGCACCACCAGCAAACATATCTGGAACACCGTTGATACCAGTACCTCCAGCACTAACAGGAGCTAGTTGTAATGCAGGAAGTGGAACGATTGGGTCTAACGAAATACTGCCAGCAGGGAGGAAGCTCGCACCACTAGCACCACTACCATCGTCGGCTGCCAGACTCGTACTCATGCTTCCCATAACGGACGCCAAATCTGGTACCAAAGCTGGGTCCGCTGCCGATGACGGCGATGAAACACTCGCCAGGTCCTGGATAAGTCCATCAGCGGCTCCTGTCGTCGCTGATAAATCAGTACTCTGACCACACACAAGACCCACTAATACGAAATATACGGAAACGGATGTTATCCCCATTGTGTGTCTAATTATTTAATAAATCCAATGTTGGTTTTTTATTATTATCCTTTTCTCTCTTGTGTGTGTTATTGTCCTTTCTATTTTGTTGGCTCTTTCAACATACAACGGTTCGTCCGTTTCCGTTAGTTAACTGAGCGTTTTCAAGCGATAGTTTTATTTTATACGTGATCAATTCATGGCTCCCGTAAATGACGTACAGCGTTAAAACGTACGGGTTTGGAAGACATCAATCATGGCGTAGACCAATGACAGGCAGATAGAAAAAAGTACAAAATGTACAAAACATTAATTTTATATGATCATTTTTACAGCTATAATTAGCCTCGTTCTATCAATTAACCAATCCAGTTACATGGCAGTTGGGGTCAACCAACATGTAAACGCGTTGTGACAAGGGATGCGCAATTACATGACGCTCGTATTTATAATAGAATAGTTTTATTATGAAAATGAGATGACGACGTAATACTTGTTGTAAATATGATAATAGTGTGGGACTAAACACGAATGCTAATAATCTAATAATTATAATTTATATGCATCCACGTACCGATTTCAGTATCGGTTCCCGTCAGTTTAATGTGCTTGGTGGAGGTAGGTAGAACCAGTCTTCGTGTGTGTGGTTGGGGCAGGATCGGTTCCCGTCAGTGTAATGTGCTTGGTGGAGGTATGTAGAACCAGTATTCGTGTGTGGTTGGGGCTGGTCAAGTCTTGTGTTCCAGTCTTGGATAGTGTGGTCAGGACAGGGAGAGTCTTCGTGAGTGATGTGGTACAGGACCAGTGCTCGTGAATGTGATCGGGACCGTATCCGTGAGTGATGTGGGGCAGTGTCATTGTTCGTGAATGTGATTGGGGCAGGACCAGTCGTCTTGCGTATGGATGGGGCAATACCGGTCTTCGTCAGTGTGAATGGGACAGGTCCAGTGTTCGTGAATGTGGCTGGGGCAGGACAGGTCTGCATGTGTATGATAGTAGTGGGACTTATCTTCGTGTGTGTTGTAGGGGAAGTATCGGTCGTCGAGTGTGTGGAGGGGGCAGGGCCCATATTCGTGTGTGGTGGGTGTGGTATCGGTCTACGGCTGTGAGGTGGGGTACAGGGGCGGTCTACGTATCTATTGTGTGGGTAATGTCTACATTCGTGTGTGTGGTAGTGACAGGGCCGCCCTTCGTAGTCATGAGCGGCGAACGAAGACCATTGAAGTATAAGATAGAAGTGTAGTGTATGTATCATATGTATGTATTGTAGTCTAAGATTGAAGTGTAGTGTATGTATCATATGTATGTATTGTAGACTAAGATTGAAGTGTAGTGTATGTATCATATGTATGTATTGTAGTCTAAGATTGAAGTGTAGTGCATGTATCATATGTATGTATTGTAGACTAAGATTGAAGTGTAGTGCATGTATCATATGTATGTATTGTAGTCTAAGATTGAAGTGTAGTGCATGTAGCATATGTATGTATTGTAGACTAAGATTGAAGTGTAGTGCATGTATCATATGTATGTATTGAAGTCTAAGATTGAAGTGTAGTGCATGCATCATATGTATGTATTGTAGTCTAAGATTGAAGTGTAGTGTATGTAGCATATGTATGTATTGAAGTCTAAGATTGAAGTGTAGTGTATGTAGCATATGTATGTATTGTAGTCTAAGATTGAAGTGTAGTGTATGTATCATATGTATTTATTGTAGTCTAAGATTGAAGTGTAGTGCATGTATCATATGTATGTATTGTAGTCTAAGATTGAAGTGTAGTGCATGTAGCATATGTATGTATTGTAGTCTAAGATTGAAGTGTAGTGTATGTATCATATGTATTTATTGTAGTCTAAGATTGAAGTGTAGTGCATGTATCATATGTATGTATTGTAGTCTAAGATTGAAGTGTAGTGCATGTAGCATATGTATGTATTGTAGTCTAAGATTGAAGTGTAGTGTATGTATCATATGTATTTATTGTAGTCTAAGATTGAAGTGTAGTGCATGTATCATATGTATGTATTGTAGTCTAAGATTGAAGTGTAGTGCATGTAGCATATGTATGTATTGTAGTCTAAGATTGAAGTGTAGTGTATGTATCATATGTATTTATTGTAGTCTAAGATTGAAGTGTAGTGCATGTATCATATGTATGTATTGTAGTCTAAGATTGAAGTGTAGTGCATGTAGCATATGTATGTATTGTAGTCTAAGATTGAAGTGTAGTGCATGTAGCATATGTATGTATTGAAGTCTAAGATTGAAGTGTAGTGCATGTATCATATGTATGTATTGTAGTCTAAGATTGAAGTGTAGTGCATGTAGCATATGTATGTATTGTAGTCTAAGATTGAAGTGTAGTGCATGTATCATATGTATGTATTGTAGTCTAAGATTGAAGTGTAGTGCATGTAGCATATGTATGTATTGTAGTCTAAGATTGAAGTGTAGTGCATGCAGCATATGTAGGTATTGTAGATTTAAGCGTACACCGACACTATACTTCTGTCTATCATTTTTAATCAAACAACCACTTTGGATAGGAGTCCGTAGTACAATAGGGTAGGCCCCTAAAGATATTATAATAGTATCCAAGGCCGTTATAGTGGGAGGTTAACCAGCCACTGCATATAAATATTAATTACGAATATGTAAGAAGAGCGCTGCAATCGCTGATGCTGATTATGATGACGATGACGATGACGATGACGATGACGATGACGATGACGATGACGATGATGATGATGATGATGATGATGATGATGATGATGATGATGATGATGATGATGATGATGATGATGGATGTGATGATGATGATGATGATGATGATGATGATGATGATGATGATGATGATGATGATGATGATGATGATGATGATGATGATGATGATGATGATGATGATGATGATGATTCGATAATCAACAACACAAGAACATCCTCAAATTCAATAATACTATTCTTTAATATATTTCATGCTCGGTATCATACATGTACATGTATAATATAACATTTACATGAGGATTACGAACGCTAATTAATGATGTTACTGGTGCGATTGGGTTGGGTTTTACAGCGCACCAACACCCCGTGGGACAGAACTAAAAAGTACATATACTATTTACATCGAATAAATTATGACATATGGAACTAAATATTTTCAGCTGAGCAATAACAAATTGTTAATAAATACATGCTATACACACTGACACAATATAAACATACAATGTATTTCATTACTTGATTGTAAACAACTGTGAACAAGTGTGACCACCACATGGTGTAATATATCCGATGTCCTCCTTATAACCGAGATATTTCGAGTTCGAACCCCGTCAGAACCACGGTGGTGGTGTACATAGTCAAGACTCTTAAATCCACATTAAATATCTCTCTTAGGTGACGCGCTCGCTGGGAACACATCCTGAGTCAGTGGCGGATTAAGGGGAGGGCTGACTGGGCTGAAGCCAGGGGCCCCCGATATTTAGGGGCCCCCAAATTAGTATTTTAAATATGTAATTAACTGAATAAAATTTAACGAATTTTTTTTAATGACTACCTAAATATACTGAGTCAAAAAAGAAACGATACCTGGTGTTTATGTGTCTATAATTTCAACATTTATTAAGAAAATTCTTTGAAAATTCATAAGATGATAGTCCAACATGTTTGAAAGAGGAGCACATAAAGCATAATGAGCCTCCGAAACTGTCTGCTGCGTGATGACGTAATTCGTCGGACAGGGGTCTAATGGAGTTTTCACACAGACGTCAATACCGAGTATGGGCACCATTTGCGTCTCTCACTGCAATGCACCGCCGTCGCATCGAACGGAAGAGTGTCTGAATCTCTTGCTGGTCAATATTTGTCCACTCCTGACGCAAAACATCCCTCAGTTGGTTTAACGTTACCGGCTGACGTCGTCTGACGCGGCGGTCTAACGTATCCCACAAATGTTCTATGGGTGACAAATCTGGTGACAAAGCAGGCCACGGCAGGGTTTCAATATTGTTCTGCTCCAATAATGTGGTGGAAATCCGAGCAGTATGACACCTGGCGTTGTCCTGTTGGAACAGTGTGACGTTTCTGTTGGCGTTAAAGAACGGCACAACAACTGGCGCAAGGATCTCATCACAGTACCGCTGGGCGTTTAGGTTCCCGTCCACCACTAACAGTTCAGTGCGACTGCCGAAGGTGATACCGCGCCACGCCATAACGCTTCCGCCCCCGAACAGATCGACCTGACGTACACATGCGTCGGCGTAACGTTCACCGCATCTGCGTATACCCGCTCTCTGCCATCCGCTCGACGCAAACAGAACCGCGATTCATCGCTAAACATCACCGAATTCCACTGTAACCGAGTCCAGCGAGCATGTTCCGTCGTCCAGTCCCGCCGTACGTCACGGTGACGTCGTGTCAGGATGGGTCCAACGTATGGCCGATAGGCACGAATGCCACGTTCACCGAGCCGGTTCCTGACTGTTTGTGCACTGATGCGATTGTTGGTCATCCCAGGAGTAACGGCAGCTGTGTGTGTAGCAGGTAGGAACCGGTCACGTAAATGTGACGTCCGAATGTGACGGTCCTGTTCACGCGTCGTCACACGTGGTCGACCAGATCTTGGACGGTCGTCCACCGATCCATGTGTTCGATAACGTCGAAGTAGACGTGTTATCGTGATCCGCGTAACCCCGAGTCGATTTACGATGTCACGCTGACGTAAACCGCCGTCAATCATGCCAATGGCACGCATTCTCTGATTGCGGTTTAGCCTAGGCATTTTGTTAGAGGTAACAATGGGTATGTAAGGTGTTTTTCCTCGATGATAATGCAATACCAGTACAATAAACCGGTTTTCCGATGTGTACATGTGTAGGATGTTGTCTTTGTTGAGAAGCACGTGAAAATCGGAAATTCGGCGTTCCAGGATTATCGGGTGTTTATTTACCTGTGTTTATGGTTGGCTGACGTTGCAATAAGATACCCGGTACTGATACGTAATAATATATTACACCTTTCTATGGTTTTATCCGTTTTACGTCATTTTTAGTTTGGTATCGTTTCTTTTTTGACTCAGTATAGATAGAATTTAAAAGATATCCTGAGCTTTCCAACGATGTATGACTTTAATAGTAAGTTGTGTTTATTCGATTGCAGCAATAACGTATAATGCACTGTTCCCCGAGTCTAATAGTCCGCACTACGCGTCGACAGGTGAAATCCCTTCTTACCAACAGATGCGATAAAGCAGCATTACATCGTAAAAAGGATGTTTTGGGTAAAATATAAATACTAATGTATGTGTGTTAACAAAAATCGAAATAGTCGCTCAGAAACGATAAAATTCCAATAAATTTAAACCGTCGTATACGCGAATTTGTTTATCAACACACAACATGTAAACACTCACAGCGCGCATGCGTGAAACAACAGAGGATGTAGAAAACAACGTATATATTTTGAACATGAAATACTATCTATCTTCCTCTAATGTCGAAACCTTCGCGGGGATGTAGAAATGTCCCTAAAAGACTAAAAGCTAGCAGAGGTATGAATCAACATATCAAGTAATTTAATTAAAAAAGACAACGTGGGACAAATGGGGACGATACATTCCGAATGTAGACAAGTGCGGACGATGCGTTCCGGTTGTAAACAAGTGCATCACCGATCGACTCGGAAAGTCCTACTTTCTGTTTCGAGTTTGTTTCATCGCAAAAAACACTGTTTACCAAATGAACATAAGCATACAAAGTATAATGTTAGAATGTGTAGCAGCATTGCAAATATCTTTTATTTCATACGATGTAATGCTGCTTTAAACTAACATGGTATTTTGTACTTTTGTAGCAATAATTTATTTATGTAATTGTACAATGTATTATGAGGCTCGTTTTATAATTTGGAAAGCACGCGACATTTGCCATATATATATTTGGCAATAAATATAAGTAATGTTTCTGCAGTAGTGTTCGATAGCGGTTCTCTAGTGTTCAATCCCGTTTGCGGCCATGCTTAATCATGTCTTGATATACTAGGACTTGAATCCGAACCTCTGGAATTCACTGCAATCATTATTCATTTTCGTCAGGCTTTGTATCGTCAGCAGCGCCGTGTGCTACAACGTGCCTGCAAAGAGATTACTCTAAAACTATTTCTGAAAATAATGCATCAAGAAGCTGATTTCATACTTATTTTCAAGATACACCTATAAGTCATATCTGCATATTGTTATATAGATGTATTGTCATTAATTGTCTCGTTCCCCTTTTCAACTCTACTAGACAATTCCACATATCATCATGTATACCATAACATATTATATATAGTTTTTCTACTGTTCAGCTTTAACTTTACTATATACTTCCAATGTGCAGTTTTCACTTCTACTATTATTATAGTTGCAGTTGATGCGCATACAATTAGGTGATTTCCTCTTCCTTCCTGTCGACAATACTTCGAAGTTCAACTTCAACGAGATCCTCCTCAACGCCACTAAATCCACTGATGAGAGAGTTCCTATGAAAACTAATCAGGTATAGTTAATAATTGGTAGTCTAAGAGAGAGAGAGAGAGAGTGAGAGGAGAGAGCAGAGAG
The DNA here is from genome assembly GCA_014843695.1 of Archivesica marissinica. Taxonomy (NCBI): domain Eukaryota; kingdom Metazoa; phylum Mollusca; class Bivalvia; order Venerida; family Vesicomyidae; genus Archivesica; species Archivesica marissinica. The sequence goes on along the minus strand of CM026389.1, from coordinate 3,325,138 downwards.
AGAGAGAGCGAGAGGAGAGAGGGGTGAGAGGAGAGAGGAGAGAGAGGGGGTGAGAGGAGAGAGAGAGCGAGAGGAGAGAGAGGGTGAGAGGAGAGAGGAGAGGAGAGAGAGAGAGGAGAGAGGGGGTGAGCGGAGAGAGGAGAGAGAGAGAGGAGAGAGGGGTGAGAGGAGAGAGGGGTGAGAGGAGAGAGAGAGAGAGAGAGAGAGAGCGAGAGCGAGAGGGAGATGGGGTGAGAGGAGAGAGGAGAGAGAGGAGAGATAGAGAGAGAGGGGGGTGAGAGGAGAGAGGAGAGAGAGCGAGAGGAGAGAGGGGGTGAGGAGAGAGAGGAGAGAGGGGTGAGAGGAGAGAGGAGAGAGAGAGGGGTGAGAGGAGAGAGGAGAGAAAGAGAGAGCGAGAGAGAGGGGGTGAAGGGAGAGGAGAGAGAGAGAGAGAGGGGGGTGAAAGGAGAGAGGAGAGAAAGAGAGCGAGAGGAGAGAGAGGAGAGGGTGAGAGGAGAGAGAGAGAGAGAGGAGGGGGTGAGAGGAGAGGAGAGAGAGAGAGAGAGAGAGGAGAGAGATGATAACAAGTATGTTTGTACTGTGTAAATATACTCACCACGCCATCCCTGGAATTACAGGCACACCTATTATTGCACCTGTCCACCACCCGGGTCTGTCCAAATGGAATGTAATGCGTGTCAATTCGGCAACCTGAAATTAGTATCAAAATTACTCATGGTCCCAATTCCAATTAAATTGTGCAGAACGTATATAAAACGATTAATTTATTCAGAACTGTCTGTCTAGCTAATTTTCAGTTGGAAACCGTTTTCGAAAACCTCCCAAGTCATTAGGGTAAGGACCTTATTAGTAACCCTAAACAACTTGCTGGACCAATATTTCAGCTGAACCTCAATGTCTGTCCGTCCGTCCGTCTGTCCAACTAGCTATCAGGTTGCATAATGGTGTCCATTTCTTTGTACATTGTAATTAAATTATATGTATGAAATGTGTTGTTTTACTTTATGTATGTAGATCTATATTACCTTTTTGACATCTGCATGGTACTCTTCTCATTGTATTCGGACACAGATTTCCCCAAAACACGCAGTGGGTACCAACCTCGGAACAACCCCTGAAGAAATATATGATATACAGTCAAACCTGTCGTATGCAGTCAGACAAGGGAATCATATAATGTGACTGCTTAGCACAGGAGGCTGCTTAATAGAGATTAAATGTATAATAAAACAACATATTGGGAATCTGGAAACTGACTGCTTAATGCTGATTGGCTGCTTAATAGAGGTCAAATGTATAATAAAACAACATATTGGGAATCTGGAAACTGGCTGCTTATTGCAGATTGGCTGCTTAATAGAGGTGACCACTAACACAGGTTTAACTGTAAATACATGGGTATAAATTGGGGTCAAGCTTCAACGAATGAGTGATTTGGTTTAAACATATTTTATTTGTCATGATAATAATATACAACACAATTATTATACGTTTCAAATGGTCGAATTCGATTTCATAAAACTAACTACTTGTCGAAATGGGGCGATCGCTTTCAAATGTTCGAACTCGATTTCATAAGACGAGCGCTAATGGTTGAAATCGATTTGCTAAAACAAACAAATGATCGATATCTAAACAATGTATAAGAAAATTCAATCGATATTGATATAGCCAACAGTTGGTTTGAATAAGAATCATGGTCTAGTATCCATTATTGTAATGTTGAAATTTTGATTAATGTCATATACATGTATGTATATGTCTTAACTAAACCACATACAACACTCAAACTGTTTGCAATGGGCATGACTTGCGTTCGTTTATTCATGACGAGGTTAATTACAAGTACAAAACAAAAACAAATGTTTTCAAATCTCGTTGACTGTACTACGTACATATAGTCGAATACATGAAACATAGTCTCGGCGCAGACCGAGGTACACGGGACCAGGGTAAAAATCAGAGGTAAAAAATCATTAAAGATCATTTTAAAAAACTCTGGAAAACTGTATCAAATGTACCTCAGGGATGTTTCAGATATTTTACTAACAATGGAAAACTGTATCCAATGTACCTCAGGAATGTTTCATATATATATTACTAACAACATATCTTTGATTGTTTGTAGATTCAAATAATATTTTCCAAACGATAACATATTCGTACTCGGTTTTACGATATACTGCATGGTACTCATAACGATAACGAATCTGAATTAAATTCGATTTTAACATTTAAATCAATATGGAAACCCGTTCATAGATCTCATTCCCGAAACATTTTCGAATATGAATAGCGAAATTGTTTGCGAAACCATCTAAGCCAAGCGTAGAACTGACGATCAATCGAACCATGTCATGTGATCATCTTTATATGCACCAATAATTCGCGCACACAATTTTGTGCCAAGTATTGTTAAGACATACGTTCTGACCTATACCAACGTAACGCACATAACTTGAAAATACCGTCTACATGGAATAGTGGTTAAGGCGTTCGCTTAAGGAGCGGGGGTCGACGGTTCGAGCCTCGTCAGGGGTTCGTTCTGATATGGCCGGTTGGTGAGCCGCCAGCTAGTTAAATAATGGTTACCGATTGCCTACCAGCCTGGCGCCTGGCATACAAGCATAGGTTTCGGGAAGTACTGATGTTCATAAAAAGAGATGTCTCATAAGTCAGAAATTGCTGGCTCTTTAAAATAGGGGTGACACTATAATAAACAAACGCTTCACTTTACTATATATAGTTTTATATAAATATAACTATACTTATAATTGTAGAAAAACAAAATGATATGATCTACAATTTAATCTTCAAGAAGCTATACATAGGTATATATATACTATATATCAATACATGATATTATATATTTTCTGTATACATACATCTACATATCTACATACAACTTACTGTCTTTGGCACGAACTAATCCATTGTTGTTGTGGACTACTCGGAAAGAACCATTCGGGCTCTCCAGGGGCCCATGGTTCGGCTTGCTGCTGGGCCGAGCCCGCGCGCTGAACCTGCGCCCTCCCACGATTGTTCGGAAGAGCCGGAGCAGTGTGTCGGCTACCGAACTGCGGTTGCACCATATACGGTGGCCCCGGTACTGCTGGTGTATTACGTCCGATAAAAACAGGAAAGTTTTGCGTGAACACAAACGCTACGTATGTAACTGACAGAAACAAACACAACATTGACATTTTCGGTAATTCCAAGAAATAATATAATTATTCGGCGCCTTTATATAAGTTTGTACATATGTATGTTCCGCTGAAACTTGACTGGGAAAATATAGATATATGAATACATACAACAAGACGTTATATACTGACAATTTGCGTTTTTCCTGGGTCAAGATGTTAAACATGTAGTCGATCGTATGACAGTTAATTACATTTAATATGGATAATGACGTGTCGTGGTCATTCCCTGTTAACGTAAACAATATCATTAGCGAAGCGCTGATCAGTAGTTGATTGATATGTAATAGCTATCTGTACGAGATGACCATACCATATAGTGTGCCTGAATTGGTATAGCCCAGCTGTGTGTCCGTGTCGAAGAGCCCAAACACCGTGTACGCGTGACATCAATGACCGATGGCATTGCGTGGGATTAGCACGAATTGGTGTATATATAGATAAAGACGTCGTGATAACGCAGTGGTCGCGCGTTCGCTTCAGATGTGAGAGGCCCGGAGTGCACGCCCAACTGTAACCGTTGCGAACGTGTTGTGTGTTTTACGTTTATTTATCGTCGCTACCGGTTACACCATATGAGCGACGCCTCCTGAAGAGATTAGTCATTTTAGATTTTTGGAGGATAGTGCAATGATACAGACAGAGAGCCATTCCAGAGCCTCCTCTGGTTCTTTTACGTGCACGGTGTAAAGCACCGACACGAGACCTCGGTTTAAAGTCCCATCTGAAAGACTGTTAATTTTATTAGGGTCAGACGGGGGATCGAACCTGCGATCCCTGGATTACCAGTCCAGCGTGTTACCACTGGACAACAGATCCGTCCGTTACGATCGTGTCCTTAGGCAAAACACTTAAATTCCACATTACCTCTTCTCTCTCCCTCGTGATGATGGATTCCAACAGGAATGAGGTCTCGAAAACGATTAAACTAATGTTCTAACTTGTTTCGCAATCGAGTTAAATGAATTTTGTATAAACTAATATAGAGGGAGGAACCGGTGTCACATCTTTTAAATTATTTTTCTCCCACTTTAGAGCATTGTCGTACAAAGTCAGTATGTTGTGGTGGAGAAGGTCACCCAGACGTCCTGGGTAGAAACCAGTACTCAATTCTGCAACCTCAACAAGCGACTGACATTTTGATTTTAATTTATTTGTTATAAATAAAGAAGGACTATTACGGCCCTATTTTTTATATTGCATCCTTACTCCAGGTCTCTCGAATATTCAACAGAACGAGTGTCCGATTAGTGCAGTGGTTAGCGCGCTCGCTTCTCACCAATGCGGCCCGGGTTCGATCCTCGGACAGGGAAGTATGTGAGATGGTACGATTGTCGCCATATCGGACAGGTGGGTTTTCTCCGGGTACTCCGGTTTCCTCCCACATGAATGACCACATATACGCTTTCATCTGAGCCAACGAGAGTGATTAATATAAGTTGTGAAAACTTGCTTCGCAATCGTTGTAAAATAAATAAAGTATTAAAAAAAACAAAAAAACAAAAACAGAAAGAGTTCACAATTTCAAATATTACAATAAAATATGACATCAGTGTATTCAGGTCACAAAGTGAAATTTGTACGAATAGTTATAAAGCATTACGGGATCCCTTACTACTAAATGCGTCCATAAAAATCCACATAGAATGTTGAAGATGTTTAACCCTCCGCCATTTGGGTAATGTGAGGTCGGGTCACAGATGGGTCTAAAACTAAAGGTAGTTTTCAAGAGCATTATGATACGCCATAGGCTTGGCACTATACATACACATTATTTAAAGATGCCACCCGTCTGGAAGACTGTTGATCAATAATATTGTTGTTGGACGGTGACTCGATATCAAGACACATATCGGTTTACAGGCCAATGGGTTACCACTGGACAACTGACCTACGCCGCCTTTAATTGTCGCATATTGCCATAGGAACAGGTCTAACTGCTTTCAATGGAACATTGTTTAAATGGTTTCAATGGAACAGGTATAACTGGTTTCAATGTAACATGTTTAACTGGTTTCAATGGAACATTGTTTAAATGGTTTCAATGGAACAGGTCTAACTGCTTTCAATGTAACATGTTTAACTGGTTTCAATGGAACAGGTTTAACTGCTTTCAATGGAACAGGTTTAACTGCTGTCAATGGAACAAGTCTAACTGGTTTCAATGGAACAGGTTTAACTGATTTCAATGGAACATATCTAACTGGTTTCAATGTAACAGGTTTAACTGGTTTCAATGGAACATGTTTAGCTTGTTTCAATGGAACATGTTCAACTGGTTTCAATGGAACAGGTTTAACTGGTTTCAATGGAACATGTCTAACTGGTTTCAATGTAACAGGTGTACCGGTTTCAATGTAACAGGTGTACTGGTTTCAATGGAACAGGTCTAATTGGTTTCAATGGAACAGGTTTAATTGGTTTCAATGGAATATGTATAACTGGTTTCAATGGAACCGGTCTAACTGGTTTCAATGGAACATGTATAACTGGTTTCAATGGAACAGGTCTAACTGGTTTCAATGGAACAGGTCTAACTGGTTTCAATGAAACATGTTTAACTGGTTTCAATGGAATATGTATAACTGGTTTCAATGGAACAGGTTTAACTGGTTTCAATGGAACAGGTCTAACTAGTTTCAATGGAACAGGTCTAACTGGTTTCAATGGAACATGTCTAACTGGTTTCAATGGAACATGTTTAACTGGTTTAAGATTTAAGGCAACCGATTGCATATATGCAGACATGTGTGTACATGCTTGTACGCGGTCAAATCGTACCCTAGTCAACCTGACCATCGGCCTCGGCATACGCCACATCATCCCTGGCCACTGTACGTGTCGAATTTCGATTTTAATGAATGTCCGGACTCCACTGTGTTCAAGTATCAACAAACTAAACATCCTTTTTTAAAAATATGCTAGAAACGTCGCTAACTATAAAATAATTGAAAGTATCCCTCAAATTTAGTAACCAGCAATTTATTTCACGACAACAATGTGTTTTAATATGGGTAAGAGTGCGGGGCCGTTTTTCACCATAAACAAATACTGTTGGCGTTGAATCACGACTGTCGGTCGGCTTACAGAAAAAAAACATTATTACGTCGGATGATGACAAGAGAAAATACATAGACAGGCGTGTCCCACTCTAACCACAATAGATCGATATCTCCGCTGATTGATTATAAGTAGAACATTCAATTTGTACGACCATGTTACAAACATACCCAAATTGAATTATTAGGTGCGAACCGATGTGTCTTCTGCATTTCTGCCGATGAAACTATGTTCGATCGACAGACGCCTGTTATGGCATTGGTACGTGTGCTTTACGTCACTACCGGTTGCCCACAAAAACACCGCTTGGCTCGTGATATCGTAATAGTGACACAGACGCTTGGTCTGTACAAATGGTTTCGGGTATCAAAACCAACAGTTGTATGTACATAAGTGCTCTTAATAGTGATATGATGGGGTGTCATTTGTAACATGCTTGGATATGGCCTTAAGGGGTGTACGAATAATGTTAATCATATGGTGTATCAAAATGTTCTTTAAAAAAATGTTGGTTTGGAACAAGAAACCATTTGTCCAGACCCCAAGCGTCTGTGAATAGTGGTGGTCTCAATAAGTATCAAATTCGCATTGTTGAAATAGTTTCATTACACAATTTCAATATATATGCATTCTATAACTATCCAGAATATGATCACAGTGTACAATGAGTAGCCTATAAAGTAAGTAAATTGTTTATTATAGTGACATGTGTTATCTTGGATGCATCAGGATGTTTGTGCATTCATTCATTGATGATTGAGTACTACAACTGTTCTTGCAATGCAAGTATAGTTCAGCTGCGAGTACTCAACTGACAATTAACCCTGTTATTTGTGCAGTTATATTATACTCATAGGCGTATCTACGGGTCCGGCCGTACGGCCATGGCCGGACCACTTTTCGGACTTTTTTTTTTTTTTTTAATAAACACATTTCGAGAATAATATATACACTGCGGGCCCTGGCGAAGATAGTAATTTGGCCGGACCACTTTCCAGAACCATCATACGCCTCTGTATAATACTGCTTGTACATACATATTAATAATGATTTGTAAATATGTTCTGCTCTTCAGAAATGGAGGAAATAAAAGTATCTATCTATCTATCTATCTTTAAGTCACCTGTAAATGAGTATTTTTAATTCACGTGAAAAAGTGAGATATGTACTATTGATTGTCGATATCTTGAGAGCATAGCACGGGTAATTAGCCCGTATTACCCCCTCAATTCACCGACGATCAACAGCAGAGTGAGATAATATGATTGTTTATATAATACTGTATTAAACAATTAGAGTTATACTCTAAACCATCCATTAAATATTTACAACTTTCAGATTAAATATAATATTTCACTAATAAAACGTGTATAAGCTTGGTTCTATAGTTCCTATATTTATGCCTATACGTATGTGTCCCTTCTATTTTGTGTGGCGTCCGTGTTCCAATGGTATACATAGAGCGTCGGATTTGGAATCGAACGGTCCATACTCAGTCAGGCCACGTATGTAGTGTCATTGAGCAAGGCACCTCACACACATTGCTTAGTACTGGTTAACAACTATGGTCGGCTAAGCTTGCCCATGAAAACATGTATAGGTCCCCGCAAGGGGTTTGACAATAATGGAACATACATACATCTATTCATGTGGTAGTATTCTGCAGTTGTAATCTTGATATTTGTAAACATAGATCATCTCTGTTGGAAGTTGAAGAGATAAGGTAATTATTTTTAATTTAAAATGGAACAGGCTGTGGGAGACAACTCTACCAATATAATTTATATAAGACTGTCTTGCATTATAATACATTTTCTGTACATTGATTCGTGTATTATATGCATTGTATATATATACAAACTGTATAATATTGGGTAATAAAATATGTTTTAAAAAATCACATATATACGGTAAAATATGCCAACAATTCCCATGGTTCCTGGTCCCCCTATGCACCAACACAGTTGTTACTGGTACATAGTATTATCTACACGAAGGCAGGGGTATCATTGGGTACCACCAACTCATTGTAGCCAGGTTTTGGACTTTTCTTTCAGACAGAATGCACTTTACCGGTACTCGCAATGCTTAGAGTCAGGATAATCCCAACACTCAATACTGAGAAATGTCTGAGGGAGGCGTTTGTCATGACAGTGGTTAAACATCTCATTAATTGAGACAGAGAGTGTTAAAATAACTACATATTAAGGTTATAAACTTACATTAATGTTAATACAAAGGCCAGCCGCTCATCAAAATGATTACGCTCGGCCTAGACTGTACATAGTAGGGGAGGCCATTCCAAAGACATACATGTAATGTTCGTGGGGGGGGGGGAGTTGATATGGTACTGGGTTCGGGACTGTGGAACTAAGTAGTTCAGGTTGCTGTAGGTGTTAGGTGGTTGTGGTCGACGCATACTAAGTTATTTCTGATTTTGAATAGGTTTATGACATGACTATATGCGTCGCTATTCAAGTGTCTGCCATTTCAGGGAATTAATCATTTTTGTTATAGCACAGGAACTTGAAATTTTATCCATATGCCACCAAAGGTCTCGTACCTCTATACTATGATACCCCCTTTGATACGAGACCTTTGGTGGCATATGGATAACATTTCAAGTTCCTGTGGTTATAGTGCTTGTATTGTTATAAGCATTGCAGATTTAGCGTGCAGCTGATCTGCTTTATAGATTTAGGATTAGTGTTAGGGTTTAGATAAGGGATAACATTAGGTATTATGGTTAGTGCTAGGGTAATGTTAAATGTTAGGGCTAGATTTAGTGGTAGGGTTGGGGTTAGTGTTTAGATAAGGGATACTATTAGGTGTTATGGTTAGTGCTAGGGTAATGTTAAATGTTAGGGCTAGATTTAGTGGTAGGGTTGGGGTTAGTGTTTAGATAAGGATAACATTAGGTGTTATGGTTAGTGCTAGGGTAATGTTAAATGTTAGGGCTAGATTTAGTGGTAGGGTTAGGGTTTAGATAAGGGATAATATTAGGTGTTATGGTTAGTGCTAGGGTAATGTTAAATGTTAGGGCTAGATTTAGTGGTAGGGTTAGGGTTTAGATAAGGGATAATATTAGGTGTTATGGTTAGTGCTAGGGTAATGTTAAATGTTAGGGCTAGATTTAGTGGTGGGGTTAGGGTTTAGATAAGGGATAATATTAGGTGTTATGGTTAGTGCTAGGGTAATGTTAAATGTTAGGGCTAGATTTAGTGGTAGGGTTGGGGTTAGTGTTTAGATAAGGGATACTATTAGGTGTTATTGTTAGTGCTAGGGTAATGTTAAATGTTAGGGCTAGATTTAGTGGTATGGTTGGGGTTAGTGTTATGGTTAATATTAGGGATGAGTTTCGAACACTGCACTATTTGTACGTACTGGTAAAGTGTAGCACTTTCAATCATTTACACACCTTAAGAAGATCTCTTAATTTCCCTGTATGGGATACGAATGTATCGAAAGAGATTGGACCGCATCCTCGATAGAACTTGACCATTCAGCCTCTTTCCAGGAACAATGTTTAAATCACTTTCTCATGCACACACTTACATATTGAACTGAAATTGCACTGTTATCAATCACGCATGTACCCAACTAATATTTACCAGTACTTGTTCCTACTTGCATGTTGCACGTGGTGTATGAGGAGTCGGATGTTCGCCATATGAAGGGCAACATCGTAACCCTCCGACTTTGTTGCTGAGTAGGAGTTGACAACAACGTACGCTACTAACGTAACTGACGTCACATCCGTAACAAGCAGCTCGGATATTTCTGTAACTCGCATAACGTGTGTTTCTTTGAATAATCTAGTTTGGAATTTTCAGCATGATTTCGATATTAGATAAAATAATTTTAATACCGATGCATAGTCCCACTGGGACTGTCAAGTTTCACTACCACGATTTGAATCTTTATGTGGATGCGCGATCGCTTCAGGTGCGAAATGTCCGGAGTTCGAGCCCCGCTGGAGCCGTTACGATTGTGCCCGTAGGCAAGGCATTTAAATTCCACGTTGCCACTGCCTCGTGGTGATAGATTCCACCATGGAATGAGGTCTCGCGAGTGATTAATATGAATTGTAAGAACATGTTTCGCAATCGAGCTAAAATAATTTGTATAAACTTTAATCAGAAAATATCTTGAAAATTTAATTTTTAATACCATTTATTACATGTATGCATATACATGACGATGTCGGTCGGCTATTTGTTTGATTAATTGATTCATCTATTGCTTGATTGCCGTTGTAACATTATACAGAAACATATGTTAGAGCCGCCATGGCCGATTGTCCTAGCACGCCGTGGATAGAACACGCCCTTCACTGCTATAACCAGGGCTGCGAGTTTTCTCCCTGTCATTGACAAGTGATAAATGATCATATGTGAGAACGTTGTCAGTCACTTGCGTATATAGGTTGGAGAATTGAGTAATTGTCTTCTCAATCACAACGTATAACACAAATAACCCACATATACCAATACCCACGTATACCAATAACCCACGTATACCATTAACCAACATATACCAATAACCCATGTATACCAATAACCATGTATACCAATAACCCATGTATACCAATAACCCACGTATATCAATAACCCATGTATACCAATAACCCATGTATACCAATAACCCACGTATACCAATAACCCATGTATACCAATAACCCACGTATACCAATAACCATGTATACAAATAACGCATGTATACCAATAACCCATGTATACCAATAACCCACGTATACCAATAACCCATGTATACCAATAACGCATGTATACCAATAACCCATGTATACCAATAACCCACGTATACCAATAACCCATGTATACCAATAACCCATGTATACAAATAACCAACGTATACCAATAACCCATGTATACCAATAACCCACGTATACCAATAACCCACGTATACCAATAACCCACGTATACCAATAACCCACGTATACCAATAACCCATGTATACCAATAACCCACGTATACCAATAACCATGTATACAAATAACGCATGTATACCAATATCCCATGTATACAAATAACCCACGTATACAAATAACCATGTATACCAATAACCAACGTATACCAATAACCCATGTATACCAATAACCCATGTATACCAATAACCCACGTATACCAATAACCATGTATACAAATAACCCATGTATACCAATAACCCATGTATACAAATAACCCACGTATACCAATAACCCATGTATACCAATAACCATGTATACCAATAACCCATGTATACCAATAACCCACGTATATCAATAACCCATGTATACCAATAACCCATGTATACCAATAACCCACGTATACCAATAACCCATGTATACCAATAACCCACGTATACCAATAACCATGTATACAAATAACGCATGTATACCAATAACCCATGTATACCAATAACCCACGTATACCAATAACCCATGTATACCAATAACGCATGTATACCAATAACCCATGTATACCAATAACCCACGTATACCAATAACCCATGTATACCAATAACCCATGTATACAAATAACCAACGTATACCAATAACCCATGTATACCAATAACCCACGTATACCAATAACCCACGTATACCAATACCCACGTATACCAATAACCCACGTATACCAATAACCCATGTATACCAATAACCACACCAAAACCAAACAAAAACATATACCAATACCCATGTATACAAATAACCCACGTATACAATAACCATGTATACCAATAACACGTATACCAATAAAGTATACAATAACCCATGTATACCAATAACCCCGTATACCAACCAAACAAATAACCCATGTATACCAATAACCCACGTATACCAATAACCATGTATACAAAAACCAAACCAAAACCAAACCAAAACCACGTATACCAATAACCATGTATACCAATAACGCATGTATACCAATAACCCATGTATACCAATAACCCACGTATACCAATAACCCATGTATACCAATAACCCATGTATACAAATAACCAAGTATACCAATAACCCATGTATACCAATAACCCACGTATACCAATAACCCACGTATACCAATAACCCACGTATACCAATAACCCACGTATACCAATAACCCATGTATACCAATAACCCACGTATACCAATAACCATGTATACAAATAACGCATGTATACCAATATCCCATGTATACAAATAACCCACGTATACAAATAACCATGTATACCAATAACCAACGTATACCAATAACCCATGTATACCAATAACCCATGTATACCAATAACCCACGTATACCAATAACCATGTATACAAATAACCCATGTATACCAATAACCCATGTATACAAATAACCCACGTATACAAATAACCCATGTATACAAATAACCCACGTATACCAATAAACATGTATACAAATAACCCATGTATACCAATAACCCATGTATACCAATAACCAGGTATACCAATAACCCATGTATACCAATAACCCATGTATACCAATAACCCACATATACAAATAACCCATGTATACTAATAACCCATGCATACCAATAACCCATGTGTACCAATAACCCACATATACCAATAACCCATGTATACTAATAACCCATGTATACAAATAACCCACGTATACCAATAACCCATGTGTACCAATAACCAACATATACCAATAACCCATGTATACTAATAACCCATGTATACAAATAACCCACGTATACCAATAACCCATGTGTACCAATAACCAACATATATCAATAACCATGTATACCAATAACCCTTGTATACCAATAACCCACGTATACCAATAACCCATGTCTACTAATAACTCATGTATACAAATAACCCACGTATACCAATAACCCATGTATACCAATAACCCATGTGTACCAATAACCCATGTATACCAATAACCCATGTATACCAATAACCCATGTATACCAATAACCCACATATACCAGTAACCCATGTATACCAATAACCCATGTATACCAATAACCCATATACCAATAACCCAGTATACCAATAACCCAATATACCAATAACCAACATATACCAATAACCCATGTATACCAATAACCCACGTATACCAATAACCCACGTATACCAATAACCCACTATACCAATAACCCACGTATACCAATAACCCATGTATACCAATAACCCACATATACCAATAACCCACGTATACCAATAACCCATGTATACCAATAACCAACATATACCAATAACCCATGTATACCAATAACCCATGTATACCAATAACCCACGTATACCAATAACCCACGTATACCAATAACCCACGTATACAAATAACCCACGTATACCAATAACCCATGTATACAAATAACCCACGTATACCAATAACCCACGTATACCAATAACCCATGTATACCAATAACCCACGTATACCAATAACCCACGTATACCAATAACCCACGTATACCAATAACCCATGTATACCAATAACCCACGTATACCAATAACCCACGTATACCAATAACCCATGTATACAAATAACCCACGTATACCAATAACCCACGTATACCAATAACCCATGTATACCAATAACCCACATATACAAATAACCCATGTATACCAATAACCCACGTATACCAATAACCCATATGTACCAATAACCAACATATACCAATAACCCATGTATACCAATAACCCCTGTATACAAATAACCAACGTATACCAATAACCCATGTATACCAATAACCCATGTATACCAATAACCCATGTATACCAATAACCCATGTATACCAATAACCCACATATACAAATAACCCATGTATACCAATAACCCACGTATACCAATAACCCATATGTACCAATAACCAACATATACCAATAACCCATGTATACCAATAACCCCTGTATACAAATAACCAACGTATACCAATAACCCATGTATACCAATAACCCATGTATACCAATAACCCACATATACAAATAACCCATGTATACCAATAACCCACGTATACCAATAACCCATATGTACCAATAACCAACATATACCAATAACCCATGTATACCAATAACCCATGTATACAAATAACCCACGTATACCAATAACCCATGTGTACCAATAACCAACATATACCAATAACCATGTATACCAATAACCCATGTATACCAATAACCCACGTATACCAATAACCCATGTCTACTAATAACCCATGTATACAAATAACCCACGTATACCAATAACCCATGTATACCAATAACCCATGTGTACCAATAACCAACATATACCAATAACCCACGTATACCAATAACCCACATGTACCAATAACCAACATATTCCAATAACCCATGTATACCAATAACCCATGTGTATCAATAACCCATGTTTACCAATAACCCATGTATACCAATAACCCATGTATACCAATAACCCATGTATACCAATAACCCATGTATACCAATAACCCATGTATACCAATAACCCATGTATACCAATAACCCACATATACAAATAACCCATGTATACTAATAACCCATGCATACCAATAACCCATGTGTACCAATAACCCACATATACCAATAACCCATGTATACTAATAACCCATGTATACAAATAACCCACGTATACCAATAACCCATGTGTACCAATAACCAACATATACCAATAACCCATGTATACTAATAACCCATGTATACAAATAACCCACGTATACCAATAACCCATGTGTACCAATAACCAACATATACCAATAACCATGTATACCAATAACCCATGTATACCAATAACCCACGTATACCAATAACCCATGTCTACTAATAACCCATGTATACAAATAACCCACGTATACCAATAACCCATGTATACCAATAACCCATGTGTACCAATAACCCATGTATACCAATAACCCATGTATACCAATAACCCATGTATACCAATAACCCACATATACCAGTAACCCATGTATACCAATAATCCATGTATACCAATAACCCACATATACAAATAACCCACGTATACCAATAACCCATATGTACCAATAACCAACATATACCAATAACCCATGTATACCAATAACCCATGTATACCAATACCCCACGTACACCAATAACCCACGTATACCAATAACCCACGTATACCAATAACCCATGTATACAAATAACCAACGTATACCAATAACCCATGTATATCAATAACCCATGTATACCAATAACCCACGTATACCAATAACCCACGTATACCAATAACCCACATATACAAATAACCCACGTATACCAATAACCCATGTATACAAATAACCCACGTATACCAATAACCCATGTATACAAATAACCCACGTATACCAATACCCACGTATACCAATAACCCACGTATACCAATAACCCACGTATACCAATAACCCACGTATACCAATAACCCATGTATATCAATAACCCATGTATACCAATAACCCACGTATACCAATAACCCATGTATACCAATAACCCACATATACAAATAACCCATGTATACCAATAACCCACGTATACCAATAACCCATGTATACCAATAACCCACATATACAAATAACCCATGTATACCAATAACCCACGTATACCAATAACCCATATGTACCAATAACCAACATATACCAATACCCACGTATACCAATAACCCACGTATACCAATACCCACATATACCAATACCCACGTATACCAATAACCCACGTATACCATTAACCAACATATACCAATAACCCATGTATACCAATAAACATGTATACCAATAACCCATGTATACCAATAACCCACGTATATCAATAACCCATGTATACCAATAACCCATGTATACCAATAACCCACGTATACCAATAACCCATGTATACCAATAACCCACGTATACCAATAACCATGTATACAAATAACGCATGTATACCAATAACCCATGTATACCAATAACCCACGTATACCAATAACCCATGTATACCAATAACCCATGTATACAAATAACCAACGTATACCAATAACCCATGTATACCAATAACCCACGTATACCAATAACCCACGTATACCAATAACCCACGTATACCAATAACCCATGTATACCAATAACCCACGTATACCAATAACCATGTATACAAATAACGCATGTATACCAATAACCCATGTATACAAATAACCCACGTATACAAATAACCATGTATACCAATAACCAACGTATACCAATAACCCATGTATACCAATAACCCATGTATACCAATAACCCACGTATACCAATAACCATGTATACAAATAACCCATGTATACCAATAACCCATGTATACAAATAACCCACGTATACAAATAACCCATGTATACAAATAACCCACGTATACCAATAACCATGTATACAAATAACCCATGTATACCAATAACCCATGTATACCAATAACCAGGTATACCAATAACCCATGTATATCAATAACCCATGTATACCAATAACCCACATATACAAATAACCCATGTATACTAATAACCCATGCATACCAATAACCCATGTGTACCAATAACCCACATATACCAATAACCCATGTATACTAATAACCCATGTATACAAATAACCCACGTATACCAATAACCCATGTGTACCAATAACCAACATATACCAATAACCCATGTATACTAATAACCCATGTATACAAATAACCCACGTATACCAATAACCCATGTGTACCAATAACCAACATATACCAATAACCATGTATACCAATAACCCATGTATACCAATAACCCACGTATACCAATAACCCATGTCTACTAATAACCCATGTATACAAATAACCCACGTATACCAATAACCCATGTATACCAATAACCCATGTGTACCAATAACCCATGTATACCAATAACCCATGTATACCAATAACCCATGTATACCAATAACCCACATATACCAGTAACCCATGTATACCAATAATCCATGTATACCAATAACCCACATATACAAATAACCCACGTATACCAATAACCCATATGTACCAATAACCAACATATACCAATAACCCATGTATACCAATAACCCATGCATACCAATACCCCACGTATACCAATAACCCACGTATACCAATAACCCACGTATACCAATAACCCATGTATACAAATAACCAACGTATACCAATAACCCATGTATATCAATAACCCATGTATACCAATAACCCACGTATACCAATAACCCACGTATACCAATAACCCACATATACAAATAACCCACGTATACCAATAACCCATGTATACAAATAACCCACGTATACCAATAACCCATGTATACAAATAACCCACGTATACCAATACCCACGTATACCAATAACCCACGTATACCAATAACCCATGTATACAAATAACCAACGTATACCAATAACCCATGTATATCAATAACCCATGTATACCAATAACCCACGTATACCAATAACCCATGTATACCAATAACCCACATATACAAATAACCCATGTATACCAATAACCCACGTATACCAATAACCCATGTATACCAATAACCCACATATACAAATAACCCATGTATACCAATAACCCACGTATACCAATAACCCATATGTACCAATAACCAACATATACCAATAACCCATGTATACCAATAACCCCTGTATACAAATAACCAACGTATACCAATAACCCATGTATACCAATAACCCATGTATACCAATAACCCACGTATACCAATAACCCATGTATACCAATAACCCACATATACAAATAACCCATGTATACCAATAACCCACGTATACCAATAACCCATATGTACCAATAACCAACATATACCAATAACCCATGTATACCAATAACCCATGTATACAAATAACCCACGTATACCAATAACCCATGTGTACCAATAACCAACATATACCAATAACCATGTATACCAATAACCCATGTATACCAATAACCCACGTATACCAATAACCCATGTCTACTAATAACCCATGTATACAAATAACCCACGTATACCAATAACCCATGTATACCAATAACCCATGTGTACCAATAACCAACATATACCAATAACCCACGTATACCAATAACCCACATGTACCAATAACCAACATATTCCAATAACCCATGTATACCAATAACCCATGTGTATCAATAACCCATGTTTACCAATAACCCATGTATACCAATAACCCATGTATACCAATAACCCATGTATACCAATAACCCACATATACCAGTAACCCATGTATACCAATAACCCATGTATACCAATACCCCACGTATACCAATAACCAACGTATACCAATAACCCACGTATACCAATAACCCATGTATACAAATAACCAACGTATACCAATAACCCATGTATATCAATAACCCATGTATACCAATAACCCACGTATATCAATAACCCACGTATACCAATAACACACATATACAAATAACCCACGTATACCAATAACCCATGTATACAAATAACCCACGTATACCAATAACCCACGTATACCAATAACCCATGTATACAAATAACCCACGTATACCAATAACCCATGTATACCAACAACCCACATATACAAATAACCCACGTATACCAATAACCCATGTATACAAATAATCCACGTATACCAATAACCCACGTATACCAATAACCCATGTATACAAATAACCCACGTATACCAATACCCACGTATATCAATAACCCACGTATACCAATAAACCATGTATACACATAACCAACGTATACCAATAACCCATGTATATCAATAACCCATGTATAACAATAACCCACGTATACCAATAACCCATGTATACCAATAACCCACATATACAAATAACCCATGTATACCAATAACCCACGTATACCAATAACCCATATGTACCAATAACCAACATATACCAATAACGCATGTATACCAATAACCCATGTATACAAATAACCAACGTATACCAATAACCCATGTATACCAATAACCCATGTATACCAATAACCCACGTATACCAATAACCCATGTATACAAATAACCCATGTATACCAATAACCCACGTATACCAATAACCCATATGTACCAATAACCAACATATACCAATAACCCATGTATACCAATAACCAATGTATACAAATAACCAACGTATACCAATAACCCATGTATACCAATAACCCATGTATACCAATAACCCATGTATACCAATAACCCACATATACCAATAACCCATGTATACAATTAACCAACGTATACCAATAACCCATGTATACCAATAACCCATGTATACCATTAACCCACATATACCAACAACCAACATATATCAATAACCCATGTATACCAATAACCCACATATACCATTAACCGATGTATACCATTAACCCACATATACCAACAACCAACATATACCAATAACCCATGTATACCAATAACCCACATATACCATTAACCCACGTATACCAATAACCCATGTGTACCAATAACCAACATATACCAATAACCATGTATACCAATAACCCATGTATACCAATAACCCATGTGTACCAATAACCAACATATACCAATAACCCACATATACAAATAACCCACGTATACCAATAACCCATGTATACAAATAACCCACGTATACCAATAACCCACGTATACCAATAACCCATGTATACAAATAACCCACGTATACCAATAACCCAGGTATACCAATAACCCACGTATACCAATAACCCACGTATACCAATAACCCACATATACAAATAACCCACGTATACCATTAACCCATGTATACAAATAACCCACGTATACCAATAACCCACGTATACCAATAACCCATGTATACCAATAACCCACATATACAAATAACCCATGTATACCAATAACCCACGTATACCAATAACCCATATGTACCAATAACCAACATATACCAATAACCCATGTATACCAATAACCCATATGTACCAATAACCCACATATACCAATAACCCATGTATACCAATAACCCATGTATACCAATAACCCACGTATACCAATACCCACGTATACCAATAACCCACGTATACCAATAACCCATGTATACCAATAACCCACGTATACCAATAACCCATGTATACCAATAACCCATGTATACCAATAACCCATGTATACCAATAACCATGTATACAAATAACCCACATATACCAATAACCCATGTATACCAATAACCCACGTATATCAATAACCCATGTATACCAATAACCCACGTATACCAATAACCCATGTATACAAATAACCAACGTATACCAATAACCCATGTATACAAATAACCAACATATACCAATAACCCACGTATACCAATAACCATGTATACAAATAACGCATTGTATACCAATAACCATGTATACAAATAACCCATGTATACCAATAACCCATGTATACCAATAACCCACATATACAAATAACCCATGTATACCAATAACCCATGTATACCAATAACCCATGTCAACCAATAACCCATGTATACCAATAACCCATGTATACAAATAACCCATGTATACCAATAACCCACATATACCAAATACTCATGTGTACCAATAACCCATGTATACCAATAACCCACATATACAAATAACCCATGTCTACTAATAACCCACGTATACCAATAACCATGTATACCAATAACCCATGTATACCAATAACCATGTATACCAATAACCCATGTATACCAATAACCATTATACTAATAACCCACGTATACCAATAACCCACATATACCAATAACCCACGTATACCAATAACCCACATATACCAACATATACCAATAACCCACATATACCATTAACCCACATATACCAACAACCAACATATACCAATAACCCACATATACCATTAACCCATGTATACCAATAACCCACATATACCAACAACCAACATATACCAATAACCCATGTATACCAATAACCCACATATACCATTAACCCATGTATACCATTAACCCACATATACCAATAACCCATGTATACCAATAACCCACATATACCATTAACCCATGTATACCATTAACCCACATATACCAATAACCAACATATACCAATAACCCATGTATACCAATAACCCACATATACCATTAACCCACATATACCAACAACCAACAACCCATGTATACCAATAACCCACATATACCATTAACCCATGTATACCATTAACCCACATATACCAATAACCAACATATACCAATAACCCATGTATACCAATAACCCACATATACCATTAACACATGTATATCATTAACCCACATATACCAATAACCAACATATACCAATAACCCATGTATACCAATAACCCACATATACCATTAACCCATGTATACCATTAACCCACATATACCAACAACCAACATATACCAATAACCCATGTATACCAATAACCCACATATACCAATAACCAACATATACCAATAACCCATGTATACCAATAACCCACATATACCAATAACCCACATATACCATTAACCCATGTATACCATTAACCCACATATACCAATAACCAACATATACCAATAACCCATGTATACCAATAACCCACATATACCATTAACCCATGTATACCATTAACCCACATATACCAACAACCAACATATACCAATAACCCATGTATACCAATAACCCACATATACCATTAACCCATGTATACCATTAACCCACATATACCAATAACCAACATATACCAATAACCCATGTATACCAATAACCCACATATACCATTAACCCATGCATACCATTAACCCACATATACCAACATATACCAATAACCCATGTATACCAATAACCCACATATACCATTAACCCATGTATACCATTAACCCACATATACCAATAACCAACATATACCAATAACCCATGTATACCAATAACCCACATATACCATTAACCCATGCATACCATTAACCCACATATACCAACATATACCAATAACCCATGTATACCAATAACCCACATATACCATTAACCCATGTATACCATTAACCCACATATACCAATAACCAACATATACCAATAACCCATGTATACCAATAACCCACATATACCATTAACCCATGTATACCATTAACCCACATATACCAACAACCAACATATACCAATAACCCACATATACCAATAACCCACATATACCATTAACCCATGTATACCAATAACCCACATATACCATTAACCCATGTATACCATTAACCCACATATACCAACAACCAACATATACCAATAACCCACATATACCAATAACCCACATATACCATTAACCCATGTATACCAATAACCCACATATACCATTAACCCATGTATACCATTAACCCACATATACCAACAACCAACATATACCAATAACCCACATATACCAATAACCCACATATACCATTAACCCATGTATACCAATAACCCACATATACCATTAACCCATGTATACCATTAACCCACATATACCAACAACCAACATATACCAATAACCCACATATACCAATAACCCACATATACCATTAACCCATGTATACCAATAACCCACATATACCATTAACCCATGTATACCAATAACCCACATATACCATTAACCCATGTATACCATTAACCCATGTATACCATTAACCAACATATACCAATAACCCATGTATACCAATAACCCACATATACCATTAACCCAGCTGATCTAATAGGAAGTGTAATATTCAGATGCAACCAATAACGGTCAAAAGCATAACAAAAAGTATCTGTGAATTTTCATCAGACAATTTATTTTCTAATGTGTATAGATGCAGTAAGAAAAACAAGTCTATATATATATATGATAACATGCGTGTGGGCAATAAATACATATAATACTCCTCAATACAGGGAAACTCTACCTAACTTGTATCCATTACTTATAGCCTATGGGCTTGCACCATATATCTGTTCTGTTCTGTTGCATGTTTTGCACCATATACGTTTACTGTGCATTCTGCTTAATTCTCAATCATAGTCAATCAATACTCATAAACTCTTAATTCTTTGCATGCTGGGTAAAATAAATCTATAAATAAGTTCACATAAATGTAGCAGCCGACAATTCATTAATGCGTTTAATTTTCTTATTTGTAAATGAAAACTCTGGAAATATCTTATGGAATATCATTAGAATTGCGTCGTTACGACATGACACAATTCTAATGAAAACTCTGGAAATATCTCATGGAATATCATTAGAATTATGTCGTTACGACATGACACAATTCTAATGAAAACTCTGGAAATATCTCATGGAATTTCATGGGTAAAATATAATTCGATCATTCACTTTTAAACAATCAAATTTCTTTTTATTTTTGGCTGAAAAAAGTTTTTAGGATAGCAAAATGTTAATTAACGCGAGAACTCGTGTTTAGACAACATTAAAGTGACATCATAAAAGTCGTCATACATGACATCACGGACAAGCTTCACGTCGACAGCAGTTCAACATGCAGCGGCTAGGTACCACACATGCAAACCGGTGAGAAATAAAATGTGTTATGTATACCACTGCTTTCAACCAGTGGAATAACATATTTTAATCACTCGGAAAGCATAAAATAATTAACGGTCTATGCTAAGATTAAAACATGTTGTTTAACAACTCTGCATGAGGATGTGGTTGATGACGTAAACCTAGCTATACATTTGTATTAAGCATTTACCGTAAAATAACAAATGTGTTTACATGTAATAAACAATATGTAGCCACAATGTTATTTATCTGAGTGATCACAGATACATTATTTTGTGCTTGTTTTTGGGGGGTTAAAGGCTCAACATCAGTCACATGGCGACTCTCCAGCTATTTTTAGTGGAGGAAGACCCCCAGTGCCCCTCCGAGCAGCATTGAATGCACCTGCAGGCACCCAGGTAGAACCACAGATCATCCTGCAAACCAGCTGGATAGCTACCTCATTTGAAAGAAGTTGCCACCCTAAGTGGGATTCGAACCTACAGCAGTGAGAGGCAAATTACTCATGTCAACGACACTAACCACCCAGCGATGGAGGTGACCCGATCACAGATAAATCAAGACTATGCTTCATAATTTTATATACAACAGTTATTATATTTTTTTGGCAGACAGTGCAAAACAGAAGACCCTCCAATTCCAGAGGTATCCATGGTTGTTTTACATGCCCTGTGTCTAGCACCGATACATGCACGCTAGCAGCATGCAAACAGCATAGAGCCAGATCAACTGGCACTGAACGGCATATAGCCAGATCAGACAGCACAGAACGTGCCATCTGATCAGGCTCTATGCTGTTTGCTATTCGGTTAGTGGAGCTAAAACACTTGGATGAATAGCAAACAACATAGATCCTGATCAGACGCGGCGTTGCACCGTGGCTGATCTGGATCTATGTTGTTTGCAAATGTGCTTTTATTTACTCAGCAGGCAAATGGGTTAACACAAGTCAAGTTTAAAGATTTTTATATGCGTTCAGTTGGAATAATACCACTATAATTCATTTGCAAATTTATCCTAGTGTTAACTTTAGTAAACCACCATTTGCAGAGTTATTGGTGATTTTGTTAAAAAATACAAATAAAGGGAGATAATTTACAAACAGTAATTTCACAAAAGCAGGTTCGTTTGTGGGCATATTTTCCCAATTTTACTTTTTATCATAATAATTTATTATTGAAAAATGATAATGTAAGACATTAATCACAATATCTAATCATCCGCTCCTTACAATATCTAGTTGTGCAGCACATTCCTAGTTATCACATCTACCTAAGTACATATTGTATGCCCTAGTCCGCCTCTATTACCGGTGGCGAGGGTAAATAAACGGAATCATCATCATCTAGTCCGCCTCCGTGGTTAAGGTCGCTGACTTGTATACCACTGTAACCTATCATCTCTGATGGTCACGGGTTCGAGCCCCGCTCAGACCGTGTCTCATTTATATGAAAAAGTTGGCAGTTTCTTACGGAGGTTGGTGCACCAAGTACTGGTTAACCGCTGGAGCATGCCCAGGTAAGGTGTTGTTAGGTAAACTGCCCGTCGCTCAAATGGGAAACCGGTAGCGACGTTAAATAAACTTAAATTAAAAAAAAATCCTCCATTGAAAAAGAACACAGGTAGGACTTTATGCCACCCCCCATTGAAAATCCTGGCTAGGACTTTATCCCCCCCCCACCCATTGAAAAAAATCCGGAATAGGACATTACCCTCCCCCCATTGAAAATCCTGGCTAGGACTTTACCCTCCCCCATTGAAAATCCTGGCTAGGACTTTACCCTCCCCCCATTGAAAATCCTGGCTAGGACTTTACCCTCCCCCCATTGAAAATCCTGGGTAGGACTTTATCCTCCCCCCCATTGAAAATCCTGGCTAGGACTTTATCCTCCCCCCCCCCCATTGAAAATCCTGGCTAGGACTTTATGCCACCACCCATTGAAAAAATTATATGCCCAAACATCCTAAAGCCCGTAAACACAGTGGGAGAGTGCACTTCTTGTACCATGAAATACCGGACAATATGATGTATCACCTGCATCATAATAGATTGACTAGTCAATGACAAAACACCCTAGTAATATAGCTTACCACTGCGGTTTTACGATTTAAACATTTTGACCCAAAAAACACAAAAAAACTACGTCACACAAATGATTTTTGTTTTATGTTCAAAACTGATCACACACTCCAGTCGATCCCTTAACCAGAAAATGATGGAAAATGGCGATGAAATAAGAAGGAACTAGAAAGATAGATTTCGCCTCAATACAGTGATGGATGTATAAACTATCTCCTGTCCTGACCTCATTTATTACTAAGCGTTTGATCTTTGTCACTTATGTATCATTCAAATGAGTTTTTTTCGCTTTTCAACATTCAACTAATCTATACAAGATGTAGACACATATGTCTTCGATTGATGACAAGATTGTACGATTCAGAACCTACAGATAGACACTTGACACAGACAATGCCAGTGACCCGACATAATGATATCGTGCGAATTACAGCATGCTGTGATAAATTTGTGTTTTAAACTGGGGCGGGTCAGTAGTACAGTAGTACCTAACCCTCTCTCATTTGTAACTCTGTCCCTGTAAGCGCCTCTTGACACCAAAATAATTGTTTTAACATGTTCAGTGCAATAGGTAACCATGTCCCTGTAGGCGCCTCTTGACACCAAAAGAAGTGTTTCAACATGTTCAGTGCAATAGGTAACCCTGTCCCTGTAGGCGCCTCTTGACACCAAAAGAAGTGTTTCAACATGTTCAGTGCAATAGCTTCTACATTAAATTATGATAATTACAATGTATGTTCATTACCATAAACAACATAAATTTAGCGAAGTAATTTAAAATCACAAGACATAATTTCTGAAATCGCTCGATTCAAGTTCAAGGTCACGTTTGGGGTGCATTTGGGGAGGGGGCTTACTGTGGGTCTAGAGAATTATTCCTCGCATATGTATGCAAACTTTCAAAGCAATATCTTTGATGGGTTTTTTTATCCATAAACATAAACGTTGCGATTATATTTGGCCAAAATTCAGATTCAAAGTCACTCTGGAAATGGTTGGACTTGTTACAGGGTCAAATGTGCAAATCCCCCCCCCCATATAGGTGATGAGTTTTTAAAGTTGTTCAGTGTACTGTACATCGAGACATTTGCACAAGGCAAAGTGACTATGCACAACTAGATAGAGCAGCAATGTGCACGAGTTTCTGACGTCCCAAATAGACACTCGTTCCGATATTCCCGAAAATATTACCCTGCTAATTCAAAGCAGATACATTCATTATAAACACATAAAACAATCAGAAAGTATCTGTCACAAGGCATTATAAATGTCAATGGCCATGTCATCTTCAATTATTACAGATCATAAAATGGTATGTAAGACATTAACGCATAATATAATTTTATAAGCCTATCAAAAGTGCAATATTTCTTTAAGTATCGGGGCAAACAAGCACATAACAGCTATATTCTATACTCCTAATATTAACCCATTGCTTGCTGAGTAAATAGTTTATACACATTTATGTTAGCTCGATTGCGAAACAAGTTCCTACAACTTATATTAATCACTCTCGAGACCTCATTCCTGATAGAATCCATCACCACAAGGGAATGAGAAGAGGCAACGTGGAATTTAAATGCCTTGCCTAAGGGCACAGTCGTACGTCTCCAGCAGGGCTCAAACCCCGCACCTGAAACGAACGCGCTACCCCTGCTGTATCATGACTTCCACAAGTCTGCTGAGTAAATAATTATGGGAAGAGCTGTAAATAATGTTGTCATAACTTAGCCCAACCCATTTGCTTCTACAGATATCAGGACCACAGTAGGGGGGGTCGTCTTATAGGCGAGTGCATGTCAACACATACAGATATCAGGACCACAGTAGAGGGGTCGTCTTATAGGCGAGTGCATGACAACACATACAGATATCAGGACCACAGTAGAGGGGTCGTCTTATAGGCGAGTGTATGTCAAAACATACAGATATCAGGACCACAGTAGGGGTCGTCTTATAGGCGAGTGCATGACAACACATACAGATATCAGGACCACAGTAGAGGGGTCGTCTTATAGGCGAGTGTATGTCAAAACATACAGATATCAGGACCACAGTAGGGGTTGTCTTATAGGCGAGTGCATGACAACACATACAGATATCAGGACCACAGTAGAGGGGTCGTCTTATAGGCGAGTACATGACAACACATACAGATATCAGGACCACAGTAGGGGTCGTCTTATAGGCGACAACAACAACCACACAACAAAAAAAACCCCCAACAAAAACACACAAACCAAAACCAAAGTGCATGACAACACATACAGATATCAGGACCACAGTAAGGGGTCGTCTTATAGGCGAGTGCATGACAAAACATACAGATATCAGGACCACAGTAGGGGTCGTCTTATAGGCGAGTGCATGACAACACATACAGTATCAGGACCACAGTAGGGGGGTCGTCTTATAGGCGAGTGCATGACAACACATACATATATCAGGACCACAGTAGGGGTCGTCTTATAGGCGAGTGCATGACCAAACATACAGATATCAGGACCACAGTAGGGGTCGTCTTATAGGTGAGTGCATGTCAAAACATACAGATATCAGGACCACAGTAGGGGTCGTCTTATAGGCGAGTGCATGACAAAACATACAGATATCAGGACCACAGTAGGGGTCGTCTTATAGGCGAGTGCATGACCAAACATACAGATATCAGGAACAAAGTAGGGGGTCGTCTTAGAGGCGAGTGCATGACAACACATACAGATATCAGGAACAAAGTAGGGGGTCGTCTTAGAGGCGAGTGCATGACAACACATACAGATATCAGGAACAAAGTAGGGGGTCGTCTTAGAGGCGAGTGCATGACAACACATACATATATCAGGACCAAAGTAGGGAGGTCGCCTTATAGGCGAGTGCATGACAAAACATAGATATCAGGACCACAGTAGGGGTCATCTTATAGGCGAGTGCATGACCAAACATACAGATATCAGGAACAAAGTAGGGGGTCGTCTTAGAGGCGAGTGCATGACAACACATACAGATATCAGGAACAAAGTAGGGGGTCGTCTTAGAGGCGAGTGCATGACAACACATACAGATATCAGGAACAAAGTAGGGGGTCGTCTTAGAGGCGAGTGCATGACAACACATACAGATATCAGGAACAAAGTAGGGGGTCGTCTTAGAGGCGAGTGCATGACAACACATACATATATCAGGACCAAAGTAGGGAGGTCGCCTTATAGGCGAGTGCATGACAAAACATAGATATCAGGACCACAGTAGGGGTCGTCTTATAGGCGAGTGCATGACCAAACATACAGATATCAGGAACAAAGTAGGGGGTCGTCTTAGAGGCGAGTGCATGACAACACATACAGATATCAGGAACAACGTAGGGGGTCGTCTTATAGGCAGGTATGGATGGTAAGTGCAAACAAAGATTCACATGTATACACAAAGAATCTACTTAAAATCTCAAATGTGGAGAAACACATACCATTTTGTGCCCTATTATTATTGATGACTTTGGTTTTCTAATAAGTCAAGTTATCAATTGTAGTATTTATTGTACTACATCAATAAAATTATAGAATGCAACCAGGAATTACAATTTACATGAATATTTACCTCAACACAGACAGTAAAACCTATGTTGTTTATGCATTTAAAACACCAAATGGAAATCTATACATGTACATGAATGGATATATCTCATATTTCATTACGAAGTTTTCCAGCACAGATTTTACCATTTTACAGTATTTTAATTTGTGTAAGCCAAGCTTGTTCAATTGATATAGTGCAAAGAAATATTGCATGTATACACAAATAATCTACTAGTGGAAGTCGTGATAGCGCAGTGGATGCGCGTTCGCTTCAGGTGCGAAAGTTCGAGCCCCACTGGAGCCGTTACTATTGTGCCCTTAGGCAAGGTATTAAATTCCACGTTGTCTCTTCTCTCTCCCTCGTGGCGATGGATTCCATCATTCTGGAATGAGGTCTCGAGAGTGATTAATATAAGTTGTAAGAACTTGTTTCGCAATCGAGCTAAAATAAATTTGTATAAACTAAATAATCTACTTAAAAAACTCAAATGTCGAGAAACACAAAATATATTTTGGTTTCTTTTCATGCCCTAATATATTAATGAATTTTGTTTTATATTAAGCCATGTAATCCATTATACCGGTATGTATTATTAAACAGTACTACGGTATATCAATAAAATTAATTAATGTTACCAGGAAATACATTCATCTCACAAAAGACAGGATGTTTATTATTAAGTTGTTTATGCATTTATAACACAAAATGGAATTTATACATGTACATGTATGTATAGTACTCGTATTTCGTTCTGAAGAAAGATTTCCAGAAACCCTTTTCAGCACAGATTTGACTCTTTTTACAGTATTTTAATGGCCATTACGCATAGATGTAATATTCCAGTTTTATAGGTCATTACGAAATACTTATGCAGAATTATGCAGATTATACAGTTTTCTGTAATATTCTTTTTCTTTATTTTTCTCTATACCCTCTATGCTTGCCTATAAGACGACCTTTTAACCACCAGATTATGGCTTCCCGTCTTAAAAGTGAGTGCTAAAAATTGTTTAATTTTTTTTAATGTGTTAAACAGTATCCATCATTACGTTTTAGAAGAAAGCAAGCACCCTCACGCTGACATTTTCTTCAACTTGCACTGGCTAAACATGCAATTTATACTTGTGTCTGGTGTCCATTTCATCAACCTGTCTTATATGTGAGTGCATTCCAAAACCCACTTATTTCAGGACCAAAGTAAGGGAGGTCGTCTTATAGGTGAAATCGCCTTATTGGTGAGTATGGCGGTACATGTATAATGTAGGGAAAGAAATTCCTTGTATCCCTAACAGTTGATAACAATGACAGTCATTAATAAATAACCCAACGCCGGACAGTTTTAAAATGATGAATGAATTCTTCCCTATTAATATCACACTGTAGATCATTTTTTACACCAGATCTATCAAACAAGTCAGAATTTCCAACCTATATTTAACAGAGTAAGTCACTATGAGTGGTGTTAAAACAATAATAATTTCACTCAATAAAGCTTCTCTTCAACACCATAACAAAAATCGAAAATTTTAAGGTAGCTATCGACCTTTAAAGCGACATTACATCACAAAAAGCAAATGCATGTTTTCACGTATAAATGCATTGCTACTACAAATTCTTCCGAATACATTTGAACACTAAACATTGAATCAATAAACAGTGTTTTTGTGATCATCGGAGTCAATACTAAACGCGAGATAATGTCGTTTAGAGATAATTTAACTAAGATTAGTCTACAAATAAATATGCACAGGCACGATTATGAGATATAACGGTAAATCTGTACCATAAATCGTGTTACTCAGGATACACGAGTTGTATTACGCATGGATATCGACACTATTTACATTATTTTGTTATGTCAATAAACCGCGTATACGACGTTTGTTTATTAGTTGAAATACTCAGTTTTTGAGGCAAATATTTGGGAAAAATTTAACCCATATAATAGGAAAATAGATTCTGTAGAAATTTACATTTTCACTGATGTAGTGTCGCTTTAATATTATATAGTCAAAATACCATGAAAGTTGGGTGTTATTTTTGCACAAGAATAAAAATTATGATCTGCCTAGGTTCTTCTGAAATCCTATCAAATAAATGTTTATGTTTTTTGGTTTATAGTCGCACAGACAGCTTAGGTCAGCTCTCCAGCAGTATTGGAGGCACACCAGGGTAGAACCACTGACCTACTGCAAGCCAGCTGGATAGCTTTCTCACATGAAAGAAATAGACACCCGCAGTGTGATTCGAAACCTACAGCGGTGAGGGGCAAGTGATTTGAAGCCAAGGGCCGGTAACTACTGTAAATAGTTACAATTCTAAAACATTGATGTATACAGGTCACTAGAAAGGTCCTGTTAGAACAAGCTACAATTTAACTGAGGATATAAAAACTTGAATAAATACATAAAATATCACAGTTTATGTATAGGTGCGATAAAATCTGATCACATGTGCTTTATGGACGGAACATACAACAACTAACAACTGGTTATGTACACAGTTCTCTACTGTTGCTATGGACGGAACATACAACAACTAACAACTGGTTATGTACACAGTTCTCTATTGTGGCTAAGCTAGGATATTCTGTGCAATTAAAATATGTCAAATTATAAAACATGTATACTAGCACACCAATCAAAATACATATCATACATCAGAATACATGTACCAGTATGCACATACCAGTAGATACATGTACCAGTATGCACATACCAGTATATACATGTACCAGTAGATACATGTACCAGTATGCACATACCAGTATACACATACCAGTATGCACATACCAGTATGCACATACCAGTATACAAATGTACCAGTATACACATACCAGTATGAACATACCAGAATACACATGTACCAGTATGCACATATCAGAATACACATACCAGTATATACATGTATCAGTATGCACATACCAGTATACACATACCAGTATATACATGTATCAGTATACACATACCAGTATACACATACCAGTATACACATACCAGAATACACATGTACCAGTATACACATGTACCAGTATACACATACCAGTATACACATGTACCAGTATACACATGTACCAGTATATACATGTACCAGTATACACATACAAGTATGCACATGTACCAGTATACACATACCAGTATACACATACCAGTATATACATGTACCAGTATACACATACCAGTAGATACATGTACCAGTATACACATACCAGTATATACATGTACCAGTATACACATACAAGTATGCACATGTACCAGTATACACATACCAGTATACACATGTACCAGTATACACATGTACCAGTATACACACACCAGTATACACATACCAGTAGATACATGTACCAGTATGCACATACCAGTAGATACATGTACCAGTATGCACATACCAGTAGATACATGTACCAGTATACACATACCAGTATGCACAAAACAATATACGTCTTGCAATGTAAACAAATTAAAACCACCAGATTCTTGGTAAAAAATTAAAATACATATTCTAGCAGAAATATCATTACCTATCAATACAAAACAAACGTTTTATTAAAATAATAACCATCTGTATAGATATTGAAACAACAAGCGTAGCAACAATACACATTGTAACCTGTCAAGTAACCATCTGTATAGATATTGAAACAAGCGTAGCATCAATACACATTGTAACCTGTCAAGTAACCATCTGTATAGATATTGAAACAAGCGTAGGATCAACAATACACATTGTAACCTGTCAAGTAACCATCTGTATAGATATTGAAACAAGCGTAGGATCAACAATACACATTGTAGCCTGTCAAGTAACCATCAGTATAGATATTGAAACAAGCGTAGGATCAACAATACACATTGTAACCTATCAAGTAACCATCTGTATAGACATTGAAACAACAAGCGTAGCATCAACACACATTGTAACCTGTCAAGTAACCATCTGTATAGACATTGAAACAACAAGCGTAGCATCAATACACATTGTAACCTGTCAAGTAACCATCTGTATAGATATTGAAACAAGCGTAGCATCAATACACATTGTAACCTATCAAGTAACCATCTGTATAGATATTGAAACAAGCGTAGCATCAACACATATTGTAACCTGTCAAGTAACCATCTGTATAGACATTGAAACAAGCGTAGCATCAACACATATTGTAACCTGTCAAGTAACCATCTGTATAGATATTGAAACAAGCGTAGCATCAATACACATTGTAACCTGTCAAGTAACCATCTGTATAGACATTGAAACAAGCATAGCATCAACAATACACATTGTAACCTGTCAAGTAACCATCTGTATAGATATTGAAACAAGCATAGCATCAACACATATTGTAACCTGTCAAGTAACCATCTGTATAGACATTGAAACAACAAGCGTAGCATCAATACACATTGTAACCTGTCAAGTAACCATCTGTATAGATATTGAAACAAGCGTAGCATCAACAATACACATTGTAACCTGTCAAGTAACCATCTGTATAGATATTGAAACAACAAGCGTAGCATCAATACACATTGTAACCTATCAAGTAACCATCTGTATAGATATTGAAACAAGCGTAGCATCAATACACATTGTAACCTGTCAAGTAACCATCTGTATAGACATTGAAACAAGCATAGCATCAACACACATTGTAACCTGTCAAGTAACCATCTGTATAGACATTGAAACAAGCGTAGCATCAATACACATTGTAACCTATCAAGTAACCATCTGTATAGATATTGAAACAAGCGTAGCATCAATACACATTGTAACCTGTCAAGTAACCATCTGTATAGATATTGAAACAAGCGTAGCATCAATACACATTGTAACCTATCAAGTAACCATCTGTATAGATATTGAAACAAGCGTAGCATCAACACATATTGTAACCTGTCAAGTAACCATCTGTATAGACATTGAAACAAGCGTAGCATCAACACATATTGTAACCTGTCAAGTAACCATCTGTATAGATATTGAAACAAGCGTAGCATCAATACACATTGTAACCTGTCAAGTAACCATCTGTATAGACATTGAAACAAGCATAGCATCAACAATACACATTGTAACCTGTCAAGTAACCATCTGTATAGATATTGAAACAAGCGTAGCATCAATACACATTGTAACCTGTCAAGTAACCATCTGTATAGACATTGAAACAAGCATAGCACCAACAATACACATTGTAACCTGTCAAGTAACCATCTGTATAGATATTGAAACAAGCATAGCATCAACACATATTGTAACCTGTCAAGTAACCATCTGTATAGACATTGAAACAACAAGCGTAGCATCAATACACATTGTAACCTGTCAAGTAACCATCTGTATAGATATTGAAACAAGCGTAGCATCAACAATACACATTGTAACCTGTCAAGTAACCATCTGTATAGATATTGAAACAACAAGCGTAGCATCAATACACATTGTAACCTATCAAGTAACCATCTGTATAGATATTGAAACAAGCGTAGCATCAATACACATTGTAACCTGTCAAGTAACCATCTGTATAGACATTGAAACAAGCATAGCATCAACACACATTGTAACCTGTCAAGTAACCATCTGTATATACATTGAAACAACAAGCGTAGCATCAATACACATTGTAACCTGTCAAGTAACCATCTGTATAGATATTGAAACAAGCGTAGCATCAATACACATTGTAACCTATCAAGTAACCATCTGTATAGATATTGAAACAAGCGTAGCATCAACACATATTGTAACCTGTCAAGTAACCATCTGTGTAGACATTGAAACAAGCGTAGCATCAACACACATTGTAACCTGTCAAGTAACCATCTGTATAGATATTGAAACAAGCGTAGCATCAATACACATTGTAACCTGTCAAGTAACCATCTGTATAGACATTGAAACAAGCGTAGCATCAACAATACACATTGTAACCTGTCAAGTAACCATCTGTATAGATATTGAAACAAGCGTAGCATCAACACATATTGTAACCTGTCAAGTAACCATCTGTATAGACATTGAAACAAGCGTAGCATCAATACATATTGTAACCTGTCAAGTAACCATCTGTATAGACATTGAAACAAGCGTAGCATCAATACATATTGTAACCTGTCAAGTAACCATCTGTATAGACATTGAAACAAGCGTAGCATCAATACATATTGTAACCTGTCAAGTAACCATCTGTATAGACATTGAAACAAGCGTAGCATCAATACATATTGTAACCTGTCAAGTAACCATCTGTATAGACATTGAAACAAGCGTAGCATCAATACATATTGTAACCTGTCAAGTAACCATCTGTATAGACATTGAAACAAGCGTAGCATCAATACATATTGTAACCTGTCAAGTAACCATCTGTATAGACATTGAAACAAGCGTAGCATCAATACATATTGTAACCTGTCAAGTAACCATCTGTATAGACATTGAAACAACAAGCGTAGCATCAATACATATTGTAACCTGTCAAGTAACCATCTGTATAGACATTGAAACAACAAGCGTAGCATCAATACATATTGTAACCTGTCAAGTAACCATCTGTATAGACATTGAAACAAGCGTAGCATCAACAATACACATTGTAACCTGTCAAGTAACCATCTGTATAGATATTGAAACAAGCATAGCATCAACACATATTGTAACCTGTCAAGTAACCATCTGTATAGACATTGAAACAACAAGCGTAGCATCAATACACATTGTAACCTGTCAAGTAACCATCTGTATAGATATTGAAACAAGCGTAGCATCAACAATACACATTGTAACCTGTCAAGTAACCATCTGTATAGATATTGAAACAACAAGCGTAGCATCAATACACATTGTAACCTATCAAGTATCCATCTGTATAGATATTGAAACAAGCGTAGCATCAATACACATTGTAACCTGTCAAGTAACCATCTGTATAGACATTGAAACAAGCATAGCATCAACACACATTGTAACCTGTCAAGTAACCATCTGTATAGACATTGAAACAAGCGTAGCATCAATACACATTGTAACCTATCAAGTAACCATCTGTATAGATATTGAAACAAGCGTAGCATCAATACACATTGTAACCTGTCAAGTAACCATCTGTATAGATATTGAAACAAGCGTAGCATCAACACATATTGTAACCTGTCAAGTAACCATCTGTATAGACATTGAAACAAGCGTAGCATCAATACATATTGTAACCTGTCAAGTAACCATCTGTATAGACATTGAAACAAGCGTAGCATCAATACATATTGTAACCTGTCAAGTAACCATCTGTATAGACATTGAAACAACAAGCGTAGCATCAATACATATTGTATCCTGTCAAGTAACCATCTGTATAGACATTGAAACAACAAGCGTAGCATCAATACATATTGTAACCTGTCAAGTAACCATCTGTATAGATATTGAAACAACAAGCGTAGCATCAATACACATTGTAACCTGTCAAGTAACCATCTGTATAGATATTGAAACAACAAGCGTAGCATCAATACATATTGTAACCTGTCAAGTAACCATCTGTATAGATATTGAAACAACAAGCGTAGCATCAATACATATTGTAACCTGTCAAGTAACCATCTGTATAGATATTGAAACAACAAGCGTAGCATCAATACACATTGTAACCTGTCAAGTAACAATCAAATAAAAGATCTATTAACATTTTCTTACCATTTATTAGAAACGCACAATTGTCGTCGATCATACTACATGTTCAGTTTGACCGAGTATCTTCTATCTAAAGTGACAACTTGCCAAACCTTTCTACTTGGAATTGTTAATTAAAAAACTCAAATAGATGTCTCTACTATTGCATAAATAACTAATGTATATGCCTAAACCCTGTGCATTCATTTTGAGTAATTGTTGTTAAAAACACGAGTGTAGGAATTATCCTGCCCCTAGATATTATCCGCCTATATAAATTATATGTTATCACAGGAGGACAATATCCTCGTCCTCCTCTGTGGTCGAGATGTTAAGGTCGCTGACATGTATACCACTGTAACCTATCATCACTGATAGTCACAGGTTTGAGCCCCGCTCAGGCCATGTCTCATTTATATGAAAAAGTTGGCAGTTTCATATGGAGGTTTGTGCACCAAGTACAGGTTAACCGCTAGAGCCTGCCCAGGAAAGGTGTTGTTAGGTAAACTGCCCGTCACTCAAATGGGCAACCGGTAGCGACGTTAAACTTAAATAAAATAAAAAAATATCCTCCATTGAAAAAGAACACAGGGACTTTATGCCAACCCCCCATTGAAAATCCTGGGTATGACTTTATCCCCCCCCATTGAAAATCCTGGGTATGGCATTATCCCCCCCCCCCCCATTGAAAATCCTGGGTAGGACAATTATCCCCCCCTCATTGACAATCCTGGGTAGAACATTATCCCCCCCATCGAAAATCCTGGGTAGGACATTATCCCCCCATTGAAAATCCTGGGTAGGACATTATCCCCCCATTGAAAATCCTGGGTAGGACATTATCCCCCCCCATTGAAAATCCTGGGTAGGACATTATCCCCCCATTGAAAATCCTGGGTAGGACATTATCCCCCCATTGAAAATCCTGGGTAGGACATTATCCCCCATCGAAAATCCTGGGTAGGACATTATCCCCCCCCCATTGAAAATCCTGGGTAGGACATTATCCCCCCCCATCGAAAATCCTGGGTAGGACATTATCCCCCCCCCCAATTGAAAATCCTGGGTAGGACATTATCCCCCCCCCATCGAAAATCCTGGGTAGGACATTATCCCCCCCCCATTGAAAATTCTGGGTATGGCATTATCCCCCCATTGAAAATCCTGGGTAGGACATTATCCACCCCCACATCGAAAATCCTGGGTAGGACATTATCCCCCCCATTGAAAATCCTGGGTAGGACATTATCCACCCCCACATCGAAAATCCTGGGTAGGACATTATCCCCCCCATTGAAAATCCTGGGTAGGACATTATCCCCCCCCATTGAAAATCCTGGGTAGGACATTATCCCCCCCCCATTGAAAATCCTGGGTAGGACATTACCCCCCCCCCCCATTGAAAATCCTGGGTAGGACATTATCCCCCCCCATCGAAAATCCTGGGTAGGACATTATCCCCCCCCCCATTGAAAATTCTGGGTATGGCATTATCCCCCCATTGAAAATCCTGGGTAGGACATTATCCCCCCCATTGAAAATCCTGGGTAGGACATTATCCCCCCCCATTGAAAATCCTGGGTAGAACATTATCCCCCCCCCCATTGAAAATCCTGGGTAGGACATTATCCACCCCCACATCGAAAATCCTGGGTAGGACATTATCCCCCCCATTGAAAATCCTGGGTAGGACATTATCCCCCCCATTGAAAATCCTGGGTAGAACATTATCCCCCCCCCCATTGAAAATCCTGGGTAGGACATTATCCCCCCCATTGAAAATCCTGGGTAGAACATTATCCCCCCCCCTCATTGAAAATCCTGGGTAGGACATTATCCCCCCATTGAAAATCCTGGGTAGAACATTATCCCCCCCCCCATTGAAAATCCTGGGTACGACATTATCCAACGTTGTTTGCATATTAAACTGATCACAATTCAATTACTTATGCTTCATATTAATTAACATGCAATTATTTAATTGTTGATTAAGTAATTTCTGTCATTACGAGGTGGCATTTCATATACAACAATGTGTGTTTTACATTTATTTATCGTCACTACCGGTTGCCCATATGATTGACGCCTCCTGAAGAGATTTAGTCATTTTAGATTTTTGGAGGATAGTGCAATGATACAGACAGAGACCCATTCCAGGGTCTCCTCTGGTTCTTTTACGTGCAAGGTGTACAGCACCGACACAAGACCTCGGCTTTAAGTCCCATCTGATTGGACTGTTAATATTATTATGGTCAGACGGGGAATCGAACCTGCAATCCTTGGATTCACAGTCCAACATATTAACCACTGGACTACTGGCTAATTTTATTAAGAAAATGTTTATAAAGATATAGGGGAGATAATATCCGGAGGTGATAATGTCTCTTCAATCTGCCCCTCCCTGTACCCGAAAAAAAAGTACAGTTAAAAAAAAAGTACAGTTAAACCTATCCTAAGCAGCCAGCCAAGGGAATCGCAGAAAGTGACTGCTTAGCACAGGTGGCTGATTAATAGGTCAAAAGTATAATAAAACAACATATTGGAAATCTGGCAACTGGCTAATAATAGAGGTGACCACTAACACAGGTTTGACTATATGTTTAAAACAGATTAACTCCCAAACAATTAAAAATCTCTAAATGTAATGATAAATTAACTATATATCTATATAAACACATCATAATATATAACATTAAACAAGTTCTCAAAAAACGAAGATGGCTGGTATGGTATATTGCTGCCTGTTATGTTGGTTTCCATGGATACCCCAAAGGTCAAGGTCAGCACCAGAGGTCAGTTGGTTTGAGCTTATGACTTTCTACATAGCACTGCTGCACATTGATAACTTCATCACTGCAATAAAGACAAGTCATTATTATTGGACACAGTATAGACTACATAACGTTTCAACGAAAATTCCAAGAAATACAAATCTTTTAAAGAGACATTACATCGCACAAAGCAAATAAAATGCATTTTTCAGGTATAAATGCATTGCTACTACAAATTCTTCCGAATATATTCGAACACTAACATTGAGTCAATTAACAGTGTTTTTGAGGTCTACAAACTTTCAAAATTTCATATAACGGTCAATGCTCGGAGTCAATACAAAACGCGAGAGGTCATTTAGAGATAATTTAACTACTATGATTAGTCTACAAATAAATAGGCACAAATGGTAAATCTGTACCATTATTCAGGATACATTAGTTGTATTACGCATGGGTGTCAACCCTATTTACATTTATTTTGCTATGTCAACAAACCGCATATGCAACGTTTGTTTATTAGTTGAAATACTCAGTTTTTGAGGCTATTTTGAAAACAATTATACCATATATTAGGAAAATACATTCTGTAGAAATTTGCATTTTCACTGATGTAGTGTCATTTAATAATTTCATCATTAAAATAATATTGTGATTTCTACCAAATTTGAACCACTTCTTCCTAGACAAACACTCTATATATCCACAAAGTTTCATCAAAGTCCATGCACAACTTGTTCGAGTTATTCTGTACACACAAGTAAACAATAACCCAGCTCCTAGAGATGAGGGTTAACAAGTAAACAATAACCCAGCTCCTAGAGATGGGGGTTAATGAGTAAACAATAACCCAGCTCCTACAGACGGGGGTTAATGAGTAAACAATAACCCAGCTCCTAGAGACGGGGGTTAATGAGTAAACAATAACCCAGCTCCTAGAGATTAGGGTTAACGAGTAAACAATAACCCAGCTCCTAGAGACGGGGGTTAATGAGTAAACAATAACCCAGCTCCTAGAGATGAGGGTTAACAAGTAAACAATAACCCAGCTCCTAGAGACAGGGGTTAATGAGTAAACAATAACCCAGCTCCTAGAGATGAGGGTTAACGAGTAAACAATAACCCAGCTCCTAGAGACGGGGGTTAACGAGTAAACAATAACCCAGCTCCTAGAGACGGGAGTTAATGAGTAAACAATAACCCAGCTCCTAGAGACGGGGGTTAATGAGTAAACAATAACCCAGCTCCTAGAGACGGGGGTTAATGAGTAAACAATAACCCAGCTCCTAGAGACGGGAGTTAATGAGTAAACAATAACCCAGCTCCTAGAGACGGGAGTTAATGAGTAAACAATAACCCAGCTCCTAGAGACGGGAGTTAATGAGTAAACAATAACCCAGCTCCTAGAGACGGGGGTTAACGAGTAAACAATAACCCAGCTCCTAGAGACGGGAGTTAATGAGTAAACAATAACCCAGCTCATAGAGACGGGGGTTAACAGGTAAACAATAACCCAGCTCCTAGAGATGGGGGTTAACAAGTAAACAATAACCCAGCTCCTAGAGACAGGGGTTACCAAGTAAACAATAACCCAGCTCCTAGAGATGAGGGTTAACAAGTAAACAATAACCCAGCTCCTAGAGATGGGGGTTAATGAGTAAACAATAACCCAGCTCCTACAGACGGGGGTTAATGAGTAAACAATAACCCAGCTCCTAGAGACGGGGGTTAATGAGTAAACAATAACCCAGCTCCTAGAGATTAGGGTTAACGAGTAAACAATAACCCAGCTCCTAGAGACGGGGGTTAATGAGTAAACAATAACCCAGCTCCTAGAGATGAGGGTTAACAAGTAAACAATAACCCAGCTCCTAGAGACAGGGGTTAATGAGTAAACAATAACCCAGCTCCTAGAGATGAGGGTTAACGAGTAAACAATAACCCAGCTCCTAGAGACGGGGGTTAACGAGTAAACAATAACCCAGCTCCTAGAGACGGGAGTTAATGAGTAAACAATAACCCAGCTCCTAGAGACGGGGGTTAATGAGTAAACAATAACCCAGCTCCTAGAGACGGGGGTTAATGAGTAAACAATAACCCAGCTCCTAGAGACGGGAGTTAATGAGTAAACAATAACCCAGCTCCTAGAGACGGGAGTTAATGAGTAAACAATAACCCAGCTCCTAGAGACGGGAGTTAATGAGTAAACAATAACCCAGCTCCTAGAGACGGGGGTTAACGAGTAAACAATAACCCAGCTCCTAGAGACGGGAGTTAATGAGTAAACAATAATCCAGCTCATAGAGACGGGGGTTAACAGGTAAACAATAACCCAGCTCCTAGAGATGGGGGTTAACAAGTAAACAATAACCCAGCTCCTAGAGACAGGGGTTACCAAGTAAACAATAACCCAGCTCCTAGAGATGAGGGTTAACAAGTAAACAATAACCCAGCTCCTAGAGATGGGGGTTAACAAGTAAACAATAACCCAGCTCCTAGAGACAGGGGTTACCGAGTAAACAATAACCCAGCTCCTAGAGACGGGGGTTAACAAGTAAACAATAACCCAGCTCCTACAGACGGGGGTTAATGAGTAAACAATAACCCAGCTCCTAGAGATGGGGGTTAACGAGTAAACAATAACCCAGCTCCTAGAGACGGGGGTTAACAAGTAAACAATAACCCAGCTCCTAGAGACGGGGGTTAACAAGTAAACAATAACCCAGCTCCTAGAGACGGGGGTTAACAAGTAAACAATAACCCAGCTCCTAGAGGCGGGGGTTAACAAGTAAACAATAACCCAGCTCCTAGAGACGGGGGTTAACAAGTAAACAATAACCCAACTCCTAGAGGCAGGGGTTAACGAGTAAACAATAACCCAGCTCCTAGAGACGGGGGTTAATGAGTAAACAATAACCCAGCTCCTACAGACGGGGGTTAATGAGTAAACAATAACCCAGCTCCTAGAGATGGGGTTAACGAGTAAACAATAACCCAGCTCCTAGAGACAGGGGTTAATGAGTAAACAATAACCCAGCTCCTAGAGATGGGGGTTAACGAGTAAACAATAACCCAGCTCCTAGAGACGGGGGTTAACAAGTAAACAATAACCCAGCTC
Source organism: Archivesica marissinica (assembly GCA_014843695.1). NCBI lineage: Eukaryota > Metazoa > Mollusca > Bivalvia > Venerida > Vesicomyidae > Archivesica > Archivesica marissinica. The sequence continues at coordinate 3,282,279 of CM026389.1, read as the reverse complement.
CTAGAGACGGGGGTTAATGAGTAAACAATAACCCAGCTCCTAGAGACGGGGGTTAATGAGTAAACAATAACCCAGCTCCTAGAGACGGGGGTTAACGAGTAAACAATAACCCAGCTCCTAGAGACGGGGGTTAATGAGTAAACAATAACCCAGCTCCTAGAGACGGGGGTTAATGAGTAAACAATAACCCAGCTCCTAGAGACGGGGGTAAGCAATCTTAGACACATATTCCTATTAACAGGTAACATTTCCAAGGATATTCCTATAACAGGTAAACCATTTCCAAGATTATGGCTTTATTTAGTTTACAAAACAGTTATACGACACAGAAATATGTCCCATATAAGTAATGAATTGCTTCTGCCTCCGCACATGTTAAACATGCCCAATGTAGTTTACACCCTGATGGAAACTATTAACCCACATTTCATTCCTTAAACATACATTCTCTATTGAATTGTGCACAACTATATGGATTACATGTACACATCGTATTCATTTCACAATACATTTATGTGTGGTTTTATTCAGTTTAAATTAATACAGCCATCACATATTTTTATATATGCACACACGTGTAATAGAACCTATAAGGATTGTTATTGGTCACAGCATGACAGCTTGTTTTTGACACATTCGACTTACAGTTTGTATTCATGCTTATAATTATTTATTGTTACTGCTTAAATAAATAAAATGCTAAATAAACTAGCAGATTACATAGAGAATAAAAGTATTGTGTCAATTTATTGCATGGAGCTATTTCATTATCAGGGACTATTTACTATGGCATACGGATGCACCACCTTGCTGCTTGCCTTGATATTGTTATAAGGTTCAAAAGTATAGTAACATACAGAACATCAATTTTGTTTCCAATTAATTTTATGGTTGTTGTTACTATGGTAACGTGATAAAATGATCTTGCCCTGGTGGCTCACTTGATAGCAAACGATTCCAAATCTCCTTTCATAAAATATGGTATGAGATCACGAGTGTAAGATCCTATATAATATATATATTTGGCAGTATGAAGCAAACACTATTACAGGCTTATTCACAATGGACTTTGATTAATTTAGTTTAAACAAATTTATTTTAGCTTGATTGCGAAACAAGTTCTTTCAACTTATATTAATCACTCTCGAGACATCATTCCTGATGGAATCCATCGCCATGAAGGAGAGAGAAGAGGCAATGTGGAATTTAAATGCCTTGCTGCCTAAGGGCACAATCGTAACGGCTCCAGCGGGGCTCGAACTCAGGACCTTTCGCATCTGAAGCGAACGCGCATCCACTGTGCTATCATGACTCTGATTAGCAGTAACTGTTTACAGCCTGATCCGACTTCAACAACCGATGTAACATTGGACAGTTATGATGCTTACCAACCCTCCTCCCTCTTTAATAGGGAGTCTCGCTAATTAGGGGTTTTAACATTCTTTTTCAGATTCTCGGAAAATTCCAATTTTTGTTTGTTTTTTTTAAATTTTAAAATCTCCATCTTCGAAAACAAAATATCCCTCTTAATATCTAAATATCTTATAAAGAAAGCAAATCCCCCTCTTGAGAAAGTAAAATTTCCTTTTTAAGAAAGAAACCTCTCTCTCCTCAGAAAGTTAAATATCCATATTGATAAACCAATATCTCCCTCTTGAGAAAGCAAATTCTCTCTCTTGAGAAAGCAAAATCTCCCTCTTCAGAAAGTTAAACATCCTTATTGATAAAGAAAATTCTCCCTCTTGAAAAAACTAAATCTCCCTCTTCAGAAAGCAAAACCTCCCTCTTTAGAAAGCTAAATCTCCCTCCTAAGAGCTGGACAAGGTTGGTAAGCATGGGTTATACAGATATAGTTTGTTAGTAGGGACGACATGTTACCTAGAGTTAAGACACACTACAGGCTAGCTAGAAGCTAAAGGGATTCCAATAATATGTTGCCTGGTATATTTGTCGATCAGCAGATCAGCGTACCGTCTCTCCTCATCTGATAACAAACCAGACTTCTTCTTCCTGGAAATAAAAACCCATAAAAAGCATATAAAGAAATGTGCTTGTTTATTGTATAGTGTTGCCATTATTGAAAGGGTCCCCAGCCAATTCTGACTTACAAGCCACTTCTTGGTGTGAACATCAGTACTTCCAGAATCTTGTCCTTAACAATTTCCCGATATATAGATTTAAACTAATATACTACATTAACAATTTCCCGATATATAGATTTAGACTAATATACTACATTAACAATTTCCCGATATATAGATTTAGACTAATATACTACATTAACAATTTCCCGATATATAGATTTAGACTAAATATACTACATTAACAATTACCCGATATATAGATTTAGACTAATATAATACATTGTACATGTATATATATCTCCATACATATGACAGCCATTTAGCTATCAATGATTGGACAAGCAGTCAGCATATCTACCTCATCTCCAAACATATTTAGGCTAATATACTAGTATATCTCTATACATACGACAGCCATTTAGCTATCAATCAGTGGATAAGCAGCCGGACAAAGGATGATGAACAATCAACCTATGCCAATAGTTCACTGAGAGGGTAGTTCAGGTGACACCAAATCTCTCCTGTAATGACATTCACTTCACCCCCCTGAATTGATATCCTAAATCCACGTATCAATCTGACATTCAAAGAATCCTAGAAAACAGATTAACCTGTAACCTGCAAAATAAATTGGATGGAATGTTCAAACAACATAGATCCAGATTAGCCATGGTGTAACGCCGCATCTGATCACGATCTATGTTGCTTGCTATTCAGACAAGTGATTTAGCTCCACTATCCATTATTCTGTGCTGTCAGATCTGGCTCTATGCTGTTTGCAAAACCGACTTGATTGGCAGGTTAAGGGTTAATATTTAAGAACTTACTCTGTATGTGACCTTGAAGATGTAGGGGTTCGAGGTCGACTGTAATCTCTGTTGTCATTGGCGATGGATGACCTGTATCGACAGGGCTGGATGGGACTATTGTATCCGCTGTCCTTAATCGTATTACCTCTGTATCCAGGGGAATACGACCTGCTACCCGGAGAGTATGACCGTTGACCTACATTTCTTGGCGATTGTGACCTATTTCTGTTGTTTGATGGAGAATATGACCGTGGCTGGGCAGTATTGCTAGTATATGTTGGCCTCACGGGTGTGCTCGTTGCATATGACCTTGACCTTGAGGCTACTGGGTCAGGGGTGAACGACCTTGCAGTTGATTTCATTGAAGTGTATGTTAGCGGAGACCTTACTGAAGGTGAATATGACCTTGACTCAAACGACCGTCTGCTGGGCGTAATGCTTTCCTTTATTGACATATTCTGTGCACTTTTCGTGTTCTTCAGAATACCTTTGTACGGACTTCTCCATCTGTCGCCATCATCGTCTGCGGCTGAGGTGATTTCTTGTAGGAAGTGCTGTTGTGCTAATTGAGCTGGCGTCTGCATCACGGCATGATCTAACGCATTTATAAACTTTCTACTCTCCAGCTCTTCCTCCATGGATGACTTTCTATTGCTAGTTTCCTTTTTGGTTGGTAAACTTTCGTGTTCAAAATTATTGTCTTTTTCTATGAAACCATTCTGATTAGACTTTGGAACAAAGTCCTTGTCCATGTATGGACTGTACATTAACTTGCGTTTTGCTTGTGGTCCTGTATCTTGGTTATCATTTAAGTCAAGGTCATAGGTCAACTTTGTCTTGGGTTTCAGCAATTCCTGTATTTCCGGGTCATTCAGGTCAACCTGAGAAGATGGCAAATCTGTGACACCAAACTTCTCTACATACGACCTCATTCTTCTGTGAGGGTAGATTTCATGGCCATCACCCGGAGATATGTCCTCGTAGTTAAATGAGCAGTCGGTCGTCGGTGTCTGCGGCCTTGACATTGGAATGTATGCAGGCATGTAGCTCGGTTCAGACTTCCTGACAGGACTTGATGTTCTGATAGGAGTAATTGGCCTTGAAAACGTGGGTGAGACGCTCCGTGGCTGCATGAACCTATTGGGTGACCTTGACCGTGCTCTATCCGCCACATGGTCCTTCTCAGTATCTTCATACAGCCCTTTCTCCATGTAGTGGTTCACGATGGACGAGACAGCACTATTCTTTCCCTGGTCCTTCAGTTTCTTGATTTCTGCCACCAACTGATTCCTTTCTGTTCTAGCATCCTCCAGACATGACTTCAGGTCTTTTATCGTCTGCTGCGCCTTGTCAGTATACATCTTCAATTCATTGAAGTCCTGAAAATAAACACATAGCTTATCATCCACGTCCTGATCATCAAGGTGGTCCTGGAGCAATGCTTTTTTGATAGGGCAGTATTACAGCACACATGTGCCAGGGTTCAAGCTTGGGAGAAGTGAGGAAATGCGCGATTACGTCATCAAATGGTATTATTTAAATAATATTTTCAACATAATCGAGTTAAAATACACAATATGATTGTTTACAATATTTGAATAGAAGGAGTGCTTTACAATGGCAAGTGACTTGAAGGAGAGCTTTACAATGGCCAGTGTTTTTAAATAATTTTCTTTAAGGAGAAATGGTGCCCACAGGGGGCAAAGTCAGGGTCCCAAGGGCGATTACTTCGCCCATGTCGCCCGAACGGAGTAGTGACTATGTAGTGCAGTGTGGCTATTGCTTATCAGCAGTATGTAGATAGATAGATGTTGTGGATGACAGGGTTAATTATGGAACATCCGATATCATATCCTGGTAAAATGCATTATGACAATTACTAGTACCTTATAGTATCATTTCTAAAATAATGTTGTTATACACGTGAATTATGCACGTTCGGGGGCACCGTTGTGAGGTACACATGTCTATAAAATGAGCTCTATATTCACCATAATACAAAAGCTTCTCATTGAGAACTAATTCCAGCTTTCTGTTTTGTTTTGGGGTTTAAAGTCGCACCAACAGCTTAGGTCATACGGCGACTCTCCAGCTATTATTGGTGGAGGACGACCCCGGGTGCCCCTCCGAGCAGTATTTCAGACACTGACTAGCACCCGGGTAGAACCACAGACCTTCCTCAAACCAGCTGTATAGCTTCCTGATATGAAAGATTGCGATACTCCAGGTGGGATTCTAACCTACAGCGGGCAAGTGATTTGAAGTCGCGACCGTAACCACTCGGCCACGAAAGGCCCCTTCACTACCATCTGTGTTCTATATGAATATATTATAATTATGTTTCGAATGAAAGATGTCCCCTTTAAAATTTGGCTAATGGACACATACACTGAACAACATTAAAAATGCATCACATATATGGGGGTGATTTTTGCACATTTGTAATTTGCGGAATTTCATAAAATTTGGCGAAGACCAAGACTGCTCTTGACGTCAGTATAAAATTTATTCCGATAGACTTTACGTTAGACAATCCATGTTCCTCTGAAGCACGTGAACCCCCCAACAAAAAGTGTGGCGTTTTTAAAGTGGTTCAGTGTATATGTGTCGTTTGCTAACCTCTAAACAGTCTATCTTTCTGCTTGCCCAGTCAGATATACATAAATAGGGTCATTATTACAGAATTACTCAAATGAACACGTGAGCAAATATAGCTAATTAGGACAACTAATTAAGACGGACAAGCGGATTTAATTGATGGTCCACTAATTATACCGTTGCATATTATTATCACTCTTTTGTATTACAAACACAATGGCGGGTTTTTATAATAAATCAACGTGCACCGTTACATGCATGATCGGAAAATAATTTACGGTCACCAAAAATACAATTACTGTAACAGTCAATTAAGTAAATGCATTCAAGTTTTGAGAAAATACTTTAGTGATAAATTACACTCACAGTGAATACATTTTAACATTTATAAAATGTAGTTATTTAACCCTTTCAACACCACAGACCTCTAAATAGGCGTACAAAAAGTGTAGATCCAGATGAGCCGGCTCATGACGAGCCATCTCATCAGGATCTGCACTTTTTGCCAGTAATATTACTATTTTTAGAGAAAAATTACCCATTTTGATAAATGAACTGGTCCGAATGTAATTTTCTTATTCATTTATTGGTCTAAGAATATCATGGACCAGTCCATGTCAGTTACTTGGTGTTGAAAGAGTTACGTCTTTGCACTCTGGAAATTTCATACAAATTGTGTCGTAACAATATAATTCTAATTATATTTCAGGACATATTTCAGCTACAAATAAGAAAAACACATTAATGAATTGTCGTCTGCTACAATTATTTGAACTATTTATAGCCTTTACTTTACCCAGCATGCAAAAAGTTATAAATGAGAAAAAATTGAGAATGTAACACTGGATTGGTAATCCAGGGATCGCAGGTTCGATCCCCCGTTTGACTCTAATAAAATTTACAGTCTTTCAGATGGGACTTTAAATCGAGGTCTCGTGTCGGTGCTTTACACCGTGCACGTAAAAGAACCAGAGGAGACTTTGGAATGGGTCTCTGTCTGTATCATTGCACTATCCTCCAAAAATCTAACATGACTAATCTCAGGAGGCGTCGCTCATATGGGCAACCGGTAGTGACGATAAATAAACGTAGAACACACCGAATGTAACACATGATAGTAGTCACTTGAACAACACATTTATGATAGCGGTATGTCATTGATTGCATCATTGATGACAGTCACTTGAACAACACATTTATGATAGTGGTATGTCATTGATTGCATCATTGATGACAGTCACTTGAACAACACATTTATGATAGCGGTATGTCATTGATTGCATCATTGATGATAGTCACTTGAACAACACATTTATGGTAGCGGTATGTCATTGATTGCATCATTGATGATAGTCACTTGAACAACACATTTATGATAGCGGTATGTCATTGATTGCATCATTGATGACAGTCACTTGAACAACACATTTATGATAGCGGTATGTCATTGATTGCATCATTGATGACAGTCACTTGAACAACACATTTATGATAGCAGTATGTCATTGATTGCATCATTGATGACAGTCACTTGAACAACACATTTATGGTAGCGGTATGTCATTGATTGCATCATTGATGACAGTCACTGGAACAACACATTTATGATAGCGGTATGTCATTGATTGCATCATTGATGACAGTCACTTGAACAACACATTTATGATAGCGGTATGTCATTGATTGCATCATTGATGATAGTCACTTGAACAACACATTTATGATAGCGGTATGTCATTGATTGCATCATTGATGATAGTCACTTGAACAACACATTTATGATAGCGGTATGTCATTGATTGCATCATTGATGATAGTCACTTGAACAACACATTTATGATAGCGGTATGTCATTGATTGCATCATTGATGATAGTCACTTGAACAACACATTTATGATAGCGGTATGTCATTGATTGCATCATTGATGATAGTCACTTGAACAACACATTTATGATAGCGGTATGTCATTGATTGCATCATTGATGATAGTCACTTGAACAACACATTTATGATAGCGGTATGTCATTGATTGCATCATTGATGATAGTCACTTGAACAACACATTTATGATAGCGGTATGTCTTGATTGCATCATTGATGATAAGTCACTTGAACAACACATTTATGGTAGCGGTATGTCATTGATTGCATCATTGATGACAGTCATTGGAACAACACATTTATGGTAGCGGTATGTCATTGATTGCATCATTGATGACAGTCATTGGAACAACACATTTATGATAGCGGTATGTCATTGATTGCATCATTGATGATAGTCATTGGAACAACACATTTATGGTAGCGGTATGTCATTGATTGCATCATTGATGATAGTCACTTGAACAACACATTTATGATAGCGGTATGTCATTGATTGCATCATTGATGATAGTCATTGGAACAACACATTTATGATAGCGGTACATCATTGATTGCATCATTGATGATAGTCATTGGAACAACACATTTATGGTAGCGGTATGTCATTGATTGCATCATTGATGACAGTCATTGGAACAACACATTTATGGTAGCGGTATGTCATTGATTGCATCATTGATGATAAGTCACTTGAACAACACATTTATGGTAGCGGTATGTCATTGATTGCATCATTGATGATAAGTCACTTGAACAACACATTTATGGTAGCGGTATGTCATTGATTGCATCATTGATGACAGTCATTGGAACAACACATTTATGGTAGCGGTATGTCATTGATTGCATCATTGATGATAGTCACTGGAACAACACATTTATGGTAGCGATATGTCATTGATTGCATCATTGATGACAGTCATTGGAACAACACATTTATGGTAGCGGTATGTCATTGATTGCATCATTGATGACAGTCATTGGAACAACACATTTATGATAGCGATACATCATTGATTGCATCATTGATGATAGTCATTGGAACAACACATTTATGATAGCGATACATCATTGATTGCATCATTGATGATAGTCACTTGAACAACACATTTATGATAGCGATACATCATTGATGACAGTCATTGGAACAACACATTTATGATAGCGGTATGTCATTGATTGCATCATTGATGATAGTCATTGGAACAACACATTTATGGTAGCAGGAAAGTCATTGATTGCATCATTGATGATAGTCACTTGAACAACACATTTATGGTAGCGGTATGTCATTGATTGCATCATTGATGACAGTCATTGGAACAACACATTTATGGTAGCGGTATGTCATTGATTGCATCATTGATGACAGTCATTGGAACAACACATTTATGATAGCGGTATGTCATTGATTGCATCATTGATGATAGTCATTGGAACAACACATTTATGGTAGCAGGAAAGTCATTGATTGCATCATTGATGATAGTCACTTGAACAACACATTTATGGTAGCGGTATGTCATTGATTGCATCATTGATGACAGTCATTGGAACAACACATTTATGGTAGCGGTATGTCATTGATTGCATCATTGATGACAGTCATTGGAACAACACATTTATGGTAGCGGTATGTCATTGATTGCATCATTGATGATAGTCACTTGAACAACACATTTATGATAGCGGTATGTCATTGATTGCATCATTGATGATAGTCACTTGAACAACACATTTATGATAGCGGTATGTCATTGATTGCATCATTGATGATAGTCATTGGAACAACACATTTATGATAGCGGTATGTCATTGATTGCATCATTGATGATAGTCATTGGAACAACACATTTATGATAGCGGTATGTCATTGATTGCATCATTGATGATAGTCATTGGAACAACACATTTATGATAGCGGTATGTCATTGATTGCATCATTGATGACGTATCACTGTTCTCATCTTGTTCGAACACTATGCTAACGGAAATACCCGGAATGAACAAAACGGAAAATGCTGGGAATTCCCGATAACTACTTCTCAATTCAATAACTCTCGAATAATTCAGAAATGGTGAATCGCAAAATAACTAACTCGCGAATATAAAGACTTTTTACAGTAGTAACGGTCTCATGTCAGATAGATGGAGCAACTCGCGAATAATCCAGAAATGGTGAAATGGTGAAATATAGAACCTGCTAATATAACACTTTTACAGTGGTAAATGTGTCATGTCAGATGGATCGAGAGTTATGCAATGCAATATCCTAGGAATATGTTAACATATCGTGATATGGTGTGCATACACTTGGTAAAAGGAATGTGCTGTTAGTTTTACACGAAAGGGATCAGCAAAAATTGTCACTCAAACACTCAAACTAATTTGTCCCTTTTTCATGTGCAGCGTGTTTTCAACATTACCTAAATCAAACTAACTATATAATTATTCTGAAGTAATACTGAGCAAAAAGCTTAAGAAATAATATTTGTCTTTTAGTTATTTATTGGTGAATAAAACATGGTTTGGAGTTCTGACATGCAGGAATTAACCACGCAGGCACTCAGAAAGACAAACCATGTTTAAAAAGTGCAAAAATAGTTGGCGTTATTTTTTCAATAAAGTGTAAATGACGTCACAAACATACAAAAATGTTAGTGAAATGACGTCACGTTTGATATCACGTGCTAAACCATGGTTTATTGCAGATTTAAATACAGTAAATTCCTTCTTTGCCCTATACAGGCAAAATGCCTAGTCATGTTAAAATGTTCTTTTGACCCTTAACCTGCCGAATTGCAGGTAAATTGGTACACAACGTGACATGTGCAAACAACATAGATCCAGATCAGCTGTGGCGTAACGTCACGTCTGATCAGGATCTATGTTGTTTGCTATTCAGACAAGTTTTAGCTCCACTATCCGAATAGCAAACAACCTGATCAGATGGTACGTTCTGTCTGATGTGGCTCTATGCTGTTCCAAAAGCGACTTTAGTTGTGATTGGCAGGTTATGGGTTAAAGAAATTTTCATATAATATTAATATGCACTTACAAGAATTTAGTTCCATAATAGATCAGACAGCCATTGGGAACAGCAAAATACGACAATTTATTCTAAATGCCTTATAATTCTTTACATAAATGAGTGCTGGTGAAATATTTGAAACATTGTGCTCTTCGACTATTTCAAGAAAATACACACGTAACGTAATAGGTTCTATCTATTCTACAGTGCAATGGTCAAACAATACCTTTATAATAATTGATGAAAGCTAAAAGAAAATGACATCTAATTTTAGTTCTATTACTATTATAAAGCAAACACTCACAGACAGGTGCAATATGAGTCATGAATGGACGAAATAACATCTATGTGACATATATTTGTTAGTGATTAACCAATTACCAATCAGACCTGTCAACTCATCCTAATGACACAATTCTAATACATTTCATGACATATTTCCAGAGTTTTCAGCTACAAATAGGAAAACGCAGATTTAATGAATTGCCGGCTGCTGTGTGTGTTTTACGTTTATTTATCTTCGCTACCGGTTGCCCATATGAGCGACGCCTCCTGAAGAGATTAGTCATTTTAGATTTTTGGAGGATAGTGCAATGATACAGACAGAGACCCATTACAGAGTCTCCTCTGGTTCTTTTACGTGCACGGTGTAAAGCACTGACACGAGACCTCGGTTTAACGTCCCATCTGAAAGACTGTTAATTTTATTAGGGTCAGACGGGGGAATCGAACCTGCGATCCCTGGATTACCAGTCCAGCGTGTTAGCACTAGACTACAGATCCGTCTGCTACAATTATTTGAACTATTTATAGCCTTTATTTTACCCAGCATGCAAAGAAGAGTTAAGAAATAGAAGTAGACAATAATTAACCATTTGATTCTGGATATCGTTCAAACAGTATTTGCAAAGAACATAGAGCTGGATCAGCCGCCACAGAACGTGCCGTCTGATCAGGCTCTATGCTGTTTGCTATTCAGATGATCTTGCTAAGACACTTGGATATGTAGCAAACAAGATAGATCCTGATCAGCATGCAGTGGCTGATCTGGATCTATGTTGTTCGCAAAAGCCTTTAAATGTATCCAGAATGAAATGGGTTAACTAATATATCATTTTTATTATGTCATATTTTCCCGCAAAAGTTCAACAAGAAGCATGTCTTATTATTAGCTGTTTACAAAAATTAATTGCCAATGTATTCAAAGAAACCGATGTTCAAACAGCCGTTGTCAGGTACATTGTCGTCCGGTGCATGCATTGCCGGTTCAGTTATTCGGTTAATAACTAATATTTGTCACAAATGGACCAAATCAATGAGAATTAGTCAAACCTGTGTTAAGCAGCCAGCCAAGGGAATCACAGAGAGTGGCTGCTTAGCACAGGTGGCTGCTTAATAGAGGTCAAATGTATAATAAAACAGCATATTGGAAATCTGGAAACATGCTGCTTCATACAGGTTGGCTGTTTAATGGAGATGGAGGTGACCTCTAACACAGGTTTGACTGTATACGAATATTACACGTAGTTGAAAAATATGTTGGAAGCCACAACAAATATATATTTGATATGAAAGTAAACACACATATAAAAGCAAAGTATAAATAAACAAGATGGCAGCATATAGAGCTTACATACCTCCTTCAATTTGATGTTTTCTCGCTGGAATTCTGAGAATTTCCTCCTCAGTTTAACATTGTCATCTTCTAGTTGACTCATATGGTTCTTGTCCAGGTTGACAATACCTGAAATACACAATAGCCTGGTTCACAATACCGGAAATACACAATAGTCTGGTTCACTATACCGGAAATACACAATAGTCTGGTTCACTATACCAGAAATATACAATAGTCTGGTTCACAATACCGGAAATACACAATAGTCTGGTTCACAATACCTTAAATACACAATAGTCTGGTTCACAATACCTGAAATACACAATAGTCTGGTTCACAATACCTGAAATATACAATAGTCTGGTTCACAATACCGGAAATACACAATAGTCTGGTTCATAATACCTGTAATACCTGAAATATACAATAGTCTGGTTCACAATACCGGAAATACACAATAGTCTGGTTCACAATACCTTAAATACACAATAGTCTGGTTCACAATACCTGAAATACACAATAGTCTGGTTCACAATACCTGAAATATACAATAGTCTGGTTCACAATACCGGAAATACACAATAGTCTGGTTCATAATACCTGTAATACCTGAAATATACAATAGTCTGGTTCACAATACCGGAAATACACAATAGTCTGGTTCACAATACCTTAAATACACAATAGTCTGGTTCACAATACCTGAAATACACAATAGTCTGGTTCACAATACCTTAAATACACAGTAGTCTGGTTCACAATACCTGAAATACACAATAGTCTGGTTCACAATACCTGAAATACACAATAGTCTGGTTCATAATACCGGAAATACACAATAGTCTGGTTCACAATACCGGAAATACACAATAGTCTGGTTCATAATACCGGAAATACACAATAGTCTGGTTCACTATACCTGAAATACACAATAGTCTGGTTCACTATACCTGAAATACACAATAGTCTGGTTCACAATACCAGAACAACACAATATACTTCAGCTCAAGGGAGGTAACAATATTTGAGTATTTCAACATAATGGCCAGACAATCTCTAGTATACTGGTTGTGTGTTTTACGTTTATTTATCGTCGCTACCGGTTGCCCATATGAGCCACGCCTCCTGAAGAGATTAAGTCATTTTAGATTTTTGTAGGATAGTGCAATGATACAGACAGAGACCCATTCCAGAGCCTCCTCTGGTTCTTTTATGTGCACGATGTACAGCACCGACACGAGACCTCGGTTTAAAGTCCCATCTGAAAGACAGTTAATTTTATTAGGGTCAGACGGGGGATCGAACCTGCGATCCCTAGATTACCAGTCCAACATGTTAACCACTGGACTACAGATGCGTCTGTTGTTGTTAATGTATGACTAACATTTATATACCTCTGCTACTTTCAGCAACCTCATTCTCCCATTTCCATCTGTGATTCTCAAAATCCATGTAGTTACAGTAAACTTGCCTCTGTAAATCATTCCAGGAATCTGGATTTCTAACACCATCCCACATTCCTGAGCTCACATTCCTATCACTTTCAAGCCCATTTGGACTCGAATTTCGCCCACTTACAAACCTATTTGGGCTCAGATTTCTACCAGTTTCCAGCTTAATTGAGCTCGGATTTCTACCAGTTTCCAGCCTACTAGAACTTGTTTTTCTACCACTATCGAGCCTACTCGAACATGAATTCCTAACACTCTCCAGATGACTTGAGCTTGGATTTCTACCACCATCCAGTCTAACAGAGTGTGCTTTTCTAATATTATCAATAACATTTGAACTTGTCTGATTGTAAGTATTCACTCCACTACCAACACCAGTTGATGTTCTGGTATCTGCCATATCAAAAGTCACTCTGCCCTTGTACGAGGTAGTTGAAATTGTACTTTTATGGCCTGCAAACTGGCTCGGCCTTCTACTCGGAATGTCTTCAAATTTCCGTACATATGAAGTATTATTTATGTCCGTTGCACCTTCCAAGTTACACACACTTCCTCTTTCTGACGACTGACTTAAAACATCTTCAACAAAACTCGTGTATTTCAGCTCACTACCAGAATTAGACGACACTTGTGACAAATGGCGTCCTCTATTACCAGTGTTAGATGCATTACCTACATCCGACCAATCGTCGTAATGTCTATTACTGAATCCTTTATTCACACCTGACGACAATGACTGAAACTGATTCCGACCTTTATAACCAACATTCTTATCCTTGATTTCAACACTAGGCAGCACCGAGTAAGTCCCTCTATTTTCATTGTAGAAGTCATTTGCACGTGGGACCCTAAAATCTTCTGCGTTTACACCAAGCGACCATCCTGGCTTACTAAAGTAACCGCTTTCAAGAAGCTTGTACATTTCGGATGTGGCTTTGAAACCTTCGCTATATAAGTAACTTTCTCTTGCACTTGTATACATTGTCCAAGCACCTGACAGACATAGACCAAACACTTTACTTTAAGTCTTGCACCAATGATGTATACATTGTCCAAGCACCTGAAACATAGACCAAACACTTTACTTTAAGTCTGGAACAAGTGATCCTTAATAGGCAAACATTATCCAAACATTCAATAGATACAGATCAAATACTTTGTTTATGTCCAGTATGAATGCTCTTTAATTGTCCAAACACTTAATAGATACAGATCAAAATACTTTGTTTAAGTCCAGCACAAATGCTCTTTAATTATCCAAACACTCAATAGATACAGATCAAACACTTGTTTTATGTCCAGTACACAGGGAAACGGTACTTTTTCACAAATTTAACAACTACTGAACCACTATAAATAAATAAATGGAATCAAGATTCGCACAAAAGGGTATAACAAGTTAACACTTGAGCTAAAACTTTATTAAACGGTATACTATACATGTCCCACCTTCAAACATGCAAATACAGAATTCAAAGCTTTGAAAGGAGGAGATGGCCGATATGATTTAATGAGGTTTTAACCGATTCCTATTGTTCCTCCCCTCGACGCTTTGTTGCTTTATAATAGATCTGTCTGCAATCAATGTCAGCAGTTTTTAAATCTTAAAGCCCTATTTTGCCTTTATACTTACATATTACAATGTTCTGCAGGAC
The DNA here is from genome assembly GCA_014843695.1 of Archivesica marissinica. Taxonomy (NCBI): domain Eukaryota; kingdom Metazoa; phylum Mollusca; class Bivalvia; order Venerida; family Vesicomyidae; genus Archivesica; species Archivesica marissinica. The sequence continues at coordinate 3,267,147 of CM026389.1, read as the reverse complement.
GTGCTAAGGAATGGATTATTAGATATTGTGATCACCGTCTTATAATTATATTATACGGCTTGTCAGATTAGCGCATGTGGTTAGCACGCTCACTTCTCACAAATGCAACCCGGGTTTGATCCTCGTACCAGGATGTTTGTGAGATAGTATGGTGCTCGACAGGTGGGTTTTCTCCGGGTACTCCGGTTTCCTCCCACGAATGAGCCCTAATACGCATTCATCAACGCAAACGAGAGTGATTAATATAAGTTGTTGAAACTCTTGCCGATTTGTGTAAAATAAATAAAGTTTAAACGTAATTATGTTGTATAGCTATTCTTCAAGAATGAATTATCCAGGTTTTAAAACTCTTTGCATGATAACAATGTAAATAACAGTCAAATATACATAGAGTGGCAGAACCTATGCTCGGCGTATTCCTATGCTCGGCGTATTCCTATGCTTGGCGCAATCATATGCTCGGCGTATTCCTATGCTCGGCGTAATCCTATGCTCGGTGTGTTTGTCCATTTACATCCGTATTTAAAATATTTATATAGTTCTAGGTTAATTTCGCTGACAGAGCCGAAGCATGGTTCAATAGCATTCCGTTGTGTGTATCGATAGTCTGATGCAACTGTCACCTGACTGGTCCAGCAGACGAATATAAACAAACATATCATTGGGAGAATATTTCCACCGAAACTGGTGTATGAGCAATTCAGGTAGCTATCCGAATTTAAAAATATACATCTGACCTGAAAAATAGTTTCTATACCATTTCTGATTAAGACCAACCAATAAGTGTTTTTATTTAATGATGTACATTATCAAAATAAGTTATGGTGGATAAATAAAAAAGAACAAGTATGCCGTGCATAGGTGCCCTGAAGTCTTGAGTTCCCCATATAAATGGGTGCCAAAACGACACCATTGCGATAGCTGTATTGAGCTACAAGGTCATGGGATGAATCTAAAACTGTCAACAAAAGTTTTTTGAAAGTTATTTTCACAACAATAATAATATAGGGCAATTAACATTTTATATTGGTCAATATATGTGGGATTTATGCCTAGCATAGGTTCCACCACTCTATGAATCATGTTAACCCTTTCCATCATGGAAGCACCTCTGACGCCATTACCATTATGACATACATTGACAATGTAGTAGCCAAACCAATGTTCATAATAAAGGCCAGAATCTCATGTAGTCCCATTAATAGCTATGGAGGTGGGATAGATATGGCAACTACTTATCCACTGCATGATAGCTGTCGTTTGTATGGAGATATAGTAGTATATTAACCTAAATCTCTATGAAGTCCCAGTAATATCAATGGAGGTGGGATAGATATGGCGACTACTTATCCACTGCATGATAGCTAAATGGCAGTCATTTGTATGGAGATATAATAGTATATTAAACTAAATCGCTATGAAGTCCCAGTAATATCAATGGAGGTGGGATAGATATGGCGACTACTTATCCACTGCATGATAGCTAAATGGCAGTCATTTGTATGGAGATATAATAGTATATTAAACTAAATCTCTATGAAGTCCCAGTAATATCTATGGAGGTGGGATAGATATGGCGACTACTTATACACTGCATAATAGCTAAATGGCAGTCATTTGTATGGAGATATAGTAGTATATTAACCTAAATCTCTATGAACACTTTCATAGTAAATTATACATAGTCTTGATAACATTTATTATGAATTTTCCATTGATATTATTATTAAGTTTTGGGCAATTTGTTTCTCCGTATGGTATCAAATGCCCCTTGAAGATCAATGAACACACAGAAGAATGTCATTTTACTATTTTTAGGCAAACATATTGTCAACATTTGAATAGCCTTCCCCAGCAAAACCCTGATTGGCATTCATTTATCAAATCATTTTCAGAAGTATAGTTTTTCCAATCTGAAATGATTAATATTGAAGATAACAATTTACCCAAACAGCTCTTTGCACATTAGCATTGAAAATAGCAGTCAAATATTTCAAGGAATTTGATTAGAATTGTGTCGAAACGACACAATTCTAATGGAATTCCATGACATATTTCCAGCTTCCAAGTTTTCAGCTGCAAATAAGAAAATTACATTAATGAATTGTCATCTGTTACAATTATTTGAACTATTTATAGTCTTTATTTTACACAGCATGCACAGAGTGAAAAATACAGTAGTGCAATGAGTGAGGCCATGTTATGTTACATATCAATGCAGATTGTTGTACAATTTACAATTAGATTTGTTTATTTCTGTTTTTTACAATAAACATGTAAAACCACTCCTGATCGATATGGACCCGGATTGTTAATGTAGATGCATAAATCACAACATGATTACCCTATCTATTACCTTAATGGCAAAAAAACGTGACACAGTACCAACAAGAAAACAAAGCTACTTTTTGGCTAACACCCTATGCGTAATATTACTGGTATGCTCTGTTAATATTATGGTTCAGTTGGCAATTATCTGACAATGAACTCCTTGCATGGTGATTATATCAGTGAAATATCACGGAATTCATTAGAATTTTATTGTAGCAACACAATTCTAATGAAATTCCATGACATATTTCCAAAGTTTTGAGTTACAAATAACAACAAGGCCAACAGCCTCAGGGTATCTCGCAACTGGGCGATTGACTGTTTAAGTGTCGATTCAGCGAAACAAAATATATGTTTTGTTTCCAACGAATTGTCAAGTTCAAAGGTCAATGGTTACTGTTTGTGCAGAGAATTAGTCTTCGAATGTGTATCTGAAGATTCAAAGCAATAACGTTGACATTTTTTGAGAAATTATTGTTGATTTTGTTAAAAATATCCATAAAAGGGAGGTAAACACAAACAATAATTTTACAAATATGCTTGATTTATGGGCAGATCTGCATAAGACTACTTAATATCTAGAATAATTACAATTAAAACTGGAAATATACGACTATAGTCACGAATTCTAAATCATCCACTCCTTACAATATATGGCTGTCCAATTAGCGCAGCGGTTAGCACGCTCGCTTCTCACCAATGCAACCCGGGTTCGATCCTCGGACCGGGAAGTATGTGAAATGGTACGGTGGTCGCCAGATCGGACAGGTGGATTTTCTACGGGTACTCCTGTTTCCTCCCACACGAATGACCACATATACGCTTTCATCTGCGCCAACGAGAGTGATTAATATAAGTTGTTAAAACTTGCTTCACAATCATTGTAAAATAAATTTAATATATGGGTGTGCAGCACATTCCATGTTAACACATATTTGGGCTTCATCAGTTTCTGCGCCAACGTTTTCAGCTAGTATCACATGGCAATGTTCCCTGCTAAATACAGACCTACTTACCACCTTAATGCTATAGTTTATGAACATATAAATAAAGAGTGCATATTTTGTATGTAAATAGTTCCAAATAGCCATTCCTTTATGGTATATATACTGTAATTCAGAATTCCTAAACTTGAGGAGCACCAACTCCAAGTGCATCCTTCACACAACTCATAATACCCAATACTTTATTTGTGTGTAAAACAATGTAGTAACAGCCAGTATGAAAAAGTAGAAGTGTAGGACATAATCACCCCCCCCCCTCGCTGGACATAATCCGAACCGTGTTTTTTGACACAGATGCACATATTTCCCTAACATAAAAACCCAGGAATAACATAATCACCAGGAGCCTAATCATAACTATAACCCTAACCTTAAAACTAACCAGGGGGATTTTGTCCTCCTGTGTTAAAATACATGGGTGGATTATGTCAGGGAAGGGATTATGTCTGTATTACAAATAAACAATTAAAAATTAAATATACTTCATCAGTGTTATCAATGACATAAAACAGGCCTGAGTTATAAAACTTTGCTCTGAGCTCAAACTCAAGTGGTGTAATAGGTTGACTCCAAGATCTGCACCCAGTTCAACCAATCAGATAGATTGAGCATATATATATCAATTGCACAAACTATCGACAAAAAACAGATATAAGGACAGAAATTATCTCACCTTTGAGCGTGATAACGGACTCTTCGAGTTCCAGCGTTTTATCATCCTGGTTGGTTTTGGTGCTATGCAGGTTCTGTTCCATCTCCTTTATTCGCAGCTCCTGCATTTCACGATTCTGTTTCTCTCGCTCCAACTGTCCGCGCAGCTCCGCATTCTCAGCTTGCGATTTCGAAATTTGTGCCCGACAGTCATTCAAAACCTCTGTTGTTTTACCCATTTTATCTTTGATATCCGAATTGGCATTTTTTAATTTGGCTTGTAATATATTAAGTTCCACTAAGGCAGAAGCTAGAGCTTGTTTAAGTTCTAAGCTGTCCTCATCTGTCACTGCTTCTCGTGATATTAATATTTTCCAGTCGTCAAACTTGGCAGTGTCTGCATAATAATCGTCATCCGTTTGTCCATAGCCCCAGATTTCATCATTCACCTTTCTTATGGGGCTACTGTAGCCTAAGCTCACTGGTTTTGCACCACTCGCTGGAGAAAATGTCCAGTTTCCATCCACATCATCAGTAATAGAGGTAGACAAATCTTGCAAGCTTAACACTCTGGCAGATGGCGATATGGGACGAATTCTCTCCCTTGATAAAGAAATTCTATCAGGAGAATGTGATCTGTACATGCTGACTGGAGAGCGAGTAGGCGACCTTGATGGCGACCTTCCTGGACTGTCAAACCTAGGTGACCTTGATCGTATCTCATCAATAAGTTCCGTTGACCTTGCTCGTCTGGTGGGTGAGTAGCTTCCTAAATCTGAAAATCTAGCTCTGGCTCGTGAACTTATCTGTGCAGGACTCCTTTCCCTCTCTGGTAAACCGCTAGAAATTCTTGGACCAATTCCGCAAGGGCTCTTTGACCTTTGTTCGTTTTTCTGTTCCATTACAGCCATTTTCAATTTCATATTTTCTATTTCATTTGTTAAAAACTTTATCAACCTTTTATCAGCATCTTCGCCATCAGTCATGTTCTGATATGGGGACGTTGACCGGCATTTGTCACGACTATACAATCCTTCCCTAACGAACCCATCCTCTGCGAACCGACGTGCATGATCTGTTGGAGATCGACCTCGGTTTCGTAGAATACTCTGAGGTGTGCTTCTTCCTTCTTCATGCATTCTGTCTTTTGGGTTTGTTTCATCTGGTTGTACATTCTGATTAACCATCATGTCTAAGATTCCTCGAGGTGGGCTGTGTCCCTCACCTCTTCGAGCCTTGTTGGTTTCTTTGACTGGTGCTCTTCCACGTTCTGCTTCCGGTTTCCTATTATGGTCTTCAAATATTTCCTTAGACTGAGCTTTTACAGCAGCTAGTTGCGCCTCTAATTGTTCTATATTCTTATCCACTACATGTTTAAAGTTTGGCTGATCTGCTGGTGCATGATGTATCAAGTGATCTTGCACACTGGCTTCAGTTCTAGCATGCTTTAATGCTTCTAATAACAATTCCACATCATGTTTTTGTCCCGGCATAACAAACACAGGTACACCATTGTGTATATCTCCATTCATCTGTACAAAATTTGGTAAACTTACACTAGCAGAGTATTGTCTATCTTTCACTATATCATCTTCGTCGGATTTCACTGGATCAGCATCATTATGATATTTAACTCTAGGTCCTAAGTCTGACATGTCAGCTTCACTAGCGCTGCCTGTCATCACAGGCTCATTTTTCTCTTCTCTCTTCTGTCTATCAACTTCTACCTTCTCCCTCCATTTTCTCTCTTTCTCTTGCTCCTGTCGAGCTCTGGCCTCGGCCATAATACTGTTTGGACTTCTAGGTCTTTGAACTTTAATACTTATTTTTCTAGTTACTGTTTTATCTATATTTTCACCTTGTATTAGTCCTGGGTTACTAATTGGCCGTTGAGATTCATCACCTTCTTTTATTCTAATTGGAATTCTACTACTATGTTTACTACTGTCGTCTTGCATTCCGTCGTCTCGCGGGGTTATATGTTCTTCAACATGCTTACTTATAGTTTCTTTTAACACTGATTCAACCTCTTCAGTAATTTCTGGAGATTTCTGTTCAAAGAGTTTATCATGAAATGATGACATAGGTGAACCTGATGATTGGGACATCCAATCAGAAGTCTCAGGGTCGGTTCCCTGGGGCAGTGATTGCGTAGGTGAGGAACCAGCTGACACAGACTGCGGTGAAGAAGCAAACGTTTGGACTGGTTCTAACACAGTTTCTGGACTAGGTGATTTATTACTGTCTACTTCTGATAACACTATGGATGGAACTTCTGGCGGTTTTTCACTCGTTACAGAATCAGCATTCACAGAGTGCTCTACAGACTGGAAAATACAAACAAACACAGAGTTAATTACTGTATACAATCACAGAACTGAAAAGAACAGGATGGAATCTGACCATACATATTGCCCTACTATATATGAAGTATATTATTAATTCTAACACGACCCAGCTAATAACATACATACTTGTAGAGTAAAATCTTGCTTGGGTTATTCTGCGATATACCTACCTTGAACTGTGCTGCGCGCGCACCGTGTTTTGGCTATTCCATTTATACAATGCGTGTAAAGATTTATGAATGAAAGTCACATGATGTTTGTAAAAAATACCGTGGGAATTCACGGAAGTGAGCTATTTTTAGAATCAGATACTCTCTTGTCCGTCTTGTTTTTCTGTTAAGTAACGTTTCAGTTACTATTCTGTACAGTTTTATTTGACAAAATAAATAAAATTATTGTTTAATCATATTTTATTTGCTATTTTACATATATAGTAAATATAGACTTAACATTCATTATATGTGATAAAATGCAAAATGGGTTGGGCAACAAGTTCTAGCAACATTAGTAAACTGCCCTCCACAAAAAAACAAAAAAATTATTGATCAGTTACAACTTTTGTTCATTTATGCACTAGATTGATATTTTCCATAAAAAATAACGTCATCACCCCTTACGCGGGAGGAAATTTCGAAAGCCAAATGCAGCGGCATTTGAAGAAAATACTCCTTTAAAATTATTAGAAGTAAGTCGTGTTAGAATCGAAATAATAAGTATCAACCGTGGTATATCGCAGAATTACCCTCGTTTGTCGTTCTTAGGCCTTCGTGATATATTTCTACGCATAAGAACTTCAAACGAGGGTTATTCTGTGATATACCATGGTTGATACTTATTATTTCTTAAATAACATTTAGTTATTAACAATTTAGCACCAGTTGATTGACTGTATTATCATCTCTCTGTTTCGGGACTCTCAATGATTATATATTATGTGCTTGGAGCATATTATGCAACATTTTGTAATGTTTATACAAATTTATTTTTAGCTCGATTGCGAAACAAGTTCTTTCAACTTATATTAATCACTCTCGAGACCTCATTCCTAATGGAATCCATCGCCATGAAGGAGAGATAAGAGGCAACGTGGAATTTAAATGCCTTGCCTAAGGGCACAATCGTAACGGCTCCAGCGGGGCTCGAACTCCCTGTCTTTTGTAAGACATTCAGACACATACATGTGATGTGTCTCACTTCAGGACGGACTTGACATCCTTCTGAGTGTCCTAATTCCTGGAAAATGATATCTCATTTCAATAACATTCAACTATTTCCAAGTGAGAACTCTGTTTTCCTTCTTTGTTCTTTTTACTAGTAAATATTTGAAACATCCACCATTGCAATGTGAGGTGTCACCCTTGGGCTTAATAAATGGTTTTTGAGGTCTCGAGAGCGATTATTTTAACGCCATAAAAACTTTCGCAACAGGGTTCATTCTAGGTAAGAATTTTTGGGAGAAGTGAGAAAGCGCGTGATCGCGTCCTTAAATGGTGTTACTTAATAAATTGCAACAGAATATTGTTAAACTGCACAGTATGACCATTAAATACAACATTGGAATAGAAGGAGTGCTTTATTTGAAATGTGTATGAAAATTGTAAAAACACAAAAAAAATTTAAATTTTTTTTAGGGAGAAGGGCCCCCAGAGGGTGAAGTCAAAGTCCCTAGGCCTACTATTGTGCCCACGTCGCCCTCTAGAATGATCCATGTACAATAAATTTGTATAAACTAATAAAAGGTTCACATGTATGCATACATTTTAGATTGGCAGTGTCTCTTGATATTAGATGTGATTATTTAAATCAAGAAAATTAATTAGCTCGATTAGTAAACTGAAATAATGCTTTATGCCATATAAAAATACTACAGTTCATCTACGATAACTTCATTAACAATGTGCATACGATTTTGTGAACATTCCCATGATTGCATGCTATTTAGCGAACATTTGTTTTGCCAACATTTCAGGTTCTAGGTCACTGGTAGGGTGGAAACTTATTTTTAGGGAAAAGAATTAATCATAGGGTATGCTTGCAAACTTTTATAGCAATATTTTTGACGACAGATTTTGAGAAATAATGTTTCTGAAAACATTAATATTTATTTGTTAAATGTTACTGTTGGGTGTGTAATTTGCTTGGTGTGTGTGGGTGGGGGGGGGGGGGGCAAACAATCCCTAGAAATGGCATGCAATGCATTGAAGAATTAAGATTTCATGGCAATTGGTGAATTATATGCTACATTCTATTCAATTGTTTAGGGCGCCGTAAGAAACGTGACCACTATATCTTGTTTCCCACTAGACAAACAATGTACTTCTTATATCGGTCCATACAAAAATCACAGGTGTGGTTCTGTGGTCCAGTGGTAGAGCATCGGATTTGGAATCGAGCTGTCCCGGGTTCGATACTCGGTCAGGCCACATATGTAGTGTCACTGAGCAAGGCACCTCACACACATTGCTTAGTACTGGTTAACCACTTAGGTCGGCTCAGCATGCCCAGGAAAACATGTCTATGTCCCAGCAAGGGGTATGACACACACACACACACACACACTCACTCACTCACTCACTCACTCACTCACTCACTCACTCACTCACTCACTCACTCACTCACTCACTCACTCACTCACTCACTCACTCACTCACTCACTCACTCACTCACTCACTCACTCACTCACTCACTCACTCACTCACACACACACACACACACACACACACACACACGTCATTGTGTGCATAAGTACTGTTGAAATCCAGTGAAGGGTTTTTCAGAAATAGCATGGATGAACTTTGTACATTTACAATCTTCAAAAGGTGATTATTCCATAAACAAGCATAAAGATGCTCAATGATACATTGTACTAATCATTCCTGTAAAGTTTCATGAATATCTGAACAGTCCGCCTCCGTGTTCAACTCGATGCAGAGACAAACATTATGTGGATAGACAAGACAGACAGACAGATAGAGACAAACAGTATGTGGACAGACAGAAAAACATTATGTTGACAGTTATGTTATATTTCGGGTTTTACGCCTGCATCAGCACCATTTCGGGCTATATCGCCGGCGGGCAGTTTACCTAACAACACATTTCCTGGGCAGACTCCAGTGGTTAACCAGTACTTGGGTGCACAAACCTCCGTAAGAAACTGCCAACTTTTTCATATAAAGGAGACACAGCCTGAGCGGGGCTCGAACCCATTATGTTGACAGACAGACAAACACACAGACAGGTATGGACAGTCAGATGATGATGGGTAGAAACAATATGTCTCCTGTCCAGTTGGGGAGGTAAATGATATCAACGATATGGTGGCAGAGCTGTAACAGAGGAGCATATAGGACAGATCAACGATATGGTGGCAGAGCTGTAACACAGGAGCATATAGGACAGATCAACGATATTGTGGCAGAGCTGCAACAGGAGCATATAGGACAGTTCACCGATATGGTGGCAGATCTGTAACAGAGGAGCATATAGGATAGATCAATGATATGGTGGCAGAGCTGCAACAGAGGAGCATATAGGATAGATCAACGATATGGGAGCTGTAACAGAGGAGCATATAGGACAGATCAATGATATGGTGGCAGAGCTGCAACAGAGGAGCATATAGGATAGATCAACGATATGGTGGCAGAGCTGCAACAGAGGAGCATATAGGATAGATCAACGATATGGTGGCAGAGCGGCAACAGAGGAGCATATAGGATAGATCAACGAAATGGGAGCTGTAATAGAGGAGCATATAGGACAGTTCAACGATATGGGAGCTGTAACAGAGGAGCATATAGGATAGTTCAACGATATGGGAGCTGTAACAGAGGAGCATATAGGATAGATCAATGATATGGTGGCAGAGCTGCAACAGAGGAGCATATAGGACAGATCAACGATATGGTGGCAGAGCTGCAACAGAGGAGCATATAGGATAGATCAACGATATGGGAGCTGTAACAGAGGAGCATATAGGATAGATCAACGATATGGGAGCTGTAACAGAGGAGCATATAGGACAGATCAACGATATTGTGGCAGAGCTGTAACAGGAGCATATAGGACAGTTCACCGATATGGTGGCAGATCTGTAACAGAGGAGCATATAGGATAGATCAATGATATGGTGGCAGAGCTGCAACAGAGGAGCATATAGGATAGATCAACGATATGGGAGCTGTAACAGAGGAGCATATAGGACAGATCAATGATATGGTGGCAGAGCTGCAACAGAGGAGCATATAGGATAGATCAACGATATGGTGGCAGAGCTGCAACAGAGGAGCATATAGGATAGATCAACGATATGGTGGCAGAGCTGCAACAGAGGAGCATATAGGATAGATCAACGATATGGGAGCTGTAACAGAGGAGCATATAGGACAGTTCAACGATATGGGAGCTGTAACAGAGGAGCATATAGGATAGTTCAACGATATGGGAGCTGTAACAGAGGAGCATATAGGATAGATCAATGATATGGTGGCAGAGCTGCAACAGAGGAGCATATAGGACAGATCAACGATATGGTGGCAGAGCTGCAACAGAGGAGCATATAGGATAGATCAACGATATGGTGGCAGAGCTGCAACAGAGGAGCATATAGGATAGATCAACGATATGGGAGCTGTAACAGAGGAGCATATAGGATAGATCAACGATATGGTGGCAGAGCTGCAACAGAGGAGCATATAGGACAGTTCAACGATATGGTGGCAGAGCTGTAACAGAGGAGCATATAGGATAGATCAACGATATGGTGGCAGAGCTGCAACAGAGGAGCATATAGGACAGTTCAACGATATGGTGGCAGAGCTGCAACAGAGGAGCATATAGGATAGATCAACGATATGGGAGCTGTAACAGAGGAGCATATAGGACAGTTCAACGATATGGGAGCTGTAACAGAGGAGCATATAGGATAGTTCAACGATATGGGAGCTGTAACAGAGGAACATATAGGATAGTTCAACGATATGGGAGCTGTAACAGAGGAGCATATAGGATAGTTCAACGATATGGGAGCTGTAACAGAGGAGCATATAGGATAGATCAACGATATGGGAGCTGTAACAGAGGAGCATATAGGACAGTTCAACGATATGGTGGCAGAGCTGCAACAGAGGAGCATATAGGACAGATCAACGATATGGTGGCAGAGCTGTAACAGAGGAGCATATAGGACAGTTCAACGATATGGTGGCAGAGCTGCAACAGAGGAGCATATAGGATAGATCAACGATATGGTGGCAGAGCTGTAACAGAGGAGCATATAGGACAGTTCAACGATATGGGAGCTGTAACAGAGGAGCATATAGGATAGATCAACGATATGGTTGCAGAGCTGCAACAGAGGAGCATATAGGACAGATCAACGATATGGTGGCAGAGCTGCAACAGAGGAGCATATAGGACAGATCAACGATATGGTGGCAGAGCTGTAACAGAGGAGCATATAGGACAGATCAACGATATGGTGGCAGAGCTGTAACAGAGGAGCATATAGGACAGATCAACGATATGGTGGCAGAGCTGTAACAGAGGAGCATATAGGACAGATCAACGATATTGTGGCAGAGCTGCAACAGAGGAGCATATAGGACAGTTCAACGATATGGTGGCAGAGCTGTAACAGAGGAGCATATAGGACAGTTCAACGATATGGGAGCTGTAACAGAGGAGCATATAGGATAGATCAACGATATGGGAGCTGTAACAGAGGAGCATATAGGACAGTTCAACGATATGGGAGCTGTAACAGAGGAGCATATAGGATAGTTCAACGATATGGGAGCTGTAACAGAGGAGCATATAGGATAGTTCAATGATATGGGAGCTGTAACAGAGGAGCATATAGGATAGTTCAACGATATGGGAGCTGTAACAGAGGAGCATATAGGATAGATCAACAATATGGTGGCAGAGCTGCAACAGAGGAGCATATAGGATAGATCAACGATATGGGAGCTGTAACAGAGGAGCAAATAGGTTAGTTCAACGATATGGGAGCTGTAACAGAGGAGCATTTAGGATAGATCAACGATATGGTGGCAGAGCTGTAACAGAGGAGCATATAGGACAGATCAACGATATGGTGGCAGAGCTGCAACAGAGGAGCATATAGGACAGTTCAACGATATGGTGGCAGAGCTGCAACAGAGGAGCATATAGGACAGTTCAACGATATGGTGGCAGAGCTGCAACAGAGGAGCATATAGGACAGTCTATTTCCATTGTAGTATGAAGCGGTAAGTATACCTGAAATGATAATTCATGTGGTGACTGCAAAGGATCATCTCCAGAATCTCCAATCTGAAAGAACAGAAGGTCCAAGTTCAACATAATGTAACAAGTATTACTTCTTGTATTGTAATGTTCAAGAAATATATGTAACATGTATTACTTCTTGTATTGTAATGTTCAAGAAATATATGTAACAAGTATTACTTCTTGTATTGTAATGTTCAAGACATATATGTAACATGTATTACTTCTTGTATTGTAATGTTCAAGACATATATGTAACATGTATTACTTCTTGTATTGTAATGTTCAAGACATATATGTAACATGTATTACTTCTTGTATTGTAATGTTCAAGACATATATGTAACAAGTATTACTTCTTGTATTGTAATGTTCAAGACATATATGTAACAAGTATTACCTCTTGTATTGTAATGTTCAAGACATATATGTAACAAGTATTACTTCTTGTATTGTAATGTTCAAGACATATATGTAACAAGTATTACTTCTTGTATTGTAATGTTCAAGAAATATATGTAACATGTATTACTTCTGGTATTGTAATGTTCAAGACATATATGTAACAAGTATTACTTCTTGTATTGTAATGTTCAAGACATATATGTAACAAGTATTACTTCTGGTATTGTAATGTTCAAGAAATATATGTAACATGTATTACTTCTTGTATTGTAATGTTCAAGACATATATGTAACAAGTATTACTTCTTGTATTGTAATGTTCAAGAAATATATGTAACATGTATTACTTCTTGTATTGTAATGTTCAAGACATATATGTAACATGTATTACTTCTTGTATTGTAATGTTCAAGAAATATATGTAACAAGTATTACTTCTGGTATTGTAATGTTCAAGAAATATATGTAACAAATATTACTTCTTGTATTGTAATGTTCAAGAAATATATGTAACAAGTATTACTTCTGGTATTGTAATGTTCAAGACATATATGTAACAAGTATTACTTCTGGTATTGTAATGTTCAAGACATATATGTAACAAGTATTACTTCTTGTATTGTAATGTTCAAGACATATATGTAACAAGTATTACTTCTTGTATTGTAATGTTCAAGAAATATATGTAACAAGTATTACTTCTGGTATTGTAATGTTCAAGACATATATGTAACAAGTATTACTTCTTGTATTGTAATGTTCAAGACATATATGTAACAAGTATTACTTCTGGTATTGTAATGTTCAAGACATATATGTAACAAGTATTACTTCTTGTATTGTAATGTTCAAGACATATATGTAACAAGTATTACTTCTTGTATTGTAATGTTCAAGAAATATATGTAACAAGTATTACTTCTGGTATTGTAATGTTCAAGACATATATGTAACAAGTATTACTTCTTGTATTGTAATGTTCAAGACATATATGTAACAAGTATTACTTCTGGTATTGTAATGTTCAAGACATATATGTAACAAGTATTACTTCTTGTATTGTAATGTTCAAGACATATATGTAACAAGTATTACTTCTTGTATTGTAATGTTCAAGAAATATATGTAACATGTATTACTTCTTGTATTGTAATGTTCAAGAAATATATGTAACAAATATTACTTCTTGTATTGTAATGTTCAAGAAATATATGTAACAAATATTACTTCTTGTATTGTAATGTTCAAGAAATATATGTAACAAGTATTACTTCTTGTATTGTAATGTTCAAGACATATATGTAACAAGTATTACTTCTTGTATTGTAATGTTCAAGACATATATGTAACAAGTATTACTTCTGGTATTGTAATGTTCAAGACATATATGTAACAAGTATTACTTCTGGTATTGTAATGTTCAAGAAATATATGTAACAAGTATTACTTCTTGTATTGTAATGTTCAAGAAATATATGTAACATGTATTACTTCTTGTATTGTAATGTTCAAGAAATATATGTAACAAATATTACTTCTTGTATTGTAATGTTCAAGAAATATATGTAACAAATATTACTTCTTGTATTGTAATGTTCAAGAAATATATGTAACAAGTATTACTTCTTGTATTGTAATGTTCAAGACATATATGTAACAAGTATTACTTCTTGTATTGTAATGTTCAAGAAATATATGTAACAAGTATTACTTATTGTATTGTAATGTTCAGGACATATATGTAACAAGTATTACTTCTTGTATTGTAATGTTCAAGACATATATGTAACAAGTATTACTTCTTGTATTGTAATGTTCAAGACATATATGTATCAAGTATTACTTCTGGTATTGTTCAAGTTTATGTTTAGGAAATATAATGCAAATGTTTAAGTTGAATACAGGCTATATATATATATATATGATAAAGTTCTCATTAGCATGTAGTAGAAATAAGTCATACATTCAGTCTAGGGAGGGGGATATACAAGTCATACATTCAGTCTAAGCAGGGTGAAATACAAGTCTTACATTCAGTCTAAGCAGGGGGATATACAAGTCATACATTCAGTCTAGGGAGGGGGATATACAAGTCTTACATTCAGTCTAAGCAGGGGGATATACAAGTCATACATTCAGTCTAGGGAGGGGGATATACAAGTCATACATTCAGTCTAGGGAGGGGGATATACAAGTCTTACATTCAGTCTAAGCAGGGGGATATACAAGTCATACATTCAGTCTAAGCAGGGGGATATACAAGTCTTACATTCAGTCTAAGCAGGGGGATATACAAGTCATACATTCAGTCTAAGCAGGGGGATATAAAAGTCTTACATTCAGTCTAAGCAGGGGGATATACAAGTCATACATTCAGTCTAAGCAGGGGGATATACAAGTCTTACCTTAAGTCTCAGTAGGGAGATATATATCATTAATGTGTGTTCATCGACTGTACCCTCAGTGATGTCTGACGGGCTGAAACACAAAGTAAAATCAAATAAAGGAACTTGATGGCGGCTCTGTGGTGTAATGGATACAGTGTCCACATCACAACTAAGAGGTTGCAAGTTCGAACACTGCCAGAGCCACGTTGGCGATGTCCTTAGGTAATACACTTAAATCCACATTGTCTCTCCTTTCTCCTTCATGGCCATGGATTCTGACAGAAATGAGGTCTTGAGATTGATTGAATTAATTTGAATTAATGTTGTAAGGACCTGTTTTGTAATAGAGCTAGCAGAAAGTTGTATGAAGATTCTAAAGTAAAGGAACTTGCGTAATAAAATTCAACGAAACACAACATTTGTGGATGTCGTGATAGCGCAGTGGATGCGCGTTCGCTTCAGGTGCTAATGGTCTGGAGTTCGAACCCCGCTGGAGCCGTTACGATTGTGCCCATAGGCAAGGCATTTAAATTCCACGTTGCCTCTTCTCTCTTCCTCGTGGCCATCAGGAATGAGGTCTCGAGAGTGATTAATATAAGTTGAAATAACTTGTTTCGCAATCGAGCTAAAATAAATTTGTATAAAATTTGCTTAGAAGCAATTTGTTTGAAACACAAGTCAATAACAAATAATGATAATTACAGTTCTTATATTCATCTATGCTAACACAATAAAATTCATTCCAAGCACAACATTTACTTAGAAGCCATGTCCTAAATTCTTAGTAATTTTAATTGACTGTAGTGATATGAAATAATTACGGTAATTAGCACGCCGGTGAACAACAATACCGTCCTGTCCATCACATGAATCACTTTGACATTAATTGACAATATAGAGACCTACTGTCCAGTATTATTCATGTTTACATTGAATGGGATTTAGTCTTACCTACTTAAGTCCAAGAAATTCAAATATATGGTGGAATTTGTGTCAATACACTTGTGGAGATTCTTTTTAAGCTTTTGGGTAAACGCAGATCTTTTTTATTACAAGAACAAGTTTAAACGTGTTCAATTTTTAAAGAAAAACCTGATTACAGTCAAGCCTTCATTTTTGTAGTACGTAAATATATAATTGTGTTTTGTTGATCACTTAACATTCGCTTGTAGTAGATGTGTTCGCCAAATCTAGATTTCATTGTGTGGACACCCAAAGTTAATAATCGATATACCGGTATGTAGAGGAGCTACGTTTCTTTGAGTCATGTTTAAGTTCCGTCTATTTACCTCGAAATACATAGGAGGAATTTAGATCCATACCCAAATTTTACAGGAAAGAAGTAACTTTAAGCAAAACACTATACAACAAACTGCCTTTAGTAATAGTTGATACAAAAGAACATGATAAATGTGAACCGTGTTAAATTGTTTATAAATACAGACACCCATATCGGGTTACATAAGGTGTTAAATTGTTTATAAATACAGACACCCATATCGGGTTACATAAGGTGTTAAATTGTTTATAAATACAGACACCCATATCGGGTTACATAAGGTGTAAATTGTTTATAAATACAGACACCCATATCGGGTTACATAAGGTGTTAAATTGTTTATAAATACAGACATCCGTATCGGGTTACATAAGGTAAGAATTGTTTATAAATACAGACACCATTGGGTTACATAAGGTGAAAATTGTTTAACAAAAAGAAAGACCTTACCTGATAAGATTATGCTTTATTCCATATTTGTATTCAATGGCTGTAAGTTGGCTCTGTAAATTCTCTTCTCTATCCTGCAAAGTACATTGTGATGTTAGTTAGTCAGACACGTAGTTATCTATACACAAAATATGCAATTGCGTATATATTGTAGCCAAAAGTTAATAAAGTAGTCCGAAAAATGCAATAACGGCGGTTGGGTACAATTTCTTTGTAGAATGTCTCAAATTTTCCATTAGAAGTAATCTGGCTATCTTGCGAATTTAAAAAACAAAAAATAGTCGGAAAGACATGTTCTAAAAATTATGAGCATTTCACACGCAAACTCAACTTATTTTTTGACAGGAAATGGCTCCAGATTGCATCATAGACGTTCATGGGAATTGTTTTACCCGGAGGAGCATCCACGCGGACCTACATACGTTATGTATTCATTTAATTGGGCCTATCTACGCCCCTGTTAGTGCTTGTATATTTGCAAGCCCAACTTAATGATTTGTTTCAGACTGCACGATTTTGCTGATGTTCACCTGTATGTTATAACTTTATGTACTTTCTGGAGAGTCATTCTATGATTTTGACAGCATTGCAACTTTTCAGTTGGAGAATTGCTATTATCCCCGATGTTTCTGACATGCACATGAATTTTATGACTTAAAAAGTATTTCCGGGCGGTCGTTTTATGACTTTGACAGTACAGATTTTCGCTCACAGAATTTGCTATTTCTCCCTGTCCCCATTAATTTTATAAATCAAAGGTTTGTTTTCATAACAATATTCATTATGAAAATTAACCCTGTGTTGTACATGATAGCGCTTTATACACAGAGAAATATGGCATCAATCTCCACAATATTCATTATGAACATTCGGTGTGTGTTGTACATGATAGTGTTTTATACACAGAGAAATACCACATCAATCTCCACACTATTCATTATGAACATTCGGTGTAAAACTGTATGTTGTACATGATAGCGTTTTATACACAGAGAAATACCACATCAATCACCACAATATTCATTATGAACATTCGGTGTGTGTTGTACATGATAGCGTTTTATACACAGAGAAATACGACATCAATCACCACAATATTCATTATGAACATTCGGTGTGTGTTGTACATGATAGCGTTTTATACACAGAGAAATACGACATCAATCACCACAATATTCATTATGAACATTCGGTGTGTGTTGTACATGATAGCGTTTAATACACAGAGAAATACGACATCAATCACCACAATATTCATTATGAACATTCGGTGTGTGTTGTACATGATAGCGTTTTATACACAGAGAAATACGACATTAATCTCCACAATATTCATTATGAACATTCGGTGTGTGTTGTACATGATAGCGTTTTATACACAGAGAAATACCACATCAATCACCACAATATTCATTATGAACATTCGGTGTGTGTTGTACATGATAGCGTTTTATACACAGAGAAATACGACATCAATCTCCACAATATTCATTATGAACATTCGGTGTATGTTGTACATGATAGTGTTTTATGCACTGAGAAATACGGTATATCAATAACCACAATTTCACAGCCATTGTATTATGAAACATAGCCGTGCGTTGTACACGACAGCGTTTCATACAACACTGATAAATACGGTATAAAGAAACATTAAAATTTTGACAGCACAAATAAAAACGGATAAATCAAACTTATTTATAAAAATACGACTCCATACTCACAATATCTTCCTTTAGATGTCTGTCTGAATTCTTGGTCAGCAGCTTCAGAAACCAATCCCCTGTGCATAGGCTGAAAATACAGGAAAACAGTCAACAACCTGTGTAACCAGATACAGTTTCATATAACAAATACACAATTATTGAAACAACTGAAAACTAGAGAATAGCACTCACAGACATGCAAGACCCCCCCCCCCCCACACACACACACCACATACACAAAAGAATAAATTCTAGATCTAATATGACCTTGAACGGTCAATGTCAGGCTGTATGGCTACTTGTGAATGTACTATGTTCCATTGAAAAACTGTATCTTGTTTTCGAGTTACAGACATAGCTTAATATAGAAGTCATTGTGAGTGGACATCCTCACTTCCTCCTCCCAGACAGACAGACAGACAAGACAAGACAAGACAGACAGACAGACCGACCGACCGACCGACCGACCGACCGACCGACCGACCGACCGACCGACCGACCGACCGTGTTCCTACGATGGGAGTTAATTAACTTCAATTATTGCAACTGATATTCATATTCCATTGTATAAACTACTCATAGTAAACACACGTTGTTGTATCGACACTAAGTTCTACATTTTTATTATGATAAGCTGACATTATATGCTATATGATAACAACAAAAGATTTCTATGTGAATCATTGTTACATCCTATGCATGTCCTTCAATTAAGAGCCTTTACGATTGTGCCCTTAGGCAAGGCATTTAAATTCCACATTGCATTTTCTCTTTCCCTCGTAGCGATGGATTCCATCAGGATTGAGGTCTCGAGATGCATTGTAAGAACTTGTTTCGCAATCGAGAAATACTATTTTTCTTTCACGTATTTATTGGCGAATAAAACATGGTTTGGAGTTCTGACTAGTACGAATTAATGTCTAAGCGGTTTGTTTGACTATAAGTAAGGAAAATACAAATATTATTTAGACATGACCAAAATATCTAAAAAACGCAAAAAATAGTTTTAAAAAATGTAAATGACACAAAACTACAAATACGATAGTAAAATGCCACCATGTTTGACATCACATGCTAAACCTTGGTTTAGTGCAGATTTAAACACGGTATATTCCATTCTTTGCGTAAATAGACAAATTGCCAAGACATGTTTCATAATAATTGGACCAAATTCTGACTTTACAAAATCAGATATTAATTTGAACCAATTAGATGAATTTCTGTAAAATTAAACAGATCTTGAATATCTAATAAACACACAGTCACAATCAAGTAATGGAAACTCACGGAAACTTGAACAATGCCACAATTTACGATGAAAATCGTATTCTACGACACGCGTTTATTGTTAATATTTTGCTCCCGTAATTAAGAACAACATAAATTCAAACAGTCCATTATTTTTACGAATCATGACACATCAATAGATACATGCAATCACTTGAAAATATAAATCTTGATTTTCTCTTCAACTTAGCCCACAAATCATTTATCTGCAACCACAAGGTGTAAAAATCTACATGAATTCCTCAATTGTACCTTCAAATTTAGATCATGTCCTTTGTTTTTTTTTATCTATTTAAACTGATCAATATCGCCGATTCTTTGTTTTATAAAATCTAATTCTGTTTATTATAAATTCCTTCAGCTTGGTTATCGAGATCAATTTCCGTAACTGAATCGGTTTCCAATAAGAAATATAATAATAGACTTATGGATGAACAATTTATACTTCTCGAGATACCAGTTATATTCTCCATAAATATACCTATATATAACACCATAAAATTTCACGACACTCTAAAATTAACGTTATCTATGTTAAATATTTAATGCATACAAAGCTATTCTAAAATGTTTCACTTACGATCAAGCGCTCTCAAACGGATCCAAGTATTGTAAATACTCCGTTAGAATGTTATCAGTTTTACGTATACATGCAGATTATGTTAGAATTGGGCACTAATTCCCTACAACATTTAAGCAACAATGATGTATTTACTGTATGTATATTTTTGCGTTTATTTATCGTCACTACCGGTTGCCAATATGAGCGACGCCTCTTGAAGACTAGGGATTAGTCATTTAAGATTATGGAGGATAGTGCAATGATACAGACAGTGTCCTATTTCCCGAGTCTTCGGATATCTCTTGTTCGTTTACGTGCACAGTGTAAGACACAAACACGATATGTCAGTTTCACTCATAGCAATCTAGTAGTGAAAATAACAATCAAACATGTCATGAAATTTCATTCATTAGAATTGTGTCGTTGTAACACTATCATCATGACATATTTCCCATGTTTTCAGCTTCAAATAAGAAAAGCACAATAATGAATTGTCGTCTGCTACAATTATTTGAACTATTTATAGACTTTTTTTACCCAACATGCAACGAGTCTCGTACGAAAACTGAGTTATTAGTCAATTTAGGATGGTCTAGTAGGGGATCGAACTTGTGACCCATAGATTACGAGTCGCAGATTAACCACTGGACAACTACTTAAACACGTTTATTTTAGCTCGATTGCAAAATAAGTTCTTGCAACTTATATTAATCACTCTCGAGACCTCATTCCTGATGGAATCCATCGCCACTAGGGAGAGAGAAGAGGCAACGTGGAATTTAAATGCCTTGCCTAAGGGCATAATCGTAACGGCTCCAGCAGGGCTCGAACTCCAGATCTTTTGCACCTGAAGCGACTGTGCTACCACTGCGCTATCATGACTTCCCCTAAGATCTACTACTAGATACTTATCAACAGTCTATGACTATAGTTTACAGTCAAACCTGTGTTAAGCAGCCAGCCATGGGAATCACAGAAAGTGGCTGCTTAGCACAGGTGGCTGCTTAATAGAGGTCAAATGTATAATAAAACAACATATTGGGAATCTGGAAACTGGCTGCTTAAGACAGGTTGGCTGCTTAATAGAGGTGACCATTAACACAGGTTTGACTTGGCAATTTTCTTGCGGTTATGCTGATCGAGTCCTCTGATTAGCGCAGTGGTTAGCACGCTCACTTCTCACCAATGCAGCCTGGGTTCGATCCTCGGACTGGGAAGTATGTGAGATGGTACGTGGTTGCCAGAGCGGACATGTGAGTTTTCTACAGGTACTCCAGTTTCCTCCCATACGAATGACCGCAAATACGCTGACATCCGCGCCAACGGGAGTGTTAACATAAATTGTTACAGCTTGTTTCGCAATCGTTGTAAAATAATAAAGTTTATAAAGAAATTTACTTACACGTATATAATTATAGACTTCAAAAATAAGTTGCAATTATAGACTTCAAAAATAAGTTGCAATTATAGACTTCCAAAATAAGTTGCAATTATAGACTTCAAAAATAAGTTGCAATTATAGGCTTCAAAAATAAGTTGCAATTATAGACTTCAAAAATAAGTTGCAATAATAGACTTCAAAAATAAGTTGCAATTATAGACTTCAAAAATAAGTTGCAATTAGACTTCAAAAATAAGTTGCAATTATAGACTTCAAAAATAAGTTGCAATTATAGACTTCAAAAATAAGTTGCAATTATAGACTTCAAAAATAAGTTGCAATTATAGATTTCAAAAATAAGTTGCAATTATAGACTTCAAAAATAAGTTGCAATTATAGACTTCAAAAATAAGTTGCAATTATAGACTTCAAAAATAAGTTGCAATGACAGACTGTAAAACTATGTAGTATATAATATTATATCAGATATTTTTGTCTCCAAACTGTTTTGGATTGTTTATTTGATATTAATTATGATTAATTATAAAGATAATCTCAGGGCCAAAGTCTTTGTTATTATATCCACCTTGGTGAATAGGATTGACGCTCCTACATTCTAATACCAAAGCCCTCTAACATCAACTAGGAATCAATGTATAATATAGTTTAGTTTATTGCAGTCTCATCAGCATAATATATAAAATACAAACATGTACATATATATATAACATAATGTATGCTGCCGCTCAAACATTGAGTTACAGGAGACTAGATATTACACAATCATTTTTAAATCATCTAAATTCTCATTAAAAAATAGATTCAAAGTACTACAACTCATAAAAACTCTAATAATAGTAAGCAACACTAAAAGGACTAATGATTTAATTTATTATATATTTAAGATCAAATAACCATTTTGAAGAAATCTCACGTTTAGACTAAAACCATTTATTCAAAACATAATTAGCTCTTAACCCTTTCAACACCACAGACCTCTAAATAGGCTTACAAAAAGTGTAGATCCAGATGAGCCGGCTCGTGACGAGCCGTCTCATCAGGATCTGCACTTTTTGCCAGAGATATGACTATTTTTAGACATAATTACCCATTTTGATAAATGAACTGGTCCAAATGTGATTTTCTGATTCATTTATTGGTTTATGAATATCATGGACCAGTCCATGTGAGTTACTTGGTGTTGAATGGGTTAAAGCAGCATTAAAAATTAAAAAGCAGTAATAAAAATTATTTTGGGTAAAATATAAATACTAATGTAGTGTTTACAAAAATCGAAATAGTTGCTCAGAAACGATAAAAATTCCAATAAATTTAAACCGTCGTATACGCGAATTTGTTTATCAACACACAAAATGTAAACACGCACAACGCGCATGCGTGAAACTGTAAACACGCACAACGCGCATGCGTGAAACAACAGAGGATGTAGAAAACAACGTATATATTTTGAACATGAAAGACTATCTATCTATCTTCCTCTAATGTCGAATCCCTCGCGGGGATGTAGAAATGTCCCTAAAAGACTTAGCTAACAGAGGTATGAATCAACATATCAAGTAATTTAATTAAAAAGACAACGTGGGACAAATGACGAAGATGCATTTCGAATGTAAACAAGTGCGGACGATGCGTTCCGGTTGTAAACAAGTACATGACCGATCGACTCGGAAACTCCTACTTTCGGTTTCGAGTTTGTTTCATTGCAAAAAATCACTGTTTACAAAATGAACATAGGCATACAAAGTATAATGTTAGAATGTGTAACAGCAAATATCTTTTTATTTCATATGATGTAATGCTGCTTTAACTGAAGTTAGTGATTACGTGATAAATGCCCAGTGTCGGCTGGGTGACCAAGTGAGTACCAGGTGTTTAAGTGTCTGCTGGGTGACCAAGTGAGTACCAGGTGTTTAAGTGTTGAGTGGGTGACCAAGTGAGTACCAGGTGTTTTAAGTGTTGAGTGGGTGACCAACTGAGTACCAGGTGTTTAAGCGTTTAGTGGGTGACCAAGTGAGTACCAGGTGTTTAAGTGTTGAGTGGGTGACCAAGTGAGTACCAGGTGTTTAAGTGTCTGCTGGGTGACCAAGTGAGTACCAGGTGTTTAAGTGTTGGGTGGGTGACCAAAAGTGAGTACCGGGTGTTTAAGTGTTGCCTGGGTGACCAAGTGAGTACCAGGTGTTTAAGTGTTGAGTGGGTGACCAAGTGAGTACCAGGTGTTTTAAGTGTTGAGTGGGTGACCAACTGAGTACCAGGTGTTTAAGCGTTTAGTGGGTGACCAAGTGAGTACCAGGTGTTTAAGTGTTGAGTGGGTGACCAAGTGAGTACCAGGTGTTTAAGTGTCTGCTGGGTGACCAAGTGAGTACCAGGTGTTTAAGTGTTGGGTGGGTGACCAAAAGTGAGTACCGGGTGTTTAAGTGTTGCCTGGGTGACCAAGTGAGTACCAGGTGTTTAAGTGTTGAGTGGGTGACCAAGTGAGTACCAGGTGTTTTAAGTGTTGAGTGGGTGACCAAGTGAGTACCAGGTGTTTAAGTGTTGGGTGGGTGACCAAAAGTGAGTACCAGGTGTTTAAGTGTTGAGTGGGTGACCAAGTGAGTACCAGGTGTTTTAAGTGTTGAGTGGGTGATCAAGTGAGTACCAGGTGTTTAAGTGTTGAGTGGGTGACCAAGTGGGTACCAGGTGTTAAGTATTGAGTGGGTGACCAAGTGAGTACCAGGTGTTTAAGTGTTGAGTGGGTGACCAAGTGAGTACCAGGTGTTTAATTGTTGAGTAGGTGACCAAGTGAGTACCAGGTGTTTAAGTGTTGAGTGGGTGATCAAGTGAGTACCAGGTGTTTAAGTGTTGAGTGGGTGACCAAGTGAGTACCAGGTGTTTAAGTGTTGAGTGGGTGACCACGTGAGTACCAGGTGTTTAAGTGTTGAGTGGGTGACCAAGTGAGTACCAGGTGTTTAAGTATTGAGTGTGTGACCAAGCAAGTGAGTACCAGGTGTTTAAGCGTTTAGTGGGTGACCAAGCAAGTGAGTACCAGGTGTTTAAGTGTTGGGTGGGTGACCAAAAGTGAGTACCAGGTGTTTAAGTGTTGCATGGGTGACCAAGTGAGTACCAGGTGTTTAAGTGTTGAGTGGGTGACCAAGTGAGCACCAGGTGTTTAAGTGTCTGCTGGGTGACCAAGTGAGTACCAGGTGTTTAAGTGTTGGGTGGGTGACCAAAAGTGAGTACCAGGTGTTTAAGTGTTGAGTGGGTGACCAAGTGAGTACCAGGTGTTTAAGTGTTGCATGGGTGACCAAGTGAGTACCAGGTGTTTAAGTGTTGGGTGGGTGACCAAAAGTGAGTACCAGGTGTTTAAGTGTTGCATGGGTGACCAAGTGAGTACCAGGTGTTTAAGTGTTGAGTGGGTGACCAAGTGAGTACCAGGTGTTTTAAGTGTTGAGTGGGTGACCAAGTGAGTACCAGGTGTTTAAGTGTTGGGTGGGTGACCAAAAGTGAGTACCAGGTGTTTAAGTGTTGAGTGGGTGACCAAGTGAGTACCAGGTGTTTTAAGTGTTGAGTGGGTGATCAAGTGAGTACCAGGTGTTTAAGTATTGAGTGGGTGACCAAGTGAGTACCAGGTGTTTAAGTGTCTGCTGGGTGACCAAGTGGGTACCAGGTGTTTAAGTATTGAGTGGGTGACCAAGTGAGTACCAGGTGTTTAAGTATTGAGTGTGTGACCAAGTGAGTACCAGGTGTTTAAGTGTTGAGTGGGTGACCAAGTGAGTACCAGGTGTTTAAGTGTTGAGTGGGTGACCAAGTGAGTACCAGGTGTTTAAGTGCTGAGTGGGTGACCAAGTGAGTACCAGGTGTTTTAAGTGTTGAGTGGGTGACCAAGTGAGTACCAGGTGTTTAAGTGTTGAGTGGGTGATCAAGTGAGTACCAGGTGTTTAAGTGTTGAGTGGGTGACCAAGTGAGTACCAGGTGTTTAAGTGTTGAGTGGGTGACCACATGAGTACCAGGTGTTTAAGTGTTGAGTGGGTGACCAAGTGAGTACCAGGTGTTTAAGTATTTGAGTGTGTGACCAAGCAAGTGAGTACCAGGTGTTTAAGCGTTTAGTGGGTGACCAAGCAAGTGAGTACCAGGTGTTTAAGTGTTGGGTGGGTGACCAAAAGTGAGTACCAGGTGTTTAAGTGTTGCATGGGTGACCAAGTGAATACCAGGTGTTTAAGTGTTGAGTGGGTGACCAAGTGAGTACCAGGTGTTTAAGTGTCTGCTGGGTGACCAAGTGAGTACCAGGTGTTTAAGTGTTGGGTGGGTGACCAAAAGTGAGTACCAGGTGTTTAAGTGTTGAGTGGGTGACCAAGTGAGTACCAGGTGTTTAAGTGTTGCATGGGTGACCAAGTGAGTACCAGGTGTTTAAGTGTTGGGTGGGTGACCAAAAGTGAGTACCAGGTGTTTAAGTGTTGCATGGGTGACCAAGTGAGTAACAGGTGTTTAAGTGTTGCATGGGTGACCAAGTGAGTAACAGGTGTTTAAGTGTTGAGTGGGTGACCAAGTGAGTACCAGGTGTTTTAAGTGTTGAGTGGGTGACCAAGTGAGTACCAGGTGTTTAAGTGTTGGGTGGGTGACCAAAAGTGAGTACCAGGTGTTTAAGTGTTGAGTGGGTGACCAAGTGAGTACCAGGTGTTTTAAGTGTTGAGTGGGTGATCAAGTGAGTACCAGGTGTTTAAGTGTTGAGTGGGTGACCAAGTGAGTACCAGGTGTTTAAGTATTTGAGTGTGTGACCAAGCAAGTGAGTACCAGGTGTTTAAGCGTTTAGTGGGTGACCAAGCAAGTGAGTACCAGGTGTTTAAGTGTTGGGTGGGTGACCAAAAGTGAGTACCAGGTGTTTAAGTGTTGCATGGGTGACCAAGTGAGTACCAGGTGTTTAAGTGTTGAGTGGGTGACCAAGTGAGTACCAGGTGTTTAAGTGTCTGCTGGGTGACCAAGTGAGTACCAGGTGTTTAAGTGTTGGGTGGGTGACCAAAAGTGAGTACCAGGTGTTTAAGTGTTGAGTGGGTGACCAAGTGAGTACCAGGTGTTTAAGTGTTGCATGGGTGACCAAGTGAGTACCAGGTGTTTAAGTGTTGGGTGGGTGACCAAAAGTGAGTACCAGGTGTTTAAGTGTTGCATGGGTGACCAAGTGAGTAACAGGTGTTTAAGTGTTGCATGGGTGACCAAGTGAGTAACAGGTGTTTAAGTGTTGAGTGGGTGACCAAGTGAGTACCAGGTGTTTTAAGTGTTGAGTGGGTGACCAAGTGAGTACCAGGTGTTTAAGTGTTGGGTGGGTGACCAAAAGTGAGTACCAGGTGTTTAAGTGTTGAGTGGGTGACCAAGTGAGTACCAGGTGTTTTAAGTGTTGAGTGGGTGATCAAGTGAGTACCAGGTGTTTAAGTGTTGAGTGGGTGACCAAGTGAGTACCAGGTGTTTAAGTGTCTGCTGGGTGACCAAGTGGGTACCAGGTGTTTAAGTGTTGAGTGGGTGACCAAGTGAGTACCAGGTGTTTAAGTGTTGAGTGGGTGACCAAGTGAGTACCAGGTGCATAAATGTTGAGTGGGTGACCAAGTGAGTACCAGGTGTTTAAGTGTTGAGTGTGTGACCAAGTGAGTACCAGGTGCATAAGTGTTGAGTGGGTGACCAAGTGAGTACCAGGTGCATAAGTGTTGAGTGGGTGACCAAGTGAGTACCAGGTGTTTAAGTGTTGAGTGGGTGACCAAATGAGTACCAGGTGTTTAAGTGTTGAGTGGGTGACCAAGTGAGTACCAGGTGCATAAATGTTGAGTGGGTGACCAAGTGAGTACCAGGTGTTTAAGTGTTGAGTGGGTGACCAAGTGAGTACCAGGTGTTTAAGTGTCTGCTGGGTGACCAAGTGAGTACCAGGTGTTTAAGTGTTGGGTGGGTGACCAAAAGTGAGTACCAGGTGTTAAGTGTTGCATGGGTGACCAAGTGAATACCAGGTGTTTAAGTGTTGAGTGGGTGACCAAGTGAGTACCAGGTGTTTAAGCGTTTAGTGGGTGACCACGCAAGTGAGTACCAGGTGTTTAAGTGTTGGGTGGGTGACCAAGTGAGTACCAGGTGTTTTAAGTGTTGAGTGGGTGACCAAGTGAGTACCAGGTGTTTTAAGTGTTGAGTGGGTGACCAAGTAAGCACTATGCAAGTATTGGTGAATTGGGGAATAAATATCTACTGGAATCAGTCCACTTGACAGGTCATGGAATCAGTCCACTTGACAGGTCACAGAATCAGTCCACTTGACAGGTCATGGAATCAGTCCACTTGACAGGTCACAGAATCAGTCCACTTGACAGGTCACAGAATCAGTCCACTTGACAGGTCATGGAATCAGTCCACTTGACAGATCATGGAATCAGTCCACTTGACAGATCATGGAATCAGTCCACTCGACAGGTTATAGAATCAGTCCACTCGACAGGTTACAGAATCAGTCCACTCGACAGGTTACAGAATCAGTCCACTCGACAGGTTACAGAATCAGTCCACTCGACAGGTCACATAATCAGTCCACTCGACAGGTTACAGAATCAGTCCACTCGACAGGTCACATAATCAGTCCACTCGACAGTCCACTCAACAGACTAAGTGTTCATGTGATCAGTTCATTCAACATAAATCCCACAAAGCCCTCCCTCCCACGATATTACAAGAATCTACTCACGCTTAATGCTTCTGAGGTAATGTTGAACCCAGCCAATGATTATCCGTGAACCTATATCTCACTACTTATCAACAGGCACAATCTAGATAGCCACGGAGAAATCATCAAAGTTAAATCTTCTCACTTCATTGATCATTGAGTTTGCAAACAAAATGGCAACAGTAAATATTTAATGACAAACTGTCTCTTAATTTGTTCACAGACCAACCGACAGCATGGAAACATAGAAACACTGTGTATAATACGAAATTCATGATTCACATTTCCCAAGATAAATGCAATTAAGATCAATTTGACAAACAAACATTTGCTTTTCTTTAAATATTGACAAAACTCTCTCTCTTCAAAAGTCAGAACATAAACTCGGATGGATTGTGGGTACACAATCTGTGATTCTCCAGAAGCGGCTATATACACCTGATAATGTGTTCATCTAGAGCAAATAAAACTTTCATTATGAGTAACGTAATATCTTTACAACATTAAAGCGACATTCTAGCGTATGTAATAAAAACATTATAAATATAAATATGATAAATATTTTTAATTGTACGTACCAATGCTACTACACACTCTTCCATTATAATTTGAATAATTATTTTCGGACAGGAAACTTTGTGTTCTTTGCAAAATAACAAACTGAGAGTGAAAGTATGACTACCCCGAATCAGTTCACCATGCCCTGCTTACATTCGGAGCACATCGCTCTCTCTATCGTCAATCAAAACAAACACCTAAGACAGCTATTTCAACATCCGCTGTTGCGCTCTGCACGCGCATTAATCATTGTTGACAAATGTTGGTTGATAAACAATTCACGTATACAACGGTGCTATATTTATTTAGTTTATACAAATATATTTTAGCTCGATTGTGAAACAAGTTCTTACAACTTATATTAATCACTCTCGAGACCTCATTCCTGATGGAATCCATCGCCACGAGGGAGAGAGAAGAGGCAACATGGAAATTAAATGACTTGCCCAAGGGCACAATCGTAATGGCACCAGCGGGGCTCAAACTCCAGACCTTTCGTACCTGAAGCATCTTTCTTTTCTCATATAAATTATATTCTTTAAATATCCGATACTTTTTACAAAATATAATTCTTTATTCCGATAGAATGTCGCTTTAAGGTGATGCTAACCACGAGTGGCACTAACTAACCACAAGTGGCACTAACCACGAGTGGCACTAACCACGAGTGGCACTAACTAACCACGAGTGGCACTAACCACGAGTGGCACTAACCACGAGTGGCACTAACTAACCACAAGTGGCACTAACCACGAGTGGCACTAACCACGAGTGACACTAACCACAAGTGGCACTAACCACGAGTTGCACTAACCACAAGTAACCACAAGTGGCACTAACCACGAGTGGCACTAACTAACCACGAGTTGCACTAACCACGAGTGGCACTAACCACGAGTGGCACTAACTAACCACAAGTGGCACTAACCACGAGTGGCACTAACCACGAGTGGCACTAACTAACCACGAGTGGCACAACCACGAGTGGCACTAACCACGAGACACTAACCACAAGTGGCACTAACCACGAGTTGCACTAACCACAAGTAACCACAAGTGGCACTAACCACGAGTGGCACTAACTAACCACGAGTTGCACTAACCACAAGTAACCACAAGTGGCACTAACCACGAGTTGCACTAACCACGAGTGGCACTAACCACAAGTAACCACGAGTGGCACTAACCACGAGTTGCACTAACCACGAGTGGCACTAACCACAAGTGGCACTAACCACGAGTTGCACTAACCACGAGTGGCACTAACCACAAGTAACCACGAGTGGCACTAACCACGAGTTGCACTAACCACGAGTGGCACTAACCACAAGTAAGCACAAGTGGCACTAACCACGAGTGGCACTAACTAACCACGAGTGGCACTAACCACAAGTGGCACTAACCACGAGTTGCACTAACCACAAGTGGCACTAACCACGAGTTGCACTAACCACGAGTGGCACTAACCACAAGTAACCACAAGTGGCACTAACCACGAGTTGCAGTAACCACGAGTTGCACTAACCACGAGTGGCACTAACCACAAGTGGCACTAACCACGAGTTGCACTAACCACGAGTGGCACTAACCACAAGTAACCACGAGTGGCACTAACCACGAGTTGCACTAACCACGAGTGGCACTAACCACAAGTAACCATGAGTGGCACTAACCACGAGTGGCACTAACTAACCACAAGTGGCACTAACCACAAGTGGCACTAACCATGAGTGGCACTAACCACAAGTAACTACGAGTGGCGCTAAACACGAGTGGCACTAACCACAAGTGGCACTAACCACGAATGGCCCTAACCACGAGTGGGGCTAACCACGAGTGGCACTAACCACGAGTGGCACTAACCACGAGTGATGACGATAGTTTCTATATTCATGAGTGAAATATAATTTGACCATTCACTTAAGCCAACAAATAGTCGTTTTACTTTAGGCTGAAGTGTTTATTATGATGGAAAACAATGCTATCATGTGCTAAACGGAGCTGGAATTACGCGTTTCGATGACATCATGAATGACATCACTGACGGCTCATGTCCGAAAATGATATGTCGCCTGTTCGATAAAAAAAAGGTTTTATTTTGCCAACTGCTACATTTAAAGGTCACGTCTCATTGTTTATCGACTGGTTTTTGTACACATTTAATTTAGCTAAGATCAACAGTATTACAAAACCCGACTATAAACGGATCAACCTATTACGTCAATCACATATCAATTTCATAAATCAAAATTCCCAACATTAAAATAATCGGCTGAACAGAGGCAATAGACAATAGCCAAAATATCATCTTAATACATCCAGGTCATAAGTTCAATGCTGCAATCGATATTTGACAATATTCAAACATTAACTGCAACAATGGCGTATCTGCCATTCCAATTAACATCAATTGTTTTGTTTTAAACTGTGCATGCTTCATGTCTGCATACTATCAATTCAACTAGAGAACATGTTGGTTGTAGTAGGCTTCCAATATTGCAGTAAAACATTGTGCTGTATTGTCTCCTGGATCAATTCACAGGACAGATAATGAAATGAGAGCAGTGGATATATATATACAGTGAAACCTGTGTTTGTGGTCACCTCTATTAAGCAGCCAACCTGTATTAAGCAGCCAGTTTCCAGATTCCCAATATGGTGTTTTATTATACATTTATTAAGCAGCCAGTTTCCAGATTCCCAATATGGTGTTTTATTTTACATTTATTAAGCAGCCAGTTTCCAGATTCCCAATATGGTGTTTTATTTTACATTTATTAAGCAGCCAGTTTCCAGATTCCCAAAATGGTGTTTTATTTTACATTTATTAAGCAGCCAGTTTCCAGATTCCCAATATGGTGTTTTATTATACATTTATTAAGCAGCCAGTTTCCAGATTCCCAATATGGTGTTTTATTTTACATTTATTAAGCAGCCAGTTTCCAGATTCCCAATATGGTGTTTTATTTTACATTTATTAAGCAGCCAGTTTCCAGATTCCCAAAATAGCTAAGCAGCCACTGTCTGTGATTCCCATGGCTGGCTGCTTAAGACAGGTTTGACTGTACAGATAAACCTGTGTTGGTGGTCACCTCTATTAAGCAGCTAGTTGCTAGATTCCCAATATGTTGTTTTATTAAACATTTGACCTCTATTAAGCTGCCACAGGGCTCATTCTAGGTCATACTGTTTTGGGAGAAGTGAGAAAGCACATGATTACATTCTTAAATTGTGTTATTTAATAACTTTCAACAAAATAATGGTTAAAATACACAATATGACCATTAACCCTTTCAACCCCAAGTAACTGACATGGATTGGTGCATGCTATTATTAGACAAATAAATTAATAAGAAAATTACCTTTGGACCAGTTCATTTATCAAAATGGGTAATTTTATCTAAAAATAGTAATAATTATTACTGGCAAAAAAGTGCAGATCCTGATGAGACGGCTCGTCACGAGCCGGCTCATCTGGATCTACACTTTTCATAAGCCTATTTAGAGGCCTGTGGGGTTGAAAGGGTTAAATACAACATTTGAATAGATGGAGTGCTTTATAATGGGCCAGTGTAGATGACTGGACAAAATTGTGTGTGAAAATTGTAAAACCAATTTAATTGTTGGGGTTTTCGGGAGAAGTGGGGCCCCAATGGGGGAAGTCAGGGTCCCTAGGGCAACTATTGTGCCCCAGTTGCCCTCTAGAATGAGCCCTGTGCCACCTGTGCTAAGCAGCCGTTTTCTGTAATTCCCTTGGTTCACTTAAGACAGGTTTGACTATATATATATATCTATCAGACACAGTGACTCAAATACACAATTTAAACATCTTCCTTTCTTTTAAGCATGCTATTTTGTGATAAGCTACCATATTTTACTCAACTTGTTCCCACATAGAGCCTTAAGCTTACTGTACTTACTCGCCTATACGACAGAATTGTTATCACCAGATTATTGTCTCAAAGTGATAAGTTTTATACAAGGGGAACTTACTTGCATGTAAGTGAGTTTTGGGGTTCACAAGTCATTATATACAAGGGGTACTTACTTGTATGTAAGTGAGTTTTGGGGTTCACAAGTCATTATATACAAGGGGAACTTACTTGTATGTAAGTGAGTTTTGGGGTTCACAAGTCATTATATACAAGGGGAACTTACTTGTATGTAAGTGAGTTTTGGGGATCACAAGTCATTATATACAAGGGGTACTTACTTGTATGTAAGTGAGTTTTGGGGTTCACAAGTCATTATATACAAGGGGAACTTACTTGTATGTAAGTGAGTTTTGGGGTTCACAAGTCATTATATACAAGGGGAACTTACTTGTATGTAAGTGAGTTTTGGGGTTCACAAGTCATTATATACAAGGGGTACTTACTTGTATGTAAGTGAGTTTTGGGGTTCACAAGTCATTATATACAAGGGGAACTTACTTGTATGTAAGTGAGTTTTGGGGTTCACAAGTCATTATATACAAGGGGTACTTACTTGTATGTAAGTGAGTTTTGGGGTTCACAAGTCATTATATACAAGGGGTACTTACTTGTATGTAAGTGAGTTTTGGGGTTCACAAGTCATTATATACAAGGGGTACTTACTTGTATGTAAGTGAGTTTTGGGGTTCACAAGTCATTATATACAAGGGGAACTTACTTGTATGTAAGTGAGTTTTGGGGTTCACAATTCATTCTATACAAGGGGTACTTACTTGTATGTAAGTGAGTTTTGGGGATCAAACTCCTCCTGTAGTTCTTGTCGGCACCAGTCCAACAACAGCTTCTTCCCGATACCCACACTCCGCTGGTAGGGACTACTGCCTGAAAAGTAACAACAAAATTAACAAGCATTCACGAGCATAACATAAAATATTCCAAATCCAACATGACGGTAATTCTTGGCAATTTTCAAATATAACATTTATTAATAATAATCTGATATTCATGAACATTTTCAACACTGATATTGACTCCAAACTAAAGCAACATTCTAAAGCATTGCATTTCAGACTTATCGGTAGTTTAAACAATATTTTATTTAAGAATGGTACATAACATAAAAATAGTTGCAATAGCACAGTTAGGATTGGGGAAAACGTTACATGGTAACTTATTCGAATCCCTTTCCTTATTTCAGACTTGCAGTGGCCATTAACATGAACAAACATAAATATTGCGCCAAGTGACACACATTTAAATACAGCTGAAACAAATGTGCTTAACTCTTTCACCGCCAATATCGCATAAAAGCGACTTTGTAAAAAAGTAGAGAACCCGATCGGACAGAACAGAACATGCCGTCTGATCAGGCTATATGCTGATTGCTCTTCAGACAGTGGAGCTGAAGTACCTGTCCAAATAGCAAACAACATAGATCCTGATCAGACGCGGCGCTACGCCGCGGCTGATCTGGATCTATGTTGTTTGCACATGCTCTGAATTTATTCGGCGCTGAAAGACTTAATACTCAACAAAATACAAATATAATTGAAAATAAACTTTCCATTTTTTTTGGTATTATCTATGTAACCCTATTTGCAAATACCAATTCTGTAACAAAATCAACATACACTGACTGGTATATGTGAACATATACGTATAGATGGGTTAGTGGTCCAGTGGCTAACACGCTGGACTGCGAGTCCAAATATTACATGCTCGATCTTCCATCTGACCCTAATAATAGTAACAGTATTTCAGATAGGACTATAAACCGAGTTCTCGTGTATCGGTGCTATACACCGGGCATGTATCGGTGCTATACACCGGGCATGTATCGGTGCTATACATCGGGCATGTATCGGTGCTATACACCGGGCATGTATCGGTGCTATACACCGGGCATGTATCGGTGCTATACACCGGGTATGTATCGGTGCTATACACTGGGCATGTATCGGTGCTATACACCGGGCATGTATCGGTGCTATACACCGGGCATGTATCGGTGCTATACACCGGGCATGTATCGGTGCTATACACCGGGCATGTACAATAACCAGGGATGCTTGTGGAATTGGAGCGTCCTCTGTATCGTGCACTATCCTCCAAACAATACAATGAGTAATAGAATGTGTGTATTTTGAAGATAAATGTATTTACATGTAGAATGTGTGTATTTTGAAGATAAATGTAGAATGTGTGTATTTTGAAGATAAATGTCTTTGCATGTAGAATGTGTGTATTTTGAAGATAAATGTCTTTGCATGTAGAATGTGTGTATTTTGAAGATAAATGTAGAATGTGTGTATTTTGAAGATAAATGTAGAATGTGTGTATTTTGAAGATAAATGTCTTTGCATGTAGAATGTGTGTATTTTGAAGATAAATGTCTTTGCATGTAGAATGTGTGTATTTTGAAGATAAATGTAGAATGTGTGTATTTTGAAGATAAATGTATTTACAGAGAGAGAGAGAGAAGAGGCAATGTGGATTTAAGTGCATTCTTAATGGAATCCATCACTATGAGGGAGGGAGGGAGGGAGGAGAGGAGAGGAGAGGAGAGGAGAGGAGAGAGAGGAGAGGAGAGGAGAGAGAGGAGAGGAGAGGAGAGGAGAGGAGAGGAGAGGAGAGGAGAGGAGAGGAGAGGAGAGGAGAGGAGAGAGAGAAGAGGCAATGTGGATTTAAGTGCATTCCTAATGGAATCCATCACTATGAGGGAGGGAGAGGGAGGGGAGAGAGACAGAGAGAGAGATAGAAGAGGCAATGTGGAGAGAGAGAAGAGGCAATGTAGATTTAAGTGCATTCCTGATGGAATCCATCACTATGAGGGAGAGAGAAGAGGCAATGTGGATTTAAGTATCTTGTATAAACCTTATCAAATCTCAGTGAACAAGTACTTACTCAGGCACGGGACTGTATTAACGTAATCCCAAAATAAAACTCCAAAATATTTACTGAAGCTTAATTTACACCGCACCTCAAATAACGGAATCCCATTTTACTTATGCACACTCTACCAAGGCAAATAAGATTTCAATAAAAAAAAGAGTCAACACCAGTTCTTCCATCCAAGATCCATATTTTTAAACATTTTAATGTACTGACATTAAATGCCGAAAATCTAAACTCAATATACAAAAATAAAACTCCATAATTTATTATTCAGTCATCTTAATTTAAAAGTCAATATACATGGGTCGCCTGTGAATTTGAAGTTCACACAATTAGACTGGTCTCTGAATACTAAATTGCAGACTACCCATGATCATTGAATGCATGTTATCATAGGAGTATGTTGTTAGATTCAATACAATCAGTGTTGCATAGGCGTGCCTTCTGGTACAAGGCTCAGCATGTCGCTAGATACAGGCTTAAATCACTGTAAATCCGCAGTACAGCTGGGACGTTACTGTATTTTGGGTAGAGTATAGTATTATTGATTGACCCGCGATCATTTGATCGAATCATCTACATGGTGTATCAAAGATCAATCAAATGCATTGAAATTAAGATACGCATGTTTTTCAAAGTCAGAAAATTATGGATCATCAAGTTTTAGATATAAATGTTAAGTTGAAGTGGACAAGACTTAGTTTAAACTTTATTTATTTTACAACGATTGCGAAGCAAGTTTCAACAACTTATATTGATCACTCTTGTTGGCTCGGATGAAAGCGTATATGTGGTCATTCATGTGGGGAGGAAACAGGAGTACCCGGAGAAAACCCACCTGTCCGATCTGGCGACCACCCTACCATCTCACATACTTCCCGGTCCGAGGATCAAACCCGGGTTGCATTGGTGGGAAGCACGCGCTAACAACTGCGCTAATCGGACAGCCTTACAACTGGAAAAGATGTACGACCATGGGAACATTTATATTCCTCATTTTTTCATTAAACAGAAACCACCAACAAATACTTCAAATAGATGTTTTTCTATCATTTTCTTTACTGCAATATTCTATTGACGTTAAACCACATTTTATTTGTCATAGCAATTAAACTTAGCACTTAAGATAATCAAAATATTACTGAAGATTTAATTTGACAGAGTAATTTATTAACTCTTTGCATGCTGGGTAAAATAAAGGCTATAAATAGTTCAAATAATTGTAGCAGACGACAGTTTTTATTTGCAACTGAAAACTCCGGAATAATATCATGGAATTTCATTAGAATTGTGTTGTAATGATACAATTCTAATTAAATTACACGACATTTTAACCCTTTCCCTCATAGAAGCACCTCTTGACGCCATTACCAATACAACATACATTGACAATGTAGTAGTCAAACCAATGTTCATAATAAAGGCCAGAATCTCATGTAGTCCCAGTAATATCTATGGAGGTGGGATAGTTATACTTTTTGGAGGATAGTGCAAGGAAAGTTCTTATAACTTATATTAATCATGCTTTGAGACCTCATTCTTGATGGAATCCATTGCCATGAGGAAGAGAGAAGAGGCAACGTCGAATTTAAATGCCTTGTCTAAAGGCACAATCGCAACGGCTCAAGAAGGGCTCGAATTACGGACCTTTCACGCCTGAAGTGAACAGGCTACCACTGTGCTATCATGACTTGTGTCATGGATGTGCGATTAGCGCAGTGGTTAGTTATCACACTCGCTTCTCACCAATGCAAACTGGGTTCGAACCTCGGAGAGGGAAGTATGTGAGATGGTATGGTGGTCGCCAGATCAGACAGGTGGGCTTTCTCCGGGTACTCCGATTTCCTCCCACACAAATCACATTTACGCTTTCATATGCGCCAATGAGAATGACTAGTATAAGTTGTTAAAAACTAATCGTTGTAAAATAAATAATAACTGTTCTTTTACATGCCCAGTGTATGACACATGAGACTTCGGTTTGTAATCCCATCTTATTGGGGTATAACAGGGGATCGAACGTGCAGTACATGGATTCACAGTCCAACGTGTTAACTGTGGGAGATTACTAGAAAATAAATTGATATGCTCCGGCCGGAGAGGAGATAACAGTAACAGAATGAGATACAAGAAAGTAAATTGCTATGCTCCGGCAGGAGAGGAGATAACAGTAACAGAATGAGATACAAGAAAGTAAATTGCTATGCTCCGGCAGGAGAGGAGATAACAGTAACAGATACAAGAAAGTAAATTGATATGCTCCGACCGGATAGGAGATAACAGTAACAGATACAAGAAAGTAAATTGATATGCTCCGGCTGGAGAGGAGATAACAGATACAAGAAAGTAAATTGATATGCTCCGGCCGGATAGGAGATAACAGTAACAGATACAAGAAAGTAAATTGATATGCTCCGGCCGGATAGGAGATAACAGTAACAGATACAAGAAAGTAAATTGATATGCTCCGGCTGGAGAGGAGATAACAGATACAAGAAAGTAAATTGATATGCTCCGGCCGGAGAGGAGATAACAGTAACAGACACAAGAAAGTAAATTGATATGCTCCGGCAGGAGAGGAGATAACAGTAACAGATGCAAGAAAGTAAATTGATATGCTCCGGCTGGAGAGGAGGTAACAGTAACAGATACAAGAAAGTAAATTGATATGCTCCGGCTGGATAGGAGATAACAGATGCAAGAAAGTAAATTGATATGCTCCGGCAGGAGAGGAGATAACAGATGCAAGAAAGTAAATTGATATGCTTCGGCAGGAGAGGAGATAACAGATACAAGAAAGTAAATTGATATGCTCCGGCTGGAGAGGAGATAACAGATACAAGAAAGTAAATTGATATGCTCCGGCCGGAGAGGAGATAACAGTAACAGATACAAGAAAGTAAATTGATATGCTCCGGCCGGAGAGGAGATAACAGTAACAGATACAAGAAAGTAAATTGATATGCTCCGGCCGGAGAGGAGATAACAGTAACAGATACAAGAAAGGAAATTGCTATGCTCCGGCTGGAGAGGAGATAACACTAACAGATACAAGAAAGTAAATTGATATGCTCCGGCCGGATAGGAGATAACAGTAACAGATACAAGAAAGTAAATTGATATGCTCCGGCCGGATAGGAGATAACAGTAACAGATACAAGAAAGTAAATTGATATGCTCCGGCCGGATAGGAGATAACAGATACAAGAAAGGAAATTGCTATGCTCCGGCTGGAGAGGAGATAACACTAACAGATACAAGAAAGTAAATTGATATGCTCCGGCCGGATAGGAGATAACAGTAACAGATACAAGAAAGTAAATTGATATGCTCTGGCCGGAGAGGAGATAATAGATGCAAGAAAGTAAATAGATATGCTCCGGCCTGTGAACAGACTCAGATGACATGCATACTGGCATTCCAGAGTATTACGGCACAATATGTTACTATGGTTACCTATAGAATGTACGGAATAGTTCAGGATAATGAGCCACAGTACATCTAGGATTGATTTGATATCGCCATCGAGAATATCTGAAAAATACAAGTCAAAATATGTACCATGTCATAAAAGAAATAGAGTACATTTGTGGATTAAAGGGCAATAACTCTGGTATTACTGGATTTATCCTGACAAAAAATGCACATGCACCACAAAACAATGGTGATACATATTTATTTTAAGTTTCATAAAATTCTACCTAGTGGTCGGTCTAAATAATATTTATTGCAAAATATGAATCACATATAACATACAACAGCATACAGAATACATAAGCATCCACGAGTTATTATTGAGAAGGGAATTTTAGTCAATTAACCCATTCAACACCAAGTAACTGACATGGACTGGTCCATAATATTTTTAGACCAATAAATTAATAAGAAAATTACATTTGGACCAGTTCATTTATCAAAATGGGTAATTTTGTCAAAAATAGTAATATTACTGGCACAAAGTGCAGATCCTGATGAGACAGCTCATAATGAGCCATTCTAAATCTATTTAGAGGTCTGTGGTGTTGTAAGGGTTAAACTAGTTCTTGGAATGTTACTCTAAGTGTTTGCTATGTAAAATTTAATCATCGAGATCCTTTGAACATATAGTCTACATCCGCTATGTCAAAGTCGGTGATGTCGAATTCTCCGGTTATCTCGAAGTCGGATCAGAGTCCAATTTCAGACACTATCATTTTACATAAAACTGGTTAAGTCAAACTTCGGTTATGTCAAAGTATTTTGTTCGGGCCGACGGAATTCGACATAACGGATGTAGACTGTATATGCGATGTTACTAAATAAACCGCGTGGTATTATTGACACGGTATAGAAACGCGTGCAATTTGTGACGTCAAACAACAACTGTAACCAATCTGAGTTTAGTCAAGCATAGTAAATGCAAGAATGATCATTTTACATAGTAATATTATTTCATCTGCAATAAAAGAGACTGACGTAAAAGTTATTCACATTCAAACGGTTGGTGACCGAATACCGGTACGCCCATGGTACCGGAATGTAAAGGACTGCATTTACCGGAATGTTAACGAGTAAATTTACCGGAATGTTAACGAGTACATTTACCAGAATGTAAACACAGTAGACTGGAAGATACTCAACATTGCCCAGTATAATAACAAGGTAAATATTTTTTTAATTATCTAGCAACTTTAAATAATTTCAACTCGTCATGATCAGTGGGCAAGTGGAATGTTCAACTTGTGTCTGAATAATTCAAAGAATTGTTAGCAATAAATCATGTATAAGAGAGAGCTCAGCTGGTACCTCACAGCTGGTATAGTGCAGCAGGCATAGCTCAGCTGGTAAAGCTCAGCTGGTAATGCACAGCTAGTAGAGCTCAGCTGGTACAGCACATCTGAATGAGCTCAGCTGGTAGAGCTCAGCTGGTACAGCACAGCTGGTATAGCGCAGCTGGTATAGCTCAGCTGGTACAGTGCAACTGGTAGAGCACAGCTGGTATAGCCCAGCTGGTACAGTGCAACTGGTATAGCGCAGCTGGTATAGCTCAGTTGGTACAGTGCAACTGGTATAGCCCAGCTGGTATAGCTCAGCTGGTATAGCGCAGCTGGTATAGCTCAGCTGGTACAGTGCAACTGGTAGAGCGCAGCTGGTATAGCTCAGCTGGTACATTGCAACTGGTAGAGCGCAGCTGGTACAACGCAGTTGGTACAATGCAGCCGGTACAGTGCAGCTGGTACAATGCAGCTGGTACAGTGCAACTAGTACAACGCAGTTGGTACAATGCAGTTGGTACAATGCAGCTGGTATAGCTCAGCTGGTACAGTGCAGCTGGTACAACGCAGCTGGTACAATGCAGCTGGTATAGCTCAGCTGGTACAGTGCAACTGGTATAGCGCAGCTGGTATGGCTCAGCTGGTACAGTGCAACTGGTATAGCTCAGCTGGTACAGTGCAACTGGTATAGCTCAGCTGGTATAGCTCAGCTGGTACAGTGCAACTGGTATAGCTCAGCTGGTACAGTGCAGCTGGTACAATGCAGCTGGTACAACACAGCTGGTATAGATCAGCTGGTACAGTGCAGCTGGTACAATGCAGCTGGTATAGCTCAGCTGGTACAGTGCAACTGGTATAGCTCAGCTGGTATAGCTCAGCTGGTACAATGCAGCTGGTATAGCTCAGCTGGTACAGTGCAACTGGTAGAGCGCAGCTGGTATAGCTCAGCTGGTACATTGCAACTGGTAGAGCGCAGCTGGTACAACGCAGTTGGTACAATGCAGCCGGTACAGTACAGCTGGTACAATGCAGCTGGTACAATGCAGCTGGTATAGCTCAGCTGGTACAGTGCAACTGGTATAGCTCAGCTGGTATAGCTCAGCTGGTACAGTGCAACTGGTATAGCTCAGCTGGTACAACGCAGCTGGTACAACACAGCTGGTATAGCTCAGCTGGTACAGTGCAGCTGGTACAATGCAGCTGGTATAGCGCAGCTGGTATAGCTCAGCTGGTACAGTGCAGCTGGTATAGCTCGGCTGGTATAGCTCAGCTGGTACAGTGCAGCTGGTACAATGCAGCTGGTATAGCTCAGCTGGTACAGTGCAACTGGTAGAGCGCAGCTGGCATAGCTCAGCTTGTACATTGCAACTGGTAGAGCGCAGCTGGTACAACGCAGTTGGTACAATGCAGCCGGTAC
Source organism: Archivesica marissinica (assembly GCA_014843695.1). Classification (NCBI taxonomy): domain Eukaryota; kingdom Metazoa; phylum Mollusca; class Bivalvia; order Venerida; family Vesicomyidae; genus Archivesica; species Archivesica marissinica. Next base: position 3,224,842 of record CM026389.1, on the reverse strand, counting down.
AGTGCAGCTGGTACAATGCAGCTGGTACAATGCAGCTGGTACAGTGCAACTGGTACAACGCAGCTGGTATAGCTCAGCTGGTACAGTGCAGCTGGTACAACGCAGCTGGTACAGTGCAACTGGTATAGCGCAGCTGGTATAGCTCAGCTGGTACAGTGCAACTGGTATAGCTCAGCTGGTACAGTGCAACTGGTATAGCTCAGCTGGTATAGCTCAGCTGGTACAGTGCAACTGGTATAGCTCAGCTGGTACAGTGCAGCTGGTACAACGCAGCTGGTACAGCACAGCTGGTATAGCTCAGCTGGTACAGTGCAGCTGGTACAATGCAGCTGGTATAGCGCAGCTGGTATAGCTCAGCTGGTACAGTGCAGCTGGTATAGCTCGGCTGGTATAGCTCAGCTGGTACAGTGCAGCTGGTACAACGCAGCTGGTATAGCTCAGCTGGTACAGTGCAACTGGTAGAGCGCAGCTGGCATAGCTCAGCTTGTACATTGCAACTGGTAGAGCGCAGCTGGTACAACGCAGTTGGTACAATGCAGCCGGTACAGTGCAGCTGGTACAATGCAGCTGGTACAATGCAGCTGGTACAGTGCAACTGGTACAACGCAGCTGGTATAGCTCAGCTGGTACAGTGCAGCTGGTACAACGCAGCTGGTACAGTGCAACTGGTATAGCGCAGCTGGTATAGCTCAGCTGGTACAGTGCAACTGGTATAGCTCAGCTGGTACAGTGCAACTGGTATAGCTCAGCTGGTATAGCTCAGCTGGTACAGTGCAACTGGTATAGCTCAGCTGGTACAGTGCAGCTGGTACAACGCAGCTGGTACAGCACAGCTGGTATAGCTCAGCTGGTACAGTGCAGCTGGTACAATGCAGCTGGTATAGCGCAGCTGGTATAGCTCAGCTGGTACAGTGCAACTGGTATAGCTCAGCTGGTACAGTGCAACTGGTACAACACAGCTGGTATAGCGCAGCTGGTATAGCTCAGCTGGTACAGTGCAACTGGTATAGCTCAGCTGGTATAGCTCAGCTGGTACAGTGCAGCTGGTACAATGCAGCTGGTATAGCGCAGCTGGTATAGCTCAGCTGGTACAACACAGCTGGTATAGCACAGCTGGTACAGTGCAGCTGGTACAGTGCAGCGGGTACAGTGCAGCTGGTACAATACAGCTGGTACAATGTAGCTGGTACAATGCAGCTTGTACAGTACAGCTGGTACAGTGCAGCTGGTTCAACACAGCTGGTACAGTGCAGCTGGTACCATACAGCTGGTACAATGCAGCTGGTACAACACAGCTGATATAGTACAGCTGGTACAGTGCAGCTGGTACAATACAGCTGATACAACGCAGCTGGTACAGTACAGCTGGTACAGTGCAGCTGTTACAACACAGCTGGTATAGCGCAGCTGGTACACTGCAGCTGATACAGTGCTACAGTGATACACTCAATGATCCTTTAATCTCGTCTTTAGTGAATACTTTATACAAAATCTACATATCAAAAACTTGAATCACAAGATTAATAGTATGTAAATCCTAGCATCATTACCACTTTCAAGTTTAAACTTTATTTATTTTACAATGATTGTGACAATGTAGTAGTCAAACCAATGTTCATAATAAAGGCCAGAATCTCATGTAGTCACAGTAATATCTATGGAGATGGTGATAGATATGGCGACTACTTATCCACTGCATGATAGCTAAATGACTGCCGTTTGTTATGGAGTTATTATAGTATATTAACCTAAATCTCTATCAATAAATGGGTTAAAATGCCTCAGAATAGCAGCTTCAGTGATATAGATGGCAACAAAATCTTCCGGGGTGGGGAGGATACCACCAGACCCACTATCCTAATGGTGCCTACACACATGAAGCTGAAGCCATGCCCACGTTAAGAAACAGAATGAGAACGGCAGGAAGTAAGAGGGGCAATAACTCAGGGTTTGTCTTAGATTCTGGGCGGCAAAGAACGCTGTATCCAAGCAACAGATTATTTCAAAAACATACAAATTGTCCCAGTTTTACAAGAAATCGGGAAGGGCCGTAACTAATGTTGCTAGAACTTTTGTGAATGCCATTACATACAGGATTTCTGGATTAAAATAACAGATTTTTTAAGAACAATGTTGCAAACACCAGACACAATAGCATTATATATGAAATGAATATAAATTATATCATACTACTCGCTAAATATTTCATCTTTAAATGCAAATGCAAGAAGACTATACCTACTGACGTCCAATTTGTCGCTTATTTTAAAAGGAAAATAAAAATTGAAGAAACAAAAACAAACAAAATACTTTCAATGATAAATGGAGACAGTTTTTGAATCTTCTCATTTAACCTTTCCATAAATGTATAATATATATAGACAACCATCCACACTTATCTTTCTTTCACTGATACTTCCTACTTTCTTTTGCTAACCTTATTTCTTTTTCTCTTTTATTCAAAATTCCTGAAACTTTCCTTTTAGTATACATAAGGTTATTACTTAAATGCTGTACATCATATATTATGATTGTGTATAACATGAAAATATCAAGTATGGCTTGTGTTGGTTGTTAGTACTTGCCATTTCAAATGGATATGGCTTTTTTTCCAATATATGTACATGTTTTGAGTATGTGTAACTAGTATGTATATTGATCAGGAAATAAATATTGAAAAAAAGAAGAAAAAAAGAACTTGTGGCTAGACCCGTTTGCTTTTCATGAAATTGTCATGTCTTGTATTATATATATGTAAAATGAGTTGAGCAATAAAATATGATTAAACTTACAAGAAATTAGAGTGAGTAAGTGAGTATTTGGTTTAACTCTTTCAGCGCCGAATAAATTCAGAGCATTTGCAAACATCATAGATCTAGATCATCCTCGGCACAACGCCGAGTTTGATCAGGGATCTATGTTGTTTGCTATACCGACAGGTGCTTCAGCTCTACTGTCTGAAGAGCAATCAGCATATATCCTGATCAGATGGCATGCTCTGTTCTGTCTAATTGGGTTCTCTGCTTTTTGCAAAGTCTGGCAGTGAAAGAGTTAACGGCGCATCAGAAATTAAAATTAACACACAGGCCACAGTGCACATAGATTCTGGGCACAAAGAGAAAAAAACGAAGATTTATTTTGAAAAGCAAAGCTATATTAACCCATTCCTTCATAGAGATTTAGGTTAATATATGTTATGTTATATTTCGGGTCTTATCCCATTCATCAGCATCATTTGGGCTTGGTACTTGGGTGCACAAACCTCCGTAAGAAACTGCCAACTTTTTCATATAAATGAGACATGGCCTGAGCAGGGCTCAAACCTGTGACCATCAGTGATGATAGGTTACAGTGGTATACAAGTCAGCGACCGTAACCACTCGACCACGGAGGCGGACTTAGGTTAATATACTATCATATCTCCATTCAAACGACAGCCATTTAGCTATCATGCAGTGGATAAGTAGTCGCCATATCTATCCCATCTCCATAGATATTACTGGGACTACATGAGATTCTGGCCTTTATTATGAACATTGGTTTGGCTACTACATTGTCAATGTATATCGTATTGGTAATAGCGTCAAGAGGTGCTTCTATGAGGTAAAGGGTTAATTATGAACATTGGTTTGGCTACTACATTGTCAATGTATATCGTATTGGTAATGGCGTCAAGAGGTGCTTCTATGAGGGAAAGGGTTATAGAAACAAAAAGGAGCTTAATATGATGTACGTGTTGTATTATGTCAACAAGGCTTCCGCAGCATCACAATCATGATAGTTCTATTAACCTGCCGAATAAATTGGACGGAATGTGCAAACAACATAGATCCAGATCAGCCGCGTCTGGGACCAAGAAATTTGTTCGGTTTGGAGAGAATTCCAGCTTAGAGTGGTACCGCTTTTGAAGGGATTTCACTGTATTGAGAAATATTCAAGACTCTAGACTCAAGATAAAGATTTATCACCAAGTTTTTCATTAATATAGATATTCTCAATGACATCAGTTACGCCTTCAATGACATTATATTCCATTCAAACATACATAACAGTGCAACACTATTCACAGCCAAGAAGCAATTTGAGCAGAATTTGCATGAAATGTTCATTTGAGGTTTTTATGTTTCACTAAAGGAATGAATGTTTATTACGCTGGAGGTGATCAATTTCTGTTTAATTTCCTTTATCAGATAAGCCTCTCTGCAAACCATATGCCTGCCAATAAAATGGAATATAAATGAGCTTATTTTGGGTTATAATGATTAATCAATACTTATATAAAATTAGCCACTTAAAAAGTCCTGATAATGTTTTTCTGAAGTAGAATTATCTCCCTTTGAATCGTTCGACATATATTTCCATTCAAGACTGTTAGAGTTATATTTCTTGAATGGTAAAATAATCAATATAACAGGAATGGTAATCTCCCTTGTATGTTCTGTAAAAAATATGTTAATGGGAAGATTTAATCATGTCAATGCAATGGGAAAATCAAATATAGCAGGGCTCATTCTTCGTTAGAATTTTTGGGAGAAGTGAGAAAGTGTGTGATTTGCGTCTTTAACTGGTGTTATTTAATAAAATTGTAAAAAAAGAGTTAAAATACACAATATGACCATTAAATAGAACATTTGAATAGAAGCAGTGCTATTGAATGAGCCAGGACAACATTTTGAATGAAAATTGTAAAATAAAAGGGAGAAGTGGGGCCCACAGGGAGGCTAAATCAGGGTCTTTAGGGTGACTATTTCGCAAAAGTTGCCCTCTAGAATGAGTCCTGCATAGAAGGCAAGAAAACATGAACCTAGACAGATAGCTAGTAAATCAAAAGATGCACTCCTATAGGAGAAGCAATAGTCTGCTAGAAATAGTACCCCAAAGGAAAACAAAATAGACTGTTCTGAAATAAAACAAAAGAAAGCACACCAGGAAATGTTGTCCTAAGCAGAATATGAAAGTTCAGTATATGCTAAGAGATCATAATTAAGATAATGAAAAACTCACAGCAAAGAAACATGATGCTCATGTCAGTGTAGAGAAATGCTGTCATTGTATTGTTGATGCTAATATTAAGAAAGGAGGTGTGTTGGTGTTAGTGCAATGAAATTAGAAAATGTTGATGTTGGTGAAATTAAATTAGAAAATGTTGATGTTGGTGTAATGAAATTAGAAATTGTTGGTGTAATGAAATGAAAATGTTGATGTTGGTGTAATGAAATTAGAAAATGTTGATGTTGGTGCAATGAAATGAGAAACAGTTGATGTTGGTGCAATGAAATTAGAAATTGTTGGTGTAATGAAATTAGAAAATGTTGATGTTGGTGTAATGAAATTAGAAAATGTTGGTGTAATGAAATTAGAAAATGTTGATGTTGGTGTAATGAAATTAGAAAACGTTGATGTTGGTGAAATTAAATTAGAAAATGTTGATGTTGGTGTAATGAAATTAGAAAATGTTGATGTTGGTGTAATGAAATTAGAAAACGTTGATGTTGGTGAAATTAAATTAGAAAATGTTGATATTGGTGTAAATGAAATTAGAAAATGTTGGTGTAATGAAATTAGAAAATGTTGATGTTGGTGTAATGAAATTAGAAAACGTTGATGTTGGTGAAATTAAATTAGAAAATGTTGATGTTGGTGCAATGAAATGAGAAACAGTTGATGTTGGTGTCAAGAAATTAGAAAGAAGTGATGCACAGAAATTGTTGATGGCGAATATAAAGAAAGGACATGATAAAAAAGACTTCCCTTTTAAAAAAAGCATGTTCTAGATTCAGAAGTAAGAACGATGAAATTACATAACAAATATAGAGACTGAAGAAGATTACACTGCAAAAAAGTCAAACAACAGATTATCAAACACACATGACTGTTATAATGGATTTTGACAAATAAATGCTGCAAAACATGAGATGTTAGTGGGGTAATGGGGGTGGGGTGTTCATGTATCAATGGGGTGGTGGGGGTGTTGATGAATCAATGGGATAATGGGGTGTTGGTTGATGTATCAAGTCCCTCTATCCTTCAACTTACTCTTCTGCCATTTCATCCAGTCTAAAATTATCAAAGTCGGTTATAAATATAGTATCAATGCAGACAATGAATGACCATGTCCTAATATATTATGGCATATACTTTACTTACGTTGTTTAATGTCAATGATGTTGTTGATGGTAATGATGTATATAACGATTATGATGATACTAAAGACGACAATGATGATGATGATGGTGGTGATTATGGTGATTATAGCGCCATGTCTGATCAGTATTTATGTTACTTGCTATTCAACCAAGTGTTTTAGATCCACTTTCCGAATAGCAAACAGCATAGAGCCTGATCTTGATGTATGGTGTTTTCAAAAACAAAATATGGTTTCCAACACAGTAAGGGTTAATCCACAAGCATACCAGTACTGATTCTAGGTAGGAATGGCTTACATAATTGATCAATTCTGCCGTATTTATGACCCTTAATTATACTGCTGCTTTAACCCACAGTAACTGACATGGACTGGTCCATGATATATTTAGACAAATAAATTAATCAGAAAAAAACATTTGGACCAGTTTATTTATCAAAAAGGGTAATTTTGTCTAAAAATAGTAACAGTACGGGCAAAAAGTGCAGATCCTGATCAGATGACTCGCTACGAACCGACTCATCTGGATCTACACTTTTTGTAAGCCTATTTAGAAGTCTGTAGTGATATAAGGGTTAAACCAAGCAATTAACGAAAATGTATTTGATTGAAACAATTTCACAATCTTTTTCTCTAATCAGCATAAATCAAGCGTTCCGTAAGCCTGAAATTGGAATAATCCCACATGGAATTATGCGATCATTAAGATTGGATTACATGACTGCCATTCACAATAAAGCTTAAAATTCCATTCTACGTAAAGTACGATATTGTAGTTTTTACCTTGTGAAAGTTTTGCACAAAGACGTAATTTAAGCTGAAGGCGTGTAGCTGAAATCTTGGCGTTATCTGATATTTCTTATTGTTTCCAACAATTACAGCTGACTACTACCACATATCTGCTAACAATATACAAGTTGGTGTTTTTTGTCTTTGCCTAAATGGCAGTCAACTCAAATTTGCATAAACTGGCAGTTTGACATAGTATTTCACTTTTCACACTTTGAAAATATTTTCAAATTTTGAAAGTTAGAGAAAACGAAAACAATGACAACTAAGCCTTTAGATTATCAAGATTTTTGTTTTTGCTGTCAGCTTTGTCCGTGGGCAAAGCACAATTACTGTCGAGACCTAAAAATAGAATGACAGAATACTTATTTGTTCAGATACTACTATAAAGGCTACAAGCCAACATTGATACACAGGCAGATCTGTAGTCCAGTGGTAATACGCTGGACTGGTAATCCAGGGATCGCAGGTTCGATCCCCCGTCTGACCCTAATAAAATTAACTGTCTTTCAGATGGAATTTTAAGCCGAGGTCTTGTGTCGGTGCTGTACACCATGCATGTAAAAGAACAAGAGGAGACTCTGGAATGGCTCTCTCTCTGTATCATTGCACTATCCTCCAAAAATCTAAAATGACTAATTTCTTCAGGAGGCGTCGCTCATATGAGCAACCGGTAGCGACGATAAATAAACGTAAAACACACACACAATATTGCTAAATATCCGTTTTATTATGTTTTTTGTTCGTAGAACATCCCATTTCATTTATTTACTATAATTATGTGGAAAACTCGTAACTTTTTAAATTAGCTTAATTTGCAATATGAACAGTCAAACCTGCCTTAAGCAGCCAGCTAAGGGAATCACAGAAAGACAGGTTTGACTGTACTAATATTTTTAATATTTACATCAGCATTTAAATCAGCTTATGTTTAACCTGCCGAATAAATTGGACGGAATGTGCAAACAACATAGATCCAGATTAGCTACGGCGTAACAGAGCGTCTGATCAGGATTTATGCTGTTTGCTATTCAGACAATATTCAGACAAGTATTTAGCTCCACTATCAGAATAGCAAACAACATAGAGCCTGATTAGATGCCATGTTCTATGCCATCTGATCTGGCTCTATGCTGTTTGAAAAAGCGACTTTAGTTGTGAACGGTTAGACAATCTTTAAAGAAACAGTTTTATCTATACTGAGTCAAAAAAGAAACGATACCAAACTAAAAATGACGTAAAACGGATAAAACCATAGAAAGGTTTAATATATTATTACGTATCAGTACCGGGTATCTTATTGCAACGTCAGCCAACCATAAACACAGGTAAATAAACACCCGATAATCCGGGAACGCCGAATTTCCGATTTTCACGTGCTCCTCAACAAAGACAACTTCCTACACATTTACAAATCGGAAACCGGTTTATTGTACTGGTATTGCATTATCATCGAGGAAAAACACCTTACATACCCATTGTTACCTCTAACAAAATGCCTAGGCTAAACCGCAATCAGAGAATGCGTGCCATTGGCATGATTGACGGCGGTTTACGTCAGCGTGACATCGCAAATCGACTCTGGGTTACGCGGATCACGATAACACGTCTACTTCGACGTTATCGAACACATGGATCGGTGGACGACCGTCCAAGATTTGGTCGACCACGTGTGATGACGCGTGAACAGGACCGTCACATTCGGACGTCACATTTACGTGACCGGTTCCTACCTGCTACGCACACAGCTGCCGTTACTCCTGGGATGACCAACACTCGCATCAGTGCACAAACAGTCAGGAACCGCCTCGGTGAACGTGGCATTCATGCCTATCGGCCATACGTTGGACCCATCCTGACACGACGTCACCGTGACGTACGGCGGGAATGGACGACGGAATGTGCTCGCTGGACTCGGTTACAGTGGAATTCGGTGATGTTTAGCGATGAATCGCGGTTCTGTTTGCGTCGAGCGGATGGCAGAGAGCGGGTATATCGCAGACGCGGTGAACGTTACGCCGACGCATGTGTACGTCAGGTCGATATGTTCGGGGGCGGAAACGTTATGGCGTGGGGCGGTATCACCTTCGGCAGTCGCACTGAACTGTTAGTGGTGGACGGGAACCTAAACGCCCAGCGGTACTGTGATGAGATCCTTGCGCCAGTTGTTGTGCCGTTCTTTAACGCCAACAGAAACGTCATACTGTTCCAACAGGACAACGCCAGGTGTCATACTGCTCGGATTTCCACCACATTATTGGAGCAGAACAATATTGAAACCCTGCCGTGGCCTGCTTTGTCACCAGACTTGTCACCCATAGAACATTTGTGGGATACGTTAGACTGCCGCGTCAGACAACGTCAGCTGGTAACGTTAAACCAACTGAGGGATGTTTTGCGTCAGGAGTGGACAAATATTGACCAGTAAGAGATTCAGACACTCTTCCGTTCGATGCGACGGCGGTGTATTGCAGTGAGAGACGCAAATGGTGCCCATACTCGGTATTGATGTCTGTGTGAAAACTCCATTAGACCCCTGTCCGACGAATTACGTCATCACGCAGCAGACAGTTTCGGAGGCTCATTATGCTTTATGTGCTCCTCTTTCAAACATGTTGGACTATCATCTTATGAATTTTCAAAGAATTTTCTTAATAAATGTTGAAATTATAGACACATAAACACCAGGTATCGTTTCTTTTTTGACTCAGTATATATGCATAAATTTGGAGATTTTCTACGCCAACATATTAATAAGAAAATTACATACTAAGTTTGATTGGTCAATAAAAGATGCATTATACAAAGCTGTTTTCCACCTTATATCAGATTAAATAAATATGACACATCAGGCATGCAATAAATAATGCATGTTGGGAAATCTGTTTAGAGGGTATATCAAAAGAATGTGCAAAGATCCATTATGCTGAATATCATTAGAGCTAACTGCAACAAATATGAATTCAGTCAAACTTCGTTTATGCATATTTATTTTAGCTCCATTGCGAAACAACTTCCTACAACTTATATTAATCACTCTCTCATTTCTGATGGAATCCAATGCCATGAGGGAGATAGAAGAGGCAACGTAGAATTTAAATGCCGTGCCTAAGGGCACAATCGTACTGGCTCCCGAACTCGAACTCCGGACCTTTCGCACCTGTAGCGAAAGCAACACTACGCTATCACGACAGTCAAACCTGTGTTTCCTCTCTCTTCTACTAGACCATTCATGCTTAGAAACCTTTAAGAAACTAGTTGTTGCTCTTCATGTTGGTGGTCTCTTAACCCTTTGCAATGCTACAGGCAGATAAAATCACTTTTGCAAACAGCATAGTGACAACACACAGAATGTTCCGTCTGATCAGGCTCTATGCTGTTTGCTCTTCGGATAGTGGAGCTAAAACACTTGGGTGAATAGCAAACAACATAGATCCTGATCAGACACAGCGCTATGCCGCAGCTGATCTGGATCTATTTTGTTTGCAAATGTGATTTTATTTACTCAGCAAGCAAAGGGTGTGAGGTCTCAAGAGTGATTAATATGAGTTGTAATAAACTTGTTTCGCAATCGAGCTAAAATAAATTTGTATAAACTCACATTTTCCTACTATTGGTTCATCGGAGGAAGTCATTTGACTCAAATAGTTTATGCATGTTGCTGGATGGTCCTTTTAAAACAGCTCGCCCGCCACTGGGACAAGTGGACAAAATATCAGACACTCAATGAGGGGTATATGATATAGACATAAAAGAATATACGGAACAGATCACTATAAAAATTAAAAAATTTAAAAAAGGCCAAAAAAACCATATGTGTTTACGGTTTCGCGACAAACCTGGTTTTGTACCCCGACCCTGATTTTTTTAATGCCCAAGAGTATGGTAAAAAAATGAACAACAAAAATCCTACTGACTGACTGACCCTATTTGTTTGTATTTTGCATGAAACAGTAAATACATGTGGGTTTTTTTTGGCCTTAATTATATTTAAAAAACACAAACACTAAACATTTCTACTGAATATTAGGTTACTGTCTATTATTTGATTTATTAGATGAGTTAGAGAAACTACTTGTATACAAGGCGAGCCTTGTATTTTTTCGAAGACGAGCCTAATAAATTTTAATTCAGTAATTCAGTAACCCAATATTCTTTTTATCCAACCTTCTGATTAAAAAAAGGTTTAGTGCAGAAATATTAGATAATAATCATGAGCTGAAGTTTGTTATACATGTACAATCTGTAAACATATGACGCCATACGCACAGCATTATGATGTCACATATCTGTAAACATATGATGCCATACACGCAGCATTATGACATCACATATCTGTAAACATATGACGACATACACGCAGCATTATGACATCACATATCTGTAAACATATGATGCCATACACGCAGCATTATGACATCACATATCTGTAAACATATGATGCCATACACGCAGCATTATGACATCACATATCTGTAAACATATGATGCCATACATGCAGCATTATGACATCACATATCTGTAAACATATGACGCCATACACGCAGCATTATGGCATCACATATCTGTAAACATATGATGCCATACACGCAGCATTATGACATCACATATCTGTAAACATATGATGTCATACACGCAGCATTATGACGTCAGAAAGTTTATTAGGCATGTCGTTTTTGCAAGTCATTTGGCTACCTGCATAGAGTATGTCAAGCAACTAGGTATGATAGATGCATGCTGGGCTACCTTACTGCATAGAGTATGTCAAGCAACTAGGTACGATAGATGCATGCTGGGCTACCTTACTGCATAGATGCATGCTGGACTACCTTACTGCATAGAGTATATCAAGCAACTAGGTATGATAGATGCATGCTGGGCTACCTTACTGCATAGATGCATGCTGGGCTACCTTACTGCATAGATGCATGCTGGGCTACCTTACTGCATAGAGTATGTCAAGCAACTAGGTATGATAGATGCATGCTGGGCTACCTTACTGCATAGATGCATGCTGGGCTACCTTACTGCATAGAGTATGTCAAGCAACTAGGTAAGATAGATGCATGCTGGGCTACCTTACTGCATAGAGTATGTCAAGCAACTAGGTAAGATAGATGCATGCTGGGCTACCTTACTGCATAGATGCATGCTGGGCTACCTTACTGCATAGAGTATGTCAAGCAACTAGGTGTGATAGATGCATGCTGGGCTACCTTACTGCATAGAGTATGTCAAGCAACTAGGTATGATAGATGCATGCTGGGCTACCTTACTGCATAGATGCATGCTGGGCTACCTTACTGCATAGAGTATGTCAAGCAACTAGGTATGATAGATGCATGCTGGGCTACCTTACTGCATAGATGCATGCTGGGCTACCTTACTGCATAGAGTATGTCAAGCAACTAGGTATGATAGATGCATGCTGGGCTACCTTACTGCATAGATGCATGCTGGGCTACCTTACTGCATAGAGTATGTCAAGCAACTAGGTATGATAGATGCATGCTGGGCTACCTTACTGCATAGATGCATGCTGGGCTACCTTACTGCATAGAGTATGTCAAGCAACTAGGTATGATAGATGCATGCTGGGCTACCTTACTGCATAGAGTATGTCAAGTAACTAAGTACGATAGATGCATGCTAGGCTACCTTACTGCATAGATGCATGCTGGGCTACCTTACTGCATAGAGTATGTCAAGCAACTAGGTATGATAGATGCATGCTGGGCTACCTTACTGCATAGATGCATGCTGGGCTACCTTACTGCATAGAGTATGTCAAGCAACTAGGTATGATAGATGCATGCTGGGCTACCTTACTGCATAGATGCATGCTGGGCTACCTTACTGCATAGATGCATGCTGGGCTACCTTACTGCATAGAGTATGTCAAGCAACTAAGTATGATAGATGCATGCTGGGCTACCTTACTGCATAGATGCATGCTGGGCTACCTTACTGCATAGAGTATGTCAAGCAACTAAGTATGATAGATGCATGCTGGGCTACCTTACTGCATAGATGCATGCTGGGCTACCTTACTGCATAGAGTATGTCAAGCAACTAGGTATGATAGATGCATGCTGGGCTACCTTACTGCATAGATGCATGCTGGGCTACCTTACTGCATAGATGCATGCTGGGCTACCTTACTGCATAGAGTATGTCAAGCAACTAAGTATGATAGATGCATGCTGGGCTACCTTACTGCATAGATGCATGCTGGGCTACCTTACTGCATAGAGTATGTCAAGCAACTAAGTACGATAGATGCATGCTGGGCTACCTTACTGCATAGATGCATGCTGGGCTACCTTACTGCATATATGCATGCTGGGCTACCTTACTGCATAGAGTATGTCAAGCAACTAAGTATGATAGATGCATGCTGGGCTACATTACTGCATAGATGCATGCTGGGCTACCTTACTGCATAGATGCATACTGGGCTACCTTACTGCATAGAGTATGTCAAGCAACTAAGTATGATAGATGCATGCTGGGCTACCTTACTGCATAGAGTATATCAAGCAACTAGGTACGATAGATGCATGCTGGGTTATTACATGTGTAACTTTATCTAGTTTCTGTCCAGTCATACCTTGTGGTGTGAAGTGGAATTTTATTCCCTGAGAACGCATGTGATCCAGAGCTGCACGTAGATAGCCATGAGGTGTCGTATTCCCGGAGTTCTGTAAAAATTGTCACTATCAGTTAGTTACATAAATAATAAGGCTGTCCGATTAGCACAGTGGTTAGCACACTCGCTTCTCACCAATGCACATGGTAGCCAGATAGGACATGTGGGTTTTCTCACCAATGCATGTGGTAGCCAGATAGGACATGTGTGTTTTCTCACCAATGCACATGGTAGCCAGATAGGACATGTGGATTTTCTCACCAATGCATGTGGTAGCCAGATAGGACATGTGGGTTTTCTCACCAATGCACATGGTTGCCAGATAGGACAGGTGGATTTTCTCACCAATGCATGTGGTAGCCAGATAGGACAGGTGGATTTTCTCACCAATGCACATGATCACCAGATAGGACAGGTGGGTTTTCTCACCAATGCACATGATCACCAGATAGGACAGGTGGGTTTTCTCACCAATGCACATGATCACCAGATAGGACAGGTGGGTTTTCTCACCAATGCACATGATCACCAGATAGGACAGGTGGGTTTTCTCACCAATGCACATGATCACCAGATAGGACAGGTGGGTTTTCTCACCAATGCACGTGGTCCCCAGATAGGACAGGTGTGTTTTCTCACCAATGTACATGGTCCCCAGATAGGACAGGTGGGTTTTCTCACCAATGCACATGGTTGCCAGATAGGACAGGTTGGTTTTCTCACCAATGCACATGGTTGCCAGATAGGACAGGTGGGTTTTCTCACCAATGCTCATGGTTGCCAGATAGGACAGGTGGGTTTTCTCACCAATGCACATGGTTGCCAGATAGGACAGGTGGGTTTTCTCACCAATGCACGTGGTTGCCAGATAGGACAGGTGGGTTTTCTCACCAATGCTCGATTGCGAAACAAGTTCTTACAACTTATATTAATCACTCTCGATGAATCCATCGCCACGAGGGAGAGAGAAGAGGCAGTGTGGAATTTAAATGCCTTGCTTAGGGCACAATCATAACGGCTCCAGCTGGGCTCAAACTCCTGGCCTTTCGCATGCGCTACCACTATGCTACCACAGCGCTACCATGCACTATCACTGCGCTACCACTGCCTTCCACGTATGCTTATATTAGTCAAACATTGCATTATAGTCATTAACCCTTTCAACACCACCGACCTTTAAATAGGCTTACAAAAATCCAGATGAACCGGCTCATGACGAATAATCTGATCAGGATCTGCACTTTTTGCCAGTAATATTACTATTTTTAGACAAAATCACCCATGTTGATAAATGAACTGGTCCAAATGCAATTTTCTTATTAATTTATTGGTGTAAAAATATCATACACCAGTCCATGTCAGTTACTAGGTGTTGAATGGATTATGGTAAACATATACCAGAGCAATTTCTCTCTCTGTACTGCATTCAATTTGCTCCAAACAGATATCTAATTGTATTACAGTGGATAAAGAAAAATATTTTTGTCATCGGAGCTATCTACGATAAATACAATATTTACTACGAGTAACATGTTTTGATTACAATTTGTAACGAGAGCCTAATTGCATTACAGTGGATAATTTGTTTTTTTGTCATCGTAGCAATCTACTATAAATACAATAATTTTACTACAAGTAACTTTTTTCAATTACAATTTGTAACGAGAGCCATAAAACAGTTCTTAATCGAACTTATTTAAACTCGCTTGTACTGTGGATCAAGGATCGAGTATCAATCAATCATTCCCTACATAGACATTTAAATACATTAAATACTTTATAAGCACCTTTTACTATCAATTTAGCAATTTTCTAAAGAGATGTTCAATACCCTTTCACTTTAGGTTATAATTTCATGAATACAAACTACATTATTAGGAGATAAGATAAATGGCCTTAAGATTAACTGGTTTCAGGATATGAGTGTAAATGCAGTGATAGCGTATGTATATGACATTGGGAATAGTGGAGGTAATGAACCTTCGATGTGACACCTGGAACCGCCTTTTCCGCACTTTACAATAACAGAGGAATACACTTTACGCTTAACCCTTTCAACACTACAGATCTATAAATAGGGAGAAGAACTATATAAGTTTTCTTTCGTTCTAATCCCTTTCAGTCTACTGCTGTTAAATTATATGTAAAATGTTCATTCCTTGATTACATGTACAAATACTGAAATAAATAATGTTTAAACTAAATAGGGTTACAAAAAGTGTAGATCTGCACTTTTTGCCAGTAATATTATTATTTTTAGACAAAATTACCCATTTTGATAAATGAAATGGTCCAAATGTAATTTTCTGATTAATTTATTGGTTTAAAAATATCATGCACCTGTCCATGTCAGTTACTTGATGTTGAATGGGTTAATAGAGATTTCAATTAAACCGCTTATCTTCAAAATCCCCATTTAAAATATTTTATCGTCTGTATTTACCAACCAGTCAGTCCAATACACGTTGTGTATTTTCACACAGCAAACAGACACCTTACAAACGCGAACGACTTAACGGCCATTTAAAAATAACTTCTTAGCTTATAACAAAACTTCAATTTACATTCTATTATAAGCCATGTTATAAATTAACACAGCCTTATCCTTAATGTAAATACTTCAACCCTAAGTTACAAGCAGGAAACACTACCATTTTTGTATGCAGCCAATTTAGAACATTAAACCTGTCAATATAAGTTACTTTGTAATTTGTAGAGAAGCTGCAGGCCTCCTCCAGGTTGTAACAACTCTCAGATTTTCATCAAACTTTCCATGTATAAACTGATTTTAACTTCATCAAAAGTTCCATGCTTAAATTGATTTATCATTATACATCATGCAGACTTTCATCAAACTTTCCATGTATAAACCGATTTATCATTATACATCATGCAGACTTTCATCAAACTTTCCATGTATAAAGTGATTTATCATTATACATCATGCAGACTTTCATCAAACTTTCCATGTATAAACCGATTTATCATTATACATCATGCAGACTTTCATCAAACTTTCCATGTATAAACCGATTTATCATTATACATCATGCAGACTTTCATCAAACTTTCATTGTATAAAGTGATTTATCATTATACATCATGCAGACTTTCATCAAACTTTCCATGTATAAAGTGATTTATCATTATACATCATGCAGACTTTCATCAAACTTTCCATGTATAAACCGATTTATCATTATACATCATGCAGACTTTCATCAAACTTTCCATGTATAAACCGATTTATCATTATACACCATGCAGACTTTCATCAAACTTTCCATGTATAAAGTGATTTATCATTATACATCATGCAGACTTTCATCAAACTTTCCATGTATAAAGTGATTTATCATTATACACCATGCAGACTTTCATCAAACTTTCCATGTATAAAGTGATTTATCATTATACATCATGCAGACTTTCATCAAACTTTCCATGTATAAAGTGATTTATCATTATACACCATGCAGACTTTCATCAAACTTTCCATGTATAAAGTGATTTATCATTATACACCATGCAGACTTTCATCAAACTTTCCATGTATAAAGTGATTTATCATTATACATCATGCAGACTTTCATCAAACTTTCCATGTATAAACCGATTTATCATTATACATCATGCAGACTTTCATCAAACTTTCCATGTATAAACCGATTTATCATTATACACCATGCAGACTTTCATCAAACTTTCCATGTATAAAGTGATTTATCATTATACATCATGCAGACTTTCATCAAACATTCCACGTATAAACTGATTTATCATTATACACCATGCAGACTTTCATCAAACTTTCCACGTATAAACTGATTTATCATTATACATCATGCAGACTTTCATCAAACTTTCCATGACAATCACAAGACAATTATAATTTCACTAAATTCCTACCCGCACATTTTGCTGCAAGTTAATGCTGGGACAGAGCTTGTCTATGAGCTGACACACAATTCTACCCTCCTGGATGCTTGTCACTCCGATGCACGCTGTACTACCGACATCATTCAGCACCGAGTTCACCCAATTCAGGTATACCTAGAGTGAAAATATAATCAAATTTAAATGCTGCATCTTTTACTGAACAGCAATTTAAGTCACCATCTTTGCAAAGAATTACCATTAACTCTTAAAATACTGAATAAATTGGAAGGAATGTGCAAACAACATAGATCCAGATCAGTTACGGCGAAACATACCGCCATGTCTGATCAGGATCCATGTTGTTTGCTATGCAGCCAAGTGCGTTCTAACTCCACTATCCGAATTAATAGCAAACAGCAGAGCTTGATCAGACGGCACGTATCTGGCTCAATGCTGTTTGCAAAAACTAATGAACTCGTTTCCAGCACAGTAAGGGTTAAGTGAGAATTTTTGCAAAGAATTACCATTAACCCTTTCAACACCACAGACCTCTAAATAGGCTTACAAAAAGTGTAGATCCAGATGAGCCGTCTCATCAGGATCTGCACTTTTTGCCAGTAATATTACTATTTTTAGACATAATTACCCATTTTGATAAATGAACTTGTCCAAATGTGATTTTCTGATTCATTTATTGGTTTAAGAATATCATGGACCAGTCCATGTCAGTTACTTGGTGTTGAATGGGTTAATACATACTAGTGACATATATCCCTGCACCTTATTGCTCACCGATTCTCTAAATCTGATGACGATCGATTATCAATCACTTTGGATATTGAACCATTGCATTTTTGTGTAAATATTGTTTGTACACGGATGAATCTACATAATATAGACTAAGGAGTCGTAAATGGAAGTCTAATATCACTAATTTGCACCGAAATGATGTAGCAGGGGTGTAGCTTGTTGTACGTAAATACGCAGCTGTGTACTAAACATTTCTGAAATAAAAACATTAAAACGCCAAAAATGCAACAATAAAAACTGAGGTGTGGGGGGGGGGGGGAAGTGATGATAATGTAAAGATCATTCTGTGTAATTAAAATGCCAGTCAGGCTACACGCCTGTATAGTCTACAGCCCTGACTCCCTGTAGAAAACTCACCTGGAGACTCCCACCCATCCAAGGCAGCCTCTTCCTCTTCAAACAACTCAACACATATCCTTCCGTAAGTAATCCTCGAACTCCATTCATAATATCATTTATCAAATCCACATCATTTAAAAAAAGCCATGATCAATTGAAAACATAGATAAGTACAACTTAATATTCATAGGTTTGCGATAATTAATCCAACTTATTAAAAAACCCATTAGTTGTAAATCCGGTTAATTTTGCTATATTTTCTAATTACTTAGACAGATATGTAAATAAATACAATGAACTTCTAAATCCTGGGTAAAAATGATTAATTAATTAATTTCATTATCTTTCTTCATACAAATGTAATTAATGAGTGGATGCTAACGGTTATTAAAACTTCAACGGATAAATCTGTTATCGAGGCATCATATATGAACAGCAGATCACACACAACAACGCCAATTTGTTAAATCAAAATTAAACACGGGCGAAGTGGATGTTACATGGCAACAAACGACATCACATGTTCACAGATTAGTCGCATACCTCATGTTTTTCAGTTTATTAACCATACATACCAATAAGTGCATGTTTAATTGATTTATGAAGTAATGAAATACTTATAGTGTAATCAAATCTGGTAAGAATCCACAACACTTTCATTCATGAACGTAATAATAAATGATTTCAAACAGCTATATTATTATATCCGCGTAACGGGGACCACTTACTGCCAGTGTGCTGGCTATAATTATCAATATATCATATATCAGGTTTCTTGATGACTGTAATATATCATCAGGTCAAATCAAAAATAATGTTAGGATTCCGGTGACCCAAACAGACAGAGCCTGCCTACTGTTTGCCACAATCCGTAAACATTTTTATCACATGACTTTATTTGTATTCTGATTGGTTGAGAGAATAATCCTTAAAATTTGTAAATTAAACTTTAAAGTACGGTATACATTAATGATCCCTATTTGAATTGATACATAACGTTAATGGTGAGACAAACTATGATTTAAAACAGGTACCGACGCAATTATAACGCTGTTTAACCCTTTCAACACCACATACCTCTAAATAGGCTTACAAAAAGTGTAGATCCAGATGAGCCGGCTCGTGACGAGCCGTCTCATCAGGATCTGCACTTTTTGCCAGTAATATTACTATTTTTAGACAAAATTACCCATTTTGATAAATGAACTGGTCCAAATGTAATCTTCTGATTCATTTATTGGTCTAACAATATCATGGACCAGTCCATGTCAGTTACTTGGTGTTGAATGGGTTAACACTTAAATATAACGCTGCTTTGCACAGTGACGTCATGACAATTATTTGGTGGCATCATGAACATTTGCACTGATTAAAGCCCAATACTGTAATGTGATAAAAAGGATCTTACCCTCGTGATGTTGTCATACCATATTTTATGAAACTCGCCAAAAGGTTCGCTTAATAGCAAAATTCCAAAACTTGTTTCATAAAATATGATATGAAATAACCACTGGGTGTGTTTTAATTTTATTTATCGTTGCTACCGGTTGCCCATATGAGCAACACCTCCTGAAGAGATTAGTCATTTTAGATTTTGGAGGATAGTGCAATGATACAGACAGAGACCCATTCTAGAATCTCCTCTGGTTCTTTTACGTGCATGGTGTACAGCACCGACACGAGACCTCGGTTTAACCTTCCATCTGAAAGACTGTTAATTTGATTAGGGTCAGACGGGGGGATCAAACCTGCGATCCCTGGATTACCAGTCCAGAGTGTTACCACTGGACTACAGATCTGTCTGTATCACCACTCATGTAAGATCCTATATTTATTTACTAGTAGTTTACCAAGTATACAAATTTCATTTAGCTTGACTACGGTTTTGAACTTGTAAACATGTAATTTTACTGGAAAATTTCATTGGAAAAATATAAATAATTTTAAAAACTAAAATGATTTTCCGACATACAGTCAAACCTGTCTATAAAGGCCATCCTCAGGAAAGTCAAAAAGTGGCCTTTGTTGGCAGGTGGCCTCTCAATAGAGGGTTAAAATGCATTGAACATGGCTCGACGGGAGAGATAAATGGTGGTCTTTAGAGACAGGTTTTTCATATGCGGCCTTTATTCGGAGGTGGCCTTTAGCACAGGCTTGACTGTATATATATTCCAACGGAACCTATTTTCCACACCATCCCGAACCCTCAATCTGTTACAGTAACCACACAGTTATGCTTATTTGGCCCAAGATAGTATCACATACTAAATACAATATTGGTTCAATTTAAGGGATAGTAAATTATTAATGATAATAGTTTTCAATGCATATGTAATTACATTGTACATTGTCACCAAACAAGAATGAATGTATTGGGCTGGGATTATAAATCATTCCATCAATATTGTCCTCAAACAAGAATTAATGTACCGGGCTGGGATTATAAATTATTCCATCAATATTGGTATACACAAAATGTCAATTGGTAAAGGTATACCTCCTTAAATAAAAAAGTTTATAAAATTTATTTTAGCTCGATTGCGAAACAAGTTCTTTCAACTTATATTAATCACTCTCAATACCTCATTCCTGATGGAATCCATGGCCACGAGGGAGAGAGAAGAGGCAAAGTGTCATTTAAATGCCTTGCCTAAGGGCACAATCGTAACGGCATGGCATTTTGTCTGTATATGCAAACTATTATTCACTGAGTTTAAATCTGCAATAAAACATTGTTTATCTATCGCATGATGTCAAACGTGACGTCATGTTACTAGCATTTTTGTACGTTTGTGACATCATTAATTTTACGCACTCCAAAAACTAACACCAACTATTTTTTAAATATTTATATAATTATATTAAAATTATTTGACGAGTTGAGTATTTGGTGGATCTTGACATTTTATTCATAAGCCACAACAGGTCTTGTATCTCTGGTCCAAGATGTCGCTATAATATTATCATAGTACAAGATCACATGGGTTTGGTATAAAACCTGTGTTCATTTCAATAATTTAGTACGACATTTACTTGACACAAACACCTCATAGTGCATGCACACTCTTTACCCCCACACCCTGACGGTTAGGTAGGGCTGAGTTTGTCTATCTGTGTGTCTGACTTTGGACAGGATAACTCAAAGAGTTGGTGATGGATTTTGATGAACTTTGTGGGTATATAGTTTATACAAATTTATTTTAGCTCGATTGCGAAACAAGTTCTTTCAACTTATATTAATCACTCTCGAGACCTCATTCCTGTGGGAAGAATCCATCGCCATGAGGGAGAGAGAAGAGGCAATGTGGAATTTAAATGCCTTGCCTAAGGGCATAATCGTAATGGTTCCAGCGGGGCTCGAACTCTGGGCATTTCGCACCTGAAACGAACGCGCATCCACTGCACTATCACGACTTCCACTAGGATGATGAGCCTTGACGATCTATAATCTACTCCTGGGTATATGGAGGGTTGGTATAGGAGGAAGAGATATGATTTTAGGATAGATAGGCCAAGGTGTGTCAGTGAAGTATCCACTCTCGCATTGACTATAGAGCTACAGTCAAACCTGTGTTAGTGGTCACCTCCATTAAGCAGCCAACCTGTATTAAGCAGCAAGTTAACATATTCCCAATGTGTTGTTTTATTATACATTTTACCTCCATTAAGCAGCCAACCTGTATTAAGCAGCCAGTTAACATATTCCCAATGCATTGTTTTATTATACATTTTACCTCCATTAAGCAGCCAACCTGTATTAAGCAGCCAGCTAACATATTCCCAATGCGTTGTTTTATTATACATTTTAGCTCCATTAAGCAGCAACCTGTATTAAGCAGCCAGCTAACATATTCCCAATGTGTTGTTTTATTATACATTTTAGCTCCATTAAGCAGCCACCTGTGCTAAGCAGCCACTTTCTGTGATTCCCTTGGCTGGCTGCTTAAGACAGGTAAGACTGTATTCCCTTGGCTGGTTGCTTAAGACAGGTTTGACTGTATTCCCTTGGCTGGCTGCTTAAGACAGGTTTGACTGTATTCCCTTGACTGGCTGCTTAAGACAGGTTTGACTGTATTCCCTTGGCTGGCTGCTTAAGACAGGTTTGACTGTATTCCCTTGGATGGCTGCTTAAGACAGGTTTGACTGTATTCCCTTGGCTGGCTGCTTAAGACAGGTTTGACTGTATTCCCTTGGCTGGCTGCTTAAGACAGGTTTGACTGTATTCCCTTGGCTGGCTGCTTAAGACAGATTTGACTGTATTCCCTTGGCTGGCTGCTTAAGACAGGTTTGACTGTATTCCCTTGGCTGGCTGCTTAAGACAGGTTTGACTGTATTCCCTTGGCTGGCTGCTTAAGACAGGTTTGACTGTAATCCCTTGGCTGGCTGCTTAAGACAGGTTTGACTGTATTCCCTTGGCTGGCTGCTTAAGACAGGTTTGACTGTATATCACCGTTTTGTTTATGTTAGTTTTGGGGTTTTAAAGTCGCACCAACAGCAGCTGCTGCTTAGGACATACGGGCACCCGGGTAGAACCACCGACCCACCACATGCCAGCTGGATAGCTTCCTCGGATGAAGTATTTCGACATTCACAGTTGGATTGGAATTTACAGCTGTGACGTGCAAGTGATTTGAAGTCTACGACGGTAACCACTCGGGCACGGAGGCCTCGTCTATATCACTGTAAAATCCAGCATTGTTCTAGTGTCACATGCATGTACCAGCATGTGGGCTTGTAACTCTACTAATGCAATACCCTAGTTTCATCATGTTTCTCTGTGTGCACAATGTCTGCAGAGCAATAGTTTCTACTCTACATTATTTTCTATTGTTTATTGAAACTACTGTATGTTGTATGTAAATACAGAATGTGATACGCCAGTATCGATATAAACCCTCAATTTATTGCACACTCTAATCCGCTACATGCTGTGAAACATGCAATCTTCCTTCTAAATAATGCAGGGCATACTTCAAACATGTCTGCAATTTAAATTTTAAGACCTAAAAGAGTTACAACATGACATAAACCATAAAGTCTTGCAGCATTTATTTCTTCAGTTGAATGTGTGTTTTACGTTTATTTATCGTCGCTACTGGTTGTCCATATGAGCAACGCCTCCTGAAGAGATTAATCATTTTAGATTTTTGGAGGATAGTGCAATGATACAGACAGAGACCCATTCCAGAGTCTCTGCTGGTTCTTTTACGTGCACGGTGTACAGCACCGACATGTCTGACCCTAATAAAATTAACAGTCTTTCAGATGGGACTTTAAGCCGAGGTCTTGTGTTGGTGCTGTACACCGTGCACGTAAAAGAACCAGAGGAGACTCTGGAATGGGTCTCTGTCTGTATCATTATTACACTATCCTCCAAAAATCTAAAATGACTAAACTCTTCAGGAGGCACAGTTCATATGGGTAACCGGTAACGACGATAAATAAACGTAAAACACACACTCAGTATTAGGCAAGGTTCTACTTAGATTAACATTCATTCACATGATTGAAGATTTCGCGTCAGTGAAGGTAGGTGAAGGCAAATTATTTGAAGGCATTTGTTTGTTTTTGCGGTTAATAGTCGCACCAACAGCATAGGTCATACGGCGACTCTTCTTATTATTGGTGGAGGAAGATCCCAGGTGCCCCATGAAGCAACATTTCAGGCACCCAGGTAGAACCACCGATCGTCTGTAAGCCAGCTGTATAGCTTCCTCACTTGAAAGAACATAATACGTATTAAATGAAAATCGTGGATTTCTAATGTCATCATCATCATCATCATCATCATCATCATCATCATTAACAAAGTCAAATTCATCATAATCAGAACTTAATTAATAAATATAATAATGAAATTAAAGTATTAACACATAATTTCTAATCAACTGTTTCATGCATGTAGCATGCCACCGTGTTCTGCACATTCTAGGGAAATGGTTGGGAACTGTTTTAAAGTAACACAACGCATCACTAAATTCAACTATACATGTACATGCCTATATAAAGCTGGGATATAAAACTGATACAATCCTACAAACATTCTTGTGGTATCTCTCGAGATTTAGTAATTACAAATTTATTGCTTTTGGTAATCAATTATAGATGCTGTAAACACACAAGGCATGATTGCTGAGGTATACCAGGGTGGAATTGATCTGATGAGATGTCGGGATTATGGACAGCAGAACATTCCATTGATTAGTTTCCATAAACGGCAATGTATAATATCACTAGGTTGTTAGATCAGCTGACAAATATCAATTCAATGGTGCTAAAATGGTTCGAACCCACCTAGAAAAGATAATTAATTGTCGTTATTAACTTTCAGCATCATAACAGCGATTGTTCAGCATCATAACAGCGATCACCTGTCAGTGTATAGGAAGTGCAAGTATATTACTCAAAGCAGGAAAACAAATGATCTATTCACTGTTTTCTACGGTAGTTATCCGTTTCCAACACTACAGACATTGAAATAGGTTTGCAAAGTGTAGTTCGTAACGAGCTGTTTCATCAGGATCTGCACTTTTTGCTAGTAATTTTACTAGTTTTAGTAAAAATTACCCATGTAATTTGGAAGCATGGGAACTCAGTCGGGTATTTTCTATATTTTATACAAACAGACTTCTTTCTGACCTAAAATCAGCAAGGCAGTTCACGATGCATATTTCTCCAAAATGTAGCGCAAACACTGGTACATGCATGTACATATAGGATCCTACACTCAGTTCATACCATGTTTTATTTAACGAGTTTTGGAATTTGGCTATTAACTAAGTGAGTTTAATAGCAAAATTCTGAAGCAAATTTCATAAAATATGGAATCATCACGAGTGTAAGATCCTTTTATCACGTTACCATAGCGACGCGCTCGTTTTATAGGGTTTCAATCATATGTTTGTACAAAATAACGTAGCTACTTTCATTTTGGCGCCAAAGTAAGCTTTACGCTTTCGATTAAATCCATTTTCCTTCTGTATACAATAGATATGTACTGTACATTATGAATGAATAAATATGTTTAAACCAAATTGTCATGTTGTCACTATTGCAAAACTGCGTTATATTAGTAATGTTTTAAACAGCGCTATAACTATGTTGAGACCTACGTTAAATCATTGTTTGTCTGATCGTTAACGTGATGTACCAATTCATCTAGAAATATACATACTTTAAAGTTTAATTTACAATGAATAAGGATTTTCTGTCAACCAATAAGAACCATTACAGGTGTTATTACATGTCACCGTGTCTCATGTGTGTTAATATAAGAAAATATGTGATGGCTGTAATACATGTACACTGAATACAAGCAAAGTTATGTGATAAACGTATATATATATATAATATATATTATATAATATTATATATATATATATAATATATTATGACATGTTTCAACTTGTCAATTAACAGCAGTGCTTAGTCAACAATTTTGAATATATAGGTCCGACTGATATTTTTGTTTAACTCCGAAGGTATGATGGTACTAGAGGGGTTTGGGGTGCTCCCCCAGGATAATTTTGAATCCTAGAATGTCAATGGTGCAGTCTGACGCATATTTTCAGAGATTCTTTTTTTCAATAATACGAAATTGAACTTATTATTTCATATATATATTTGTATATACAATGTACATGTATCATCTTGTGGTGAGATATGTCCGCTGGTTTAGATTCTAGGTCAAACAAACATGCCAATACTAGCTCCACTGTTTATTGCATTTTTGACCTATTTGGAATTTCCATTTTCTGTGACATTTGCAGGCTCGGGCTTTCAGTGCTTTATATGTGCTAAGTGCACGGGGGATCGAACCTGCGATCACTGGATTATCAGTCCAGCGTGTTACCACTGGACTACATGTCCGTTTGTGTCTATTAATTGTTTGCTTCAAATTAAATAAGAAAGAACAACATTATACCTAGAGTGAAAAAAAGGGCAGAAAAAGAGCAGGGTTGATCAGAAAAGAGGCAGTGTGGATTTTGAACCATGAAGAGGGTAGGTGCGGGAGGGGGTATTTTATCCCTAGAAACATTTAGTGACATATGGTGATTGACAGCTAATTATGTTTGATCAAAGAGGCAGTAGGGTAAGTACATATTGATAAAGGGTGGGGCTAAATACATACAGTGATTGACAGCTAATTATGCTTGATCAAAGAGGCAGTAGGGTAAGTACATATTGATAAAGGGCGGGGCTAAATACATACAGTGATTGACAGCTAATTATGCTTGATCAAAGAGGCAGTAGGGTAAATACATATTGATAAAGGGTGGGGCTAAATACATACAGTGATTGACAGTTAATTATGCTTGATCAAAGAGGCAGTAGGGTAAGTACATATTGATAAAGGGCGGGGCTAAATACATACAGTGATTGACAGTTAATTATGCTTGATCAAAGAGGCAGTAGGGTAAGTACATATTGATAAAGGGTGGGGCTAAATACATACAGTGATTGACAGTTAATTATGCTTGATCAAAGAGGCAGTAGGGTAAATACATATTGATAAAGGGTGGGGCTAAATACATACAGTGATTGACAGTTAATTATGCTTGATCAAAGAGGCAGTAGGGTAAGTACATATTGATAAAGGGCGGGGCTAAATACATACAGTGATTGACAGTTAATTATGCTTGATCAAAGAGGCAGTAGGGTAAGTACATATTGATAAAGGGCGGGGCTAAATACATACAGTGATTGACAGCTAATTATGCTTGATCAAAGAGGCAGTAGGGTAAGTACATATTGATAAAGGGCGGGGCTAAATACATACAGTGATTGACAGCTAATTATGCTTCATCAAAGAGCAGTACATATTGGTGAAAAGGGCGAACAAGTTCTAGTTTATATATATCTGCCTACCCGAAGGCCACCTATTCAGGCTTATAAAAAAGAAAAACATTAAACAAACTTTCAAAAAGAAAGGGTGGGGCTAAGGGGCAGGGTGGGGCGCACTGTCATTCCACTGTAGAAAAAGCCCTAATAACAACAGAATGTTCAACAATAAATCCATATTGACACCAATGAGCCAACGTTCATTCCTGGTCTTTAATATAAATATGTCTGTAAATAATCACATCAATAGCACAAATATTATAAATCCATAAACTGATCACTTGAAAAGATAGTGAAATATATTTGCATAGCAATAAAAATATGTTTATTGACCGTTAATCTGGTATTGAACTGTGACTTACTATGTGATAAGGCTTTAATTCACTGGTGCAGCATAAGTTTTCATAATATGTAACATTCACCATTATAATCAGGAATTACCATGTACGGCAAATGGTTTTTAACAGTACTAATCAAATGAACATGTAAACATACATGTATATTTATTGTTTAATCCGATGATGTGTGTTGTACTGTACTGATACATGTAACATTAGAGACAATTCGTACTGTATCTATTCATTTAATACGTATTATGTTCTTTCAAGTGAGGAAGCTATACAGCTAGCTTACAGACGATCGGTGGTTCTACCTGGGTGCCTGAAATGTTGCTTCATGGGGCACCTGGGATCTTCCTCCACCAATAATAACTGAAGAGCCGCCGTATGACCTATGCTGTTGGTGCGACTATTAACCTCAAAAACAAACAAATGCCTTCATATAATTTGCCTTCACCTACCTTCACTGACGCGAAATCTTCAATCATGTGAATGAATGTTCATCTAAGTAGAACCTTGCCTAATACTGAGTGTGTGTTTTACGTTTATTTATCATCACTACCGGTTGCCCATATGAGCGACGTCTCCTGAAGAGATTAGTCATTTTAGATTTTTGGAGGATAGTGCAATGATACAAAGACTCATTCCAGAGTCTCCTCTGGTTCTTTTACGTACACGGTGTACAGCACTGACACGAGACCTCGGTTTAAAGTCCCAACTGAAAGACTGTTAATTTTATTGAAGTCAGACGGGGGAGCGAACCTGCGATCCCTGGATTACCAGTCCAGCGTGTTACCACTGGACTACAGATCTGTCTATGGGTTAATGTATTTACAGGTTACCATATCTATGGGTTAGACTAGTGTATCTATGGGCTACTGTATCTACCGACAGGTTACCATATATATGAGCTAGTGTAAATTGTATCTAAGGGTTACTGTATCTGCCGGTTACTAAATTATCACAAGTTCAACTGACATTACAGTACAGTGTCAGAGTATGGACTTAGTGGGGGAGATTTATGTGTAAATGGCCCGACAGCTAGCTCAGTTGGTAGAGAGTTTGCCATGTAATCGGAAGGTCCAGGGTGTTAGCCCAAGGTTGGCTGCACATATTTCTCACTCAGTGGCAACAATATAAAGAGTTACAGCTACAATGTGCAATGGCAAATACCACAGGAGAATCTGTAGCTTACCGGTAATTGTAATTTAAAATAGTGATTTAACAATTTAATAAATCGGGTATTAGAATATGTACAATTTAATTTAATATTCAGAACATTTTGAGAGTTCAGGCCCAGCCACTGTGACACAATTTCCAAAGCAACCAAAAAATAAATGAAAAATTAAATAAATAAAATGCAAAAAATATCCCTTTGCAGTATAAACTGCTAGAGAGCTGAAAGGTCGGTACATAATTATACGTCTGAACTCATTAAAGCAGCCCTATATCGTCTGAAATAAAAGATATTTGAAAAATTCAACATTTACGTATGGGTAGCAATGCTGCTATGCATTCTTACATTATAATTTGTATAATTATGTTCAATTAGTAAACAGTGTTTTTTGGCGATAAAACAAACTCGAAACCGAAAGTAGGACTTTTTGAGTCAGTCAGTCGGTCACGCACTTGTTTACAATCAGAACGCATAGTTCGCACTTGCTTATATTTGGAATGCATCGTCCCCATTTGTCCCACGTTGTCTTTTTTAATTGAATTACTTGAGATGTTGATTCATACCTCTGTTATCTAAGTCTTTTAAGGACATGTCTACATCCCAGCGAGGGATTCGACATTAGAGGAAGATAGATAGTCTTTCATGTTCATAATATGTTGACATTCCAACGTGCGTTTCTACATCCGCTGTTGTTTCATACGTCCCCATTTGTCCCACGTTGTCTTTTTTAATTGAATTACTTGAGATGTTGATGTTATCTAAGTGTTTTAGGGGCGTGTCTACATCCCCGCTGTTGTTTCATACATGCGGCGCTGTGCGTGTTTACATTTCGTGTGTTGATAAACCTATTTCGTTTGTTGATAAACAATTCGCGTATACGACGGTGTATATTTATTGGATTGTTATCGTTTCTGAGCGACTATTTCGATTTTTGTAAACACACACACATTAGTATTTATATTTTACCAAAAACCATCCTTTATTATGATATACCGTATTTATTATGATATAGTGCTGCTTTAAATCAGAAAAAGCATGAAATTGCTGCCATACCCCAACAATTTTAATGGGGAACATGTCCCCAGACCCCCCCCCTAGATTGCCTCGGTTGAAATTTGGAAATGGATGTCGCCCTGATGTCTAATCGCCCTTAACGTGAGCACTGGAGTTGCATAGGAGTAACTGTATAACATCAATACATTGTGATAGCCAGCTCACTTCAGCAAACAGTAAGTTCTCATGTTGCCGGTGTCATATAGAATATTGACCTGCCAAAATAATGACCCGCGGGTCATTATTCTATAGGAAAAAGTGACCCGCAGGTCCATATTCTATTATAGAATAATGACCCCCCTTATAGAATAATGACCCCCCCCATCCCCAAAGCCTACAAAAACAATGTTATCAATATATTTTATTAATAATTGCATAAGCTATAAAATTAACAATTATCAATAAAATTATATTGAATTTATGTATGAAAAAAGACATACACCCAACTTAATTGGTATTTGAAACCATGCAGCTCAAAATAAATACCATAAAATAGCACAGTACTAACCATTCTTATCATATTCATGCACGTTCTCTTAAACTTTCCAGAAAATATGTACAACTATATAATATGCTGTTAACCATTATAATTCTGACTGGTGTTGCTAACTAATTTTTCCACAGGTGTGAAAATCGCCATTAATAAAGCAATAAAACCTTATTGTTGGAGCACTGCAATCAACTGTGACACGTCCTGTGTTACATGTTTTATATCATTCATAATATTTTATTATTGTATGAGCAAGGACAGATACCATTATGTTTTATAACGTGTGCCTCCCAATGCAAGAAACTTTTCCATGCCATAGAATAATGACCCCCCTATGTTTACACAGTAAGAGTGAGAGTGGTCACTTTTCCATGCCGTAGAATAATGACCACCTGTATGTATGTAAACTATATGAGAGAGGGGGGAGGGTCACTTTTCCATGCCATAGAATAATGACCCTCCTGTATGTAAACTGTATGAGTGAAGGGGGCACTTTTCCATGCCATAGAATAATGACTCCCCTGTATATTAACTATATGAGTGAGGTGGATCACTTTTCCATGCCATAGAATAATGACCCCCCTGTACATTAACTATATGAGTAAAGGGGGGTCATTTTTCCATGCCATAGAATAATGACCCCCTGTATGTAAACTATATGAGTGAAGGGGGTCACTTTTCCATGCCATAGAATAATGACCCCCATGTATGTAAAATGTATGAGTGAAGGGGCTCACTTTTCCATGCCATAGAATAATGACCCCCCTGTATATTAACTATGAGTGAGGTGGGTCACTTTTCCATGCCATAGAATAATGACCCCCCTGTATATTAACGATATGAGTGAGGTGGGTCATTTATGTGATTATTCTGTGATATGGATAGTGAGCCCCTCCCACTCATATAATCTACACATAGGGGGGTGATTATCATATGATATGGATAGTGACACCCTCCCACTCATATAATCTACACACATGGGGGTGATTATCATATGATATGGATAGTGAGCCCCTCCCACTCATATATTCTACACATATGTTGGTGATTATCCTATGATATGGATAGTGAGCCCCTCCCACTCATATAATCTACACATATGGGGGTGATTATCCTATGATATGGATAGTGACCCCTCCCACTCATATAATCTACACATATGGGGGTGATTATCCTATGATATGGATAGTGAGCCCCTCCCACTCATATAATCTACACATATGGGGGTGATTATCCTATGATATGGATAGTGACACCCTCCCACTCATATAATCTACACATATGGGGGTGATTATCCTATGATATGGATAGTGACACCCTCCCACTCATATAATTTACACATAGGGGGGTGATTATCCTATGATATGGATAGTGAGCCCCTCCCACTCATTTAATCTACACATATGTGGGTGATTATTCTATGACATGGAAAAGTGACCCTCTGACTCATATAGTTTACACACAGGGGGGGGGTCATTATTCTATGGCATGGAAAAGTGACCCACCGTCACTTGTACTGTGTAAACATAGGGGGGTCATTATTCTATGGCATGGAAAAATGACCCCCCCACCTCACTTGTACAGTTTAAACATAGGGGGGTCATTATTCTATGGCATGGAAAAGTGACCCCCTCACTCATATAGATTACATACAGGGGGTCATTATTCTATGGCATGGAAAAGTGGCCCCCCCCACCTCACTTGTACAGTTTAAACATAGGGGGGTCATTATTCTATGGCATGGAAAAGTGACCCCCTCACTCATATAGTTTACACACAGGGGGGTCATTATTCTATGACATGGAAAAGTGACCCGCCGTCACTCGTATTGTGTAAACATAGGGGAGTCATTATTTTATGGCATGGAAAAGTGACCCACTCACTCATATAGTTTACACACAGGGGGGTCATTATTCTATGGCATGGAAAAGTGACCCACCTCATTCGTATAGTTTACACACAGGTAGGTCATTATTATATGGCATGGAAAAGTGACCCCCCCCCCTCACTCATATAGTTTACATAATTATAGGGGGACATTATTCTATGGCATTGGAAGTTTGACCTGCCTTTACTCGGATAATCTACATATAGGGTGGTCATTATTCTATGGCATGGAAAAGTGACCTACCCTCAATCAGATAATCTACATTATGGGGGTCACATTCTACATGTATGCATGGAACAGTTTCTGGCACTGAATAGATATGGAGGCACACGTTATAAAGTAGAATGTTGTCTGTCCTTGCTCATACAATATTAAAATATTACTTATTATGAATGATATAAAACATGTAACCAGTGTATTGGGAACACAGGAAGTGTCACTGTTGGTTGCAGTTGCCTAAAAATAAGGTTTTATTGCTTTTCACACCTGTGGCAAACAAGATAAGGCTTAATATGATCCACAATAGTCAGAATTACAATTGTTAACAACATATTACATAATTGTGCACATTTTCTGGAAAGATTAAGAGAATATGAATAAACATGATAAGAATAGTGGATAACATATTAATTAAATTTGTTAAAGAAATATACATCAATTTCTGCTGTAGAAGCATCCATAGTGTGAGTGTGTTTTTTAATTATTTATCGTCACTACTGGTTGCCCATATGAGCGAAGCCTCCTGAAGAGATCAAGTCATTTTAGATTTTTGGAGGATAGTGCAATGATACAGACAGAGACCCATTCCAGGGGGTCATTATTCCATGGCATCGAAAAGTGACCCTCTCTCATAATTGTAGTCTATACATAGGGGGTGGGGGTCATTGTTCTTATTTGTTTTATGTTTGTCTGTGTAAATATTATGCATTATGTGAACCTCCTAGTTATACAGCACCCACCACCTCATGATCATCTTTAGAAATTGATAAGAGACAAATTATCTGCATACTTCTTTTTCAGATTCAATATATTTATGTTATTCTGTACATCGTTAAATCAAAAAAACCAAACAGTGCTAACTAACATTTAATTATAATAAATTCAATATTTTCCCACTATATATTGCTATTTGCAAGGGGGGTCATTTTTCCGCAAGGGGGGTCAATATTCTATGGCTGAATAATGACCCACGGGTCATTATTTTGAGGGGGGTCAATATTCTATATGACACTGGCACAACCGGTATAAACCGTCACTATATATCCACATCATTTCAGCTATACCGTAATCAGTACAACACACCCCAAGAAACTTCCTTCTCAATGAGAGACATCGGTCAGTTACTGCCCCTGAATACTCTCTAAAAGTAGATAGGTCCTATTTAATAAGTGTTTTCTTCTGTTTTTATCGTTGCTTCCTTTGCACAACATGCTAGCAATTTTATTCCACTATTGCTTCTTATGAGTTTTAAATTACTATATCTTGACAGATCTCATACGGTATATGCAATGGGTACTTATTTGTAAAACAATGTTATCAGTTAATTAACACAATTTGGATATAATCACATTAATCATATCGCAATATCTGGTTAGGGAACATCAGTAAAAACAAAGGAGTCTCTAACTAAAAGGACCTATTCACATTTTGGAATAAATCAGACTGCCAAGGGAGGTAATAGAAAATTAGAGATGTCTCTCATTGAATCGTTCAATTATGTTATTACTATAGCTAATTATTGAAATATTATAATAAATAACAAATAAGCATTACACACAGAAACTGCAGATTGTCATGATAAACAATTTGTTTTTGTTGAACGGTAAATACCGGTTTTCACAACTGTTTTTCCCGCTTTGGCAAATACCTGCCAACCATGCTCATGCACAATATATTTATTACCACTAACAATATATTTATTACCACTAACAATATATTCAGTCTGCATTCTGTGTGAAGGTGAGAAACACACAATAATAAATTATAAGCGATAAGTTTAATAATTATTTTCATCAAAGTTCAACAACATAAGAATGTACTATATTCATTGTACGTAAGTCAAATATCAAAGCCGTATATATAATTTCATAATATAATAGTTTTCATTATGCATTCAAGTGATTTATGCATTCAAGAGCACTTGAATGCTACTGTGTATTGTATAAAGACGTCTTCATATAAAATACAATTAGATATAAACTTCTGGATCTAGATAATTAATGTTGCAGGGCCTTTCAGCACAAATGCAACAGGAGAGAGTGTGGGAGATTTTAGCTTACACAAACTTATTTTAGCTCGATTGCAAAACAAGTTCTTTCAACTTATATATTAATCACTCCCAAGACCTAATCCCTAAGGGCACATTCGTAACAGCTCCAGCGGGGCTCACTCTCTGGACCGTTTGCACCTGAAGCGAACGCACTACCACGGCACTATCACGACTTCCACTCAATGAGAGATTTTAGACTATTTTAGACTACACTAGAGTAAACCCAGCATTGCCCACTTCAAGGGTGATTGCCAACCTTGCATAGAGATCGCTACTAGTCAAGTCATGTCAAAAATCATTCATTCACACATTTCACATAATTATATACACGAAATAATGATGATTTCGTTAAAAAATAAATGAAAGCTCTAATCCTACACATGCACTAATCAAGGACTAATTCTAAACAATAATATATGACTATCAAATTACGGATTAAACTTCAACATGCGTCACAAACAAAGACTAGCTGACACTCAAAATGTGTGACACTCAAGATGTGAAAATACATGAACAAATAACTTAGAAAAACACACAGGTTTACCTCACGTCTACTCATTCTATCCACTTCAATACACAGCCAGGCACTGCAGAACACAGTTTAATCATTAACCTTGGTAACCAGAACACAGTTTAATCATTAACCTTGGTAACCTAACAAGACACAATGGAGTGCAATGGAGATGTGAAATATCAATGATTTTTTTTAAATCATCAATTTCAAAGATTTTAGAAATAAAATGTAAATCAATAAATTTTATACAAATTTATGTTAGCTCGATTGCGAAACAAGTTCTTAAAACTTGGCTAAAGGCACAATCGTAACGGTTCCAGCGGGGCTCGAACTCCAGACACCTCGCACATGAAGCGAATGCGCTATCACTGTGCTATCACGACTTCCACTAGAAATGTTATAAATATTCATACAATAAATAAAATCATTAAAAATGACAATTTAAAAACTCCATTGTAATACATGTTCATATTACATAGATATTTCCGCTGTTCTCACACATGTTCTATAAAGGTGTCCAACTGTTTAATAGCACAAGATATGATCTTTAAAAAGCAAAAATTATTATTTAAAATAAAACCAGCAATTTAATTATAGCTGTAATGCAATATATACCAAAGCTGTTGAAATAAGCTCATACTCTGTTTGACATTATCATAAACCTTAACATTTCAACTTCATAAAACAAAAATCATAATAACAATCTACATTTCTTTTATTTCAATTTATTAAAACGTTTGATAAGACTAAACATATATATTTAATAAATCACTTTCTAATATATATATATATATATCAATGCTATCTATTGCATATTCTGTCAATAAGATTAACTTGCTTATACTATTTATCTAGCAGCTAAACCAAACCAGAACTCAATTCAAAGTTAAATCTGTTTATATTCGCATGTCTAATCATGTTTCTGCAATTTACATTTTTAACTGAAAGTGCTAATTGGCAATTAAAATTCACGCACAAATTTAATTAAAATATGTTGATATAAAACTATAGGAATATGAAATTTGTTACCTGAAGAACTGACATTTCGTAAAAAATATTATTCCATTATTGAACGTATTGAAAGTTTGAAATTCAAAGAAAAAAGTGCTAAGCACCCTTTCAGTTTTCACTTTTCACAGTAACCCGCCATGTGTGACAACCAAGGACGCCACGGAATACTTCGGTTTTTACCGTGAAGATCTTAACCGATTGGGAACCAATTACATTTTATTGACAACTCAAATAAAGCTAGGATACATTTTCTGCATGTGCTCCCTCCACGCATGCGTAGAAGTAAACCTGCGAACTTCCGCTGAAATCTGGCTGTCAAAATAAATGTAAATATTTCTAGAAATATTAAGTCAGGCTTGAATAATGGCGTCCCTATTAGTACCAATTATTGATGTCGCATAGCGAAATGAACTTATTTGTTGCATTTAGCATACGCCCGTAGTTGTCAGAAAGTAGGTCAATCCAGCAAACACTTGAAACAGCAGAGTTTCCAATGTTGTAAGGCAGAAAAAGTACATGTCTGCCATGATAATTGTCATGGAGTCATTTCCTACCCTGGACATGCCGTACTAGCAATTTGGACGTTTCGTACCCAATGTCAGAGACATTTTGTACGTAATGTCGGAGACGTTTCACACCTAATGTTATTTACTCATCGTACCCAAGTCTCGACAATTTTACCGTAGCAAAGCTTAGGATTATGGCTCATTGTTGGTGTTACTGGTTTTCTGCGATGTAGTACATAGCAGACTCCTTAGATTTTGAATGTTCATACACTGCAACAAATTTCAAGTGACTGAATAAACAACATTTTACCTTTCATTCACAAAAATCCCAAATAAAATCGATTGTTTACTTTTTGAGAAAAGTCGATAAATGGAGTCATCTCGCTCACAGTAATCCGAAATGACGTCGCCAGTTTTCACCTAACTGTGGAAATTGCCTACGGCGCCAGAAAAATATGTAAACAACATTTATTTTTAACAAAACAATTTAAATAAGGTACACTAACTTTAATAACAGGCTTAACCCTTTACTTCATAGAGATTTAAGTTAATATACTATTATATCTCCATACAAACGACAGCCATTTAGCTATCATGCAGTGAATATGTAGTCGCCTTATCTATCCCACCTGCATAGATATTAGTGGGACTACATGAGATTCTGGCCTTTATTATGAACATTGGTTCGGCTACTACTGTACATTGTATGTCGTATTGGTAATGGTGTCGAGAGGTGTTTCTATGAGGGAAAGGGTTAATGTATCATTTTCACTCAAAATTCAGTTGTTGGACAAAACTATATACTGTATCTACAACACTGACATTTAGTTTGACTTGGACACATGGGGCAGAAGAAGTTGTCATGCATCCTAATTACTGTGGCTTGTTTAAACTTTATTTATTTTACAACAATTGCAAAGCATGTTTTAACAACTGATATTAATCACTCTCGTTGGCGCGGATGAAAGCGTAAATGTGGTCATTCATGTGGGAGGAAACCGAAGAAAACCCACGTGTCCGATCTGGCGACCACCGTACCATCTCACATACTTCCCTGGGCTGTGGCGCAGAACCGTACATTGACCCATCCATCGCACACATCAAACAGTGAATAACTAGGTTTACACAACCATGGATATCAATTGGAGAGCTTCTATGACAACACATGGACCTGAAAAACGGTGGAAATTGATATTTTTCATAAGAACCCCTTGTGTGTTATAACGGGTGAATGTCATATAAACATGTAACAGTGAGACTATGACGACATTATTTATTCGTAAATATATTGGTGTTGCAGACGAAGTATATGTCATTTTGGAATAAGTTTGTTGATTTCTTTAAAAAATATTATTTATATTGGGACATGAATGGGAATAGTGAAATTAGTGAACACTGGGGTAGGTTTGAAGTTTCCATCGTTTCTTTACTTGCCTGATCTCCATTATCAGCGAAAAACGACCTTGAAAGTAAAATGTATTGCTAATTTACATTGGTGGTAACTGGGGCGTGAAATATCGCATGATCTCTTGCGACTTGCTATTCCCGCAGTTAGGTGAAAATACTTTCTCGCCGAAAACTCTTCATGCCAGGATATGTATGTTCCAATAATGGAAAGTTTGGAAACCCTTGCGGGGACCTAGACATGACTTCCTGGGCAGGCTTAGCGGCCTAAGTAGTTAAACAGTACTAAGCAATGTGTGTGAGCTGCCTTGCTCAATGACTACATACGTGGCCTGACCAAGTAGCAAACTCAGGACCGATCGATTCCAAATCCGATGCCCTACCATGGATGCCACACCACATGTACGACTTGTATGAAACATCTGTAACCTTTAATCCTAGGGTACTGTCCAGACTTGGGTACGAAGTGTCCCTACACCTTATCAATAACATTTAATCCTAGGGTATGAACTGTCTTAATTTGGATATGGAATGTCTAACACATTTGGTACGAAATGTCCAAAATGGGTATGGAATGTGCAAAGAATGAAACGTCAAGGGTACACAATCATTGTAATTCCATATGTGTGTGTTTTACGTTTATTTATCATCGCTATCGGTTGCCCATATGAGCGACGCCTCCTATAGAGATTAGTCATTTTAGATTTTTGGAGGACAGTGCAATGATACAGACAGAGTCACAGAGACCCATTCCATGGTGTAAAGCACAGGCACAAGACCTCGGCTTAAAGTCCCACCAGAAAGACTGTTAATTTTATTAGGGTCAAATGGAGGATCGAACCTGCGATCCTGGATTACCAGTCCAGCGTGTTACCACTGGACTAGAGATATGTCTGTGTAATACAATATACATTGATATATATATAAAAATATTTGACTCTAATATTCGGTATGCTCAACTTAAATTCTGACATGGAGTTCTAACTCCACCATGGTGGCTTTTGTTACAATAGCCAATAATTTTAAGACCGGTTTTTGGCAATAAACTTCTGTTTATAAATGATATAATATGCATATCTGAGACAAAAATGTTTCTGTTACTTTGTTAGTAGGATCGTTTGCTTTGTCATGTAATATGTATAGTATAGATCTCTCATCTCCTGCACAAATTGTCATTTGCCTCTGGCAAATTTTTATGCAAATAGCAATTATTTGCATGTAGTTATTCATTTGTCTCAAATGTTTTCATGTGAAGTGAGAGAATACACACAAGATGATGATGCAGTAAAAGGAAGTTTTGGTTTGGTTTTGAGGTTTAACGTCGCACCAAAAGCTTAACCCTTTCCTTCATAGAGATTTAGGTTAATATAATATTATATTTCCATACAAATGACAGACATTTTGCTATCATGCAGTGGATAAGTAGTCGCCATATCTATCCCACCTCCATAGATATTACTGGGACTTCATAGAGATTTAGGTTAATATACTATTATATTTCCATACAAATGACAGACATTTTGCTATCATGCAGTGGATAAGTAGTCGCCATATCTATCCCACCTCCATAGATATTACTGAGACTACATGAGATTCTGGCCGTTATTATGAACATTGGTTTGACTACTACATTGTCAATGTATGTCGTATTGAATGGCGTCAAGAGGTGCTTCTATTCTATGAGGGAAAGTAATATGGCAACCTCTTTTATTGGTGGAGGAAGACCCCGGGTAGCTTCCTCACATATTCAAATCGACACCCCAGTATGATTCAGATGAGCAACAGTCAGGGGCAAGTGATTTGTAGTCAACCGTAACCACGCGGCCACAGAGGCCAAAAGAAATACTAGTGTACATCACTGTATCCTATTAAGTCTATATATTTTCAAAATATAACACATTGTCATTTATTATTTAGGCAATGGTTCCAAGATGACGCATAACTGATTTGTAAAACATCACCATGGCAACAATGGCAATGGAGGTGGATGTACGGCCAAAGATCTTGATTGGCACTCGGGATCCGCGACCTGCCTTCAAACACCCACAGCACAATAACAAAGCATTTGAATACTTCAATATAATGAGAAAGTAAGTTTTCAAGACATGACATGTGTACTCCATAACTAAATATTATATCGTTTTAACTGGAAGATCAAAATCTCCATGTGACATGTATATTATTTTTTATTTCTCTTATTTTTCAGATGAACATTCAGTTTTAATATTTTTCTCATAGGCCATATCTATCTTTATCCTACCTTCATGTGAAATAACGTACAAAAACGGCCTGCCTAATAAATTTTGCTTTATTAGTCAGTGCCTAATAAAGCTTTCATGACGGACTACTTTTATGACCCAGATTACGGTTTGTAAATAAACAAAGCGTCTGTCGTCACATTGTGTTATCTGCTGAGTTTGGAAAATGTCCCAAGAAGAAAGTCGTGTACAGGCAAACTTTCAGGTTGTTTGGGATGAATTAACAGCACTCGACGAGGCCCCTCTGGAAACTACTGTTATCATTTATCTATAAATAGAAATATCAATGCGCAACATATTACCAAGTGCGTAGCGAGTTTGTAAGCTGTCATGGCTAGTTTGTTTGTTTTTGTGTCGGGTGCACACTCAGAATGTAGGATAAATAGAATATTAGGTTACTGTCTTATAAATTTTAATTTATTAGGCGAGTCGGAGAAAAAATACAAGGCTAGGCAGAGAGAGCCTAGCCTTGTATTTTTTCTCCGACTCGCCTAATAAATTAAAATTTATAAGACAGTAGCCTAATATTCTCTATTTATCACATAAATGTGCTTGTATTCAGTGTAATAACACCATATCATAATTTCTTATATGTCCACACGTGTAATAACATCTGGAAGGATTCTGATTGGTTGAGCAAATAAGCCTATGATTTGTAAATTAAACTTTCAAGTATGCATATCTCTATTTAAATTGGTACATAAGTTAATGGTAAGACAAACGACGATTTAAAAGCAGTCTCAACGCAATTAAAACGCTATTTAAAACATAAATATAATGCTGCTTTGCATATGGACGTCATGGCAATTTAATGATGTCATGACAGGTGGCGCCAAATGAAAGTAGCACTGCTGTTTATTAACATGAGCCTGCTATGGTAATGTGATAAATGGATCTTTACACATGTGATGATTTCATACCATATTTTATGAAACAAGTTTTGGAATTTTGCTAGTAAGCTCATCAAAAGGCTCGCTTAACCCTTGCAACACTACAGGCCTCTAAATAGACTTACAAAAAGTGTAGATTCCATAAGACTCTCTTTCATTCTAATCCTCTTCCGGTAAATTACACTATGAATATAGTTATGACATAATGTAAATTGTATTCATGTAATATGACACCCACATATGTATATTAACTGTTAAATGTAAGATGACTCTTTGTCGGGGTTCCTGCTGTCAGTCGCCAATGGCGCCAATTGTGACAAAAAACAAATATTGGCGCTAAATTTTGTGAATTGGTGAACATAGTAACTTTTCTTTCTTTTCTGATGAATGTTTTGTCAAATACATGGCTTCAAATATTTTTAATTGGCTCCAGTGTTTTTCAATTGGCGACAGAAGTGGCACAGACAAACATTCGGACAGAGGGAACCCTGTTTGTACTCGTGAATCACACAAAGTGCCATTTGTGGTCTGGTCAGCACTGACTAGCTAGCACCTTGTCCCTTTGTGGTCTGGTCAGCACTGACTAGCTAGCACCATGTCCCTTTGTGGTCTGGTCAGCACTGACTAGCTAGCACCTTGTCCCTTTGTGGTCTGGTCAGCACTGACTAGCTAGCACCATGTCCCTTTGTGGTCTGGTCAGCACTGACTAGCTAGCACCTTGTCCCTTTGTGGTCTGGTCAGCACTGACTAGCTAGCACCATGTCCCTTTGTGGTCTGGTCAGCACTGACTAGCTAGCACCTTGTCCCTTTGTGGTCTGGTCAGCACTGACTAGCTAGCACCATGTCCCTTTGTGGTCTGGTCAGCACTGACTAGCTAGCACCTTGTCCCTTTGTGGTCTGGTCAGCACTGACTAGCTAGCACCATGTCCCTTTGTGGTCTGGTCAGCACTGACTAGCTAGCACCTTGTCCCTTTGTGGTCTGGTCAGCACTGACTAGCTAGCACCTTGTCCCTTTGTGGTCTGGTCAGCACTGACTAGCTAGCACCTTGTCCCTTTGTGGTCTGGTCAGCACTGACTAGCTAGCACCTTGTCCCTTTGTGGTCTGGTCAGACTGACTAGCTAGCACCTTGTCCCTTTGTGGTCTGGTCAGCACTGACTAGCTAGCACCTTGTCCCTTTGTGGTCTGGTCAGCACTGACTAGCTAGCACCTTGTCCCTTTGTGGTCTGGTCAGCACTGACTAGCTAGCACCTTGTCCCTTTGTGGTCTGGTCAGCACTGACTAGCTAGCACCTTGTCCCTTTGTGGTCTGGTCAGCACTGACTAGCTAGCACCTTGTCCCTTTGTGGTCTGGTCAGCACTGACTAGCTAGCACCTTGTCCCTTTGTGGTCTGGTCAGCACTGACTAGCTAGCACCTTGTCCCTTTTATGATGCTCCCATACATTTGTTAGTGCTGTATAATGATCCAGGGCTCATTTATGGGGCGGCATGGGTGAAATAGTCGCCCTAGGGACCCTCACTTTGCCACCTGTACTGGCACTTCTCCCTAAAAAAGTATTTTCATACAAAATGTTATCCAGTAAGATACACTGGCCATTATAAAGCACTCCATCTATTCTGATGTATTTAATGGTCATAATGTGCGTTTTAACCCTATTGAGTATTCTGTTGAAATTTATCAAATAATTCTGTGGCCTAGTGTGGTTAAGACGTCCATCTGCCTACGGAGTGGGAAGTCGAATGTTCGAACTTCGTCCGGAGTTGTTCTGGTTGGTGCAGCTAGTTAAATAATGGCCAGGCGCCTTGACTTCAAGGATAGGATTCGGAAAGTACTGATGTCCATAAAAAAATGTGTTTCATAAGTCAGTAATGGCTGGCCCTTTTAAATCCACTATAATAAACAAACACTGCTTACTTTTTCTTTTATTACTATTCACGCTCACATCACCCAAAACTTCTGACCTACCGTAGGATGAGCCATTGTTTATACAAATTTATTTTAGCTCGATTGCGAAACAAGTTCTTAGAACTTATATAATTATTAATAACTCTCGAGACCTCATTCCTGATGGAATCCATCTCCACAAATTTAAATGCCTTGCCTAAGGGCACAATCGTAACAGCTCCAGTGGGGCTCGAACCCCGGGCCTTTCGCACCTGAAGCGAACGCGCTACCACTGCGCTATCACGACTTCCACTAGGATGATGAGCCTTGACGATCTATAATCTACTCCTGGGTATATGTCTAATAACAACTCTAATAACAACTGTCTTTCAGGCAGAATATTCTATGTGATGTTGTGCTTGTTGCTGACTCGATTGAAACACCATGCCACAAAGTAGTCCTGTGTGCCTGCAGTCAGTATTTCTACGCAATGTTCACTGGAGACCTGGCTGAGGCCAAATCTGACCGCATCACTCTACAAGAAATAGATCCTTCTGCGTTAGTGTTGTTGATAGACTTTGTGTATACATCAGAAATACAGGTCACGGAGGAAAATGTTCAGGTATAAGTGCATGTTACATCTCTTACAGTTTCGACCCCCCCTCCCAGGTTTGATACCCCGTCTGACCCTAATAAAATTAACAATCTTTCAGATGGGACGTTAAACCGATGTCTCGTGTCGGTGCTTTACACTGTGCACGTAAAAGAACCAGAGGAGACTCTGGAATGGGTCTCTGTCTGTATCATGCACTATCCTCCCAAATCTAAAATGACTAATCTCTTCAGGAGGCGTCGCTCATATGGGCAACCGGTAGCGACGATAAATAAACGTAAAAACAGAACCGAATAAGTGCCAGATTATAATCAATCATTCTGTATGGTCAATTTTGTATTGTTACAACTGTTGCATTGGAAATACAAACTTACAATAATTTTAACTAATCAGTGGAGATAAATTCCTGCAAAATCCTGTTTCCCCAGAGAGTGTGTGGGAGAGGGGATATTGATTTTTTACTTTCTGTTAGGACAAGATTTTCTAAACCCATGATCAGAACATCACAAAACGGATCTGTATTCCAGTGGTAACACGCTGGACTGGTAATCCAGGGATTGCAGGGTTAAATCCCCCGCCTGATCCTAACAAAATTAACAGTCTTTCAGATGGGACTGAAACCGAGGTCTCGTGTCGGTGCTGTACACCATGCATGTAAAAGAACTAGAGGAGACTCTGGAATGGGGCTCTGTCTGTATCATTGCACTATCCTCC
Source organism: Archivesica marissinica (assembly GCA_014843695.1). Classification (NCBI taxonomy): domain Eukaryota; kingdom Metazoa; phylum Mollusca; class Bivalvia; order Venerida; family Vesicomyidae; genus Archivesica; species Archivesica marissinica. Next base: position 3,180,382 of record CM026389.1, on the reverse strand, counting down.
AAACGTTTAAAATGACTAATCTCTTCAGGAAGCGTCGCTACCGGTTACCATATGAGCGACGTAAAATTAAACGTAAAACACACATCACAGAAATGACCTAGTTGTACATATTATCTTCATGTTCAGATCGGTTCATGTTTCAGTTGCACTTGATTTATTTCACTTCCATGATTTCATTGCAACATTGCTGGGGGAGATGTGTGTATGTTTCAAAAACAATTTGTAGTTTTTGAATTATATTATGTTAATCTAATGTGTATTAGTGGAAGTTGTGATAGCGCAGTGGTAGCGCGTTCGCTTCAGGTCCGGAGTTCGAGCCCCGCTGGAGCCGTTACGATTGTGCCCTTAGGCAAGGCATTTAAATTCCACGTTGCCTCTTCTCTCTCTCTCTCTCTCGTGGTGATGGATTCCATCAGGAATGAGGTCTCGAGAGTGATTAATATAAGTTTGTAAGAACTTGTTTCGCAATCGAGCTAAAATAAATGTGTATAATCTACCGGTATTAGTGGTATATATATTATTCAGCTTTTCTCCATTGTAGACGTTGTTACCTGCTGCTAACATTCTCCAGATGACGGAGGTGCGAGACGCGTGTTGTGAGTTCCTGCAGTCACAGTTACACCCCTCCAATGCTCTTGGAATCAAGGCATTCGCCGATCTACATGCTTGCACTGAACTCTTTACGTACGCCAATACATACTGCGAACAACACTTTACGTAAGTTTGTGCAGAACTCCTGCTCCTAATTTGTTGGAGCAGTTCTCACCAAAATTGTTTTTTCTTGCCAGAATATCAGAAAAACATGTGGTTTGAAACATAGCCATAGTCCTTAAACTGTTGATGAAGTAATCAAGAACAGTTTTCACCCCAAAATCCCACACAGGGGCCCTCCATGGCCCAGTGGTTAATGTCGTTGACTTCAATCACTTGGCCCTGACCGCTGTAGGTTCGAATCTCAATTATTTCATGTAAAGAAGCTGTCCAGCTGGCATGTTGAAGGTCTGTCATTCTAACCGGGTGCCTGAAATACTGCTCAGACGGTCACCAAGGGTCTTCCTCCAACAACAAATGAATGGCTGTCCGATAAGCGTAGTGGTTAGCACGCTCGCTTCTCACCAATGCAACCCCGGTTCAATCTTCGGACCAGGAAGTATGTGAGATGGTACGGTGGTCGCCAGATCGGACAGGTGGGTTTTCTCCTGGTACTCCACTTGCCTCCCACATGAATGACCACATTTACGCTTTCATCCGCACCAACAAGAGTGATTAATATAAGTTGTTAAAACTTGCTTCACAATCGTTGTAAAATAAATAAAGTTTAAAGAAAAATTGAACACAAAAACAAACAAAGCTTGTATGTTCTTACTTTAAAACCATGGTCAAGTAGTTACAGTCACTGACTTGCATACCACTGTAACCTATCATCACTGATGGTCACGGGTTCGAGCCCTGCTCAGGCCGTGTCTCATTTATATGAAAAAGTTGGCAGTTTCTTACAGAGGTTGGTGCATCAAGTACTGGTTAACCACTGGAGCCTGCCCAAGGATGGTATTGTATGGTAAAACCCAACCAAACAAAGGAGTGGAACACAAAATATTATATTATTATTAAAGCAGCACTATATAAGCACGTAATAAAGGATGTTTTTTGGTAAAATATAAATACTAATATATGTGTGTTTACAAAAATAAAATAGTCGCTCAGAAACGATAAAAATCCAATAAATAGACACCGTCGTATACGCGAATTGTTGATCAACACACGAAATGTAAACACGCACAGCACGCATGCGTGAAACAACAGCAGATGTAGAAAAGCATGTTGGAATGTCAACATATTTTGAACATGAAATACTATCTATCTATCTTCCTCTAATGTCGAATCCCTCGCCGAGATGTAGACATGGCCCTAAAAGACTTAGATAACAGTGGTATGAATCGACATCTCAAGTAATTCAATTAAAAAAGACAACATGGGATGAATGGGGACGATGCATTCCGAATATAAACAAGTGTGGACGATGCGTTCCGATTGTAAACAAGTGCGTGACCGACCGAATCGGAAAGTCCTACTTTCGGTTTCGAGTTTGTTTTATCGCCAAATAACACTGTTTACTAATTGAACATAATTATACAATTTATAATGTAAGAATGCGTAGCAGCATTGCTACCAATACGTAAAATATGAATTTTTCAAATATCTTTTATTTCATGCGATATAGTGCTGCTTTAACCCATTTCATTCTGGATACATTTAAAGGCTTTTGCAAACAACATAGATCCAGATCAGCCGCAGCGTGATGCTGCGTGCTGATCAGGATCTATGTTGTTTGCTACATAGCCAAATGTCTTAGCAATATCATGTGAATAGCAAACAGCATAGAGCCTGATCAAATGGCACGTTCTGTGGCCGTTGATCTGGCTCTATGTTCTTTGCAAATACTGTTTGAACGGTATCCAGAATATAATGGGTTAATGAAATTGAAGTGTATTTGAGGTGGCATATTAACTACGTTATATTGGTCACATTATTCCAGAGAGTTATTTCACTACGATGAATTTCTGTCGCTGCCTGTACAGAATGTATGTAAACTGATCTGCAGTGATAGGTTGACAGTGACTTCGGAGGAGCAGGTATGTATAGCATGTGTAGCCAGGTTGACAGTGACGTCGGAGGAGCAGGTATGTATAGCATGTGGAGCCAGGTTGACAGTGACGTCGGAGGAGCAGGTATGTATAGCATGTGTAGCCAGGTTGACATTGACGTCGAAGGAGCAGGTATGTATAGCATGTGGAGCCAGGTTGACAGTGACGTCGGAGGAGCAGGTATGTGTAGCCAGGTTGACAGTGACGTCGGAGGAGCAGGTATGTATAGCATATGGAGCCAGGTTGACAGTGACGTCGGAGGAGCAGGTATGTATAGCATGTGGAGCCTGCATGGTCAATTGGACATTGTGTCTGCATTGAAACAGATCAGTTTGTTGGTATTGTTAGTTGTTTTTTTTTTTGTTCTAAATTCTTGTTATCTATATTTTGCTCATTTTCATTTTATATTAGTTATCATCAATTTTAGTATTTGCACAACTATATTCAGTCACTTTGTTTCTTAGAATGTAGTATTTTGGGGAAGGGCCGTTACTAATGTTGTTAAAACTTGTGGCCCAACAACCCATTTGCTTCATGTTTTTGTAATTAAATATTGACTGTCTCTGCAGGTTTTGTAATTAATTATTGACTGTCTCTGCAGGTTTTGTAATTAATTATTGACTGTCTCTGCAGGTTTTGTAATTAATTATTGACTGTCTCTGCAGGTTTTGTAATTAATTATTGACTGTCTCTGCAGGTTTTGTAATTAATTATTGACTATCTGCATATTTTGTAATTAATTATTGACTGTCTCTGCAAGTTTTTGTAATTAATTATTGACTGTCTCTGCAGGTTTTGTAATTAATCATTGACTGTCTCTGCAGGTTTTGTAATTAATTATTGACTGTCTCTGCAGGTTTTATGATTAAATATTGACTGTCTCTGCAGGTTTTTGTAATTAATTATTGACTGTCTGCAAGGTTTTTGTAATTAATTATTGACTGTCTGCAAGGTTTTGTAATTAATTATTGACTGTCTCTGCAGGTTTTCTAATTAATTATTGACTGTCTCTGCAGGTTTTTGTAATTAATTATTGACTGTCTGCAAGGTTTTTGTAATTAATTATTGACTGTCTGCAAGGTTTTGTAATTAATTATTGACTGTCTGCAAGGTTTTGTAATTGATTATTGACTGTCTGCAAGGTTTTTGTAATTAATTATTGACTGTCTGCAAGGTTTTGTAATTGATTATTGACTGTCTGCAAGGTTTTTGTAATTAATTATTGACTGTCTGCTAGGTTTTGTAATTAATTATTGACTGTCTGCAAGGTTTTTGTAATTAATTATTGACTGTCTGCAAGGTTTTTGTAATTATTTATTGACTGTCTGCAAGGTTTTGTAATTAATTATTGACTGTCTGCAAGGTTTTTGTAATTAATTATTGACTGTCTGCAAGGTTTTGTAATTAATTATTGACTGTCTGCAAGGTTTTGTAATTAAATATTAACTGTTTGCAGGTTTTTGAAGCAGTATTATCGTGGGTAAACCATGACATGAGTAACAGACACGAGTTGGTCTCTCAGCTGATAGAGAACGTACGCCTTCCCCTCATGACGCAGGAATATCTCGTGCAGCGCGTGGAGGAGGAGCCACTCATCAAGTCAAACAGTCGCTGCAAGGACTTCCTCATAGAGGCTATGAAATATCATCTACTTAAAGGCGAACAAAAGGCAATATTTCAAACACCAAGGACCATACCCAGAACACCTCTTGGACTCCCGAAGGTCATCAAGATTTTCATTATACCTTTCATTATTTGTGTGTTTTACGTTTATTTATCATCGCTACCGGTTGCCCATATATTCCAAAATGTTTTGTATTTATTTAGTACTTATCCGACGTGTGCATTTACTATGTCCTCTAGTATTATAAATAGATTAAATACTTTATAAGCAGTAGTCTTGAACTCTACCTTGTGTGTTTTACGTTTATTTATCGTCGCTAAAGGTTGCCCATATGAGCTACGCCTCCTGCAGAGATTAGTCATTTTAGATATTTGGAGGATAGTGCAATGATACAGACAGAGACCCATTCCAGAGTCTCCTCTGGTTCATTTACGTGCACGGTGATGTGGCCTGAAAAAAAGCAACAGTTTCTCCCCAAAGATAGGGCTAAGCCCTGGCTTTGCACGTGTGATACCTAGCCATTTTGGGACTCAAGCTGTCAGTGACTGCCTCATTTATGACGTTAGTTATCAGAAGTCATCTAGCGCATACGGTTGCATCGTTTTCTATCATATATTTCCAGGAGTTTTCATATTTCTCCGTCACAATGGAATTTTACTAAATGTCAAGGTCGATACACAACAGCTGACACGAATAATTGAATTTTTCAACACCGGTGAGCCTCCAACCAAAGTTTATAAAACTGTTCTCACATCTCAAGCTTTGAAAGAAAATTCCAAGATACATTGCCCAAATTAATGTGTGTTTATATTCTCAAGCTCAGTTGATTTGATTGGTTGATTGAACTTGATTCTGAGTTTTACTGCCAGCTGAACCAATCAGAAGCTTGAGACTGAGTTTTGAGATTGGAAAAAAGTTTTTTAACGTCGAGGCATGGACCTTCATAGCCCTCTTGTTTAGAGATGTTGATGTTTTACACATGCTGTTTGTGTTCTACAGGTTATGTTGGTGATTGGTGGTCAGGCGCCCAAAGCTATCCGAAGTGTTGAATGCTTTGATTTCAAGGAGGACCGATGGCATCAGCTGGCGGAGATGCCGTCTAGACGTTGTAGATGTGGTACGGCATTCATTATACAACCTGATACAACAAACTGCCGTAACCCTTAACCCATACCCTGATATATACGTATTTCTACGTGTTATCGGCCACCTGATATATACGTATTTCTACGTGTTATCGGGCACCTGATATATACGTATATATACGACCATACCAGTCACCTGATATATACGTGTTTTTACGTGTCCGTTTTAAATCAATCATTTTCGCTACTTAAATACGGCAGAAAAGCGGTCAAAATATGTTTCAATATACAACAAGAACATATCTATAAATGTCTGCAGTTAAAATAAATCTAAAAATAGCAATTACTCGAGGCAAACCCATTCATTAGCTTGCATAAAAATATCTAGGTATTTGGTAAATTTCCACAGTGCTAATTCACAGGCCAATTCATGCGTATGGTCTAAAATTAGAATTGGATTGAACATGCAGGTTTTGGAGAAACGCCCTTTTCCATGCACTATTAACTATTAAATAAACAAATATAGTCGAATATAATAATTATTCTCCAAAACCTGCATGTCCAATATTTACACCTCCATATCTAAGTAAATACTAAAAAGTTTCTTTTAAAAATTATATCGTTGAAAACATCATTCATTTTTCTAAATTTTTTATTCTTACCATAAATATATTAAAGTAAGTTTTTATCAGGGAAAACAGGGTTAAACATGATAGGGGTCATTTTATCAGTTTTTCCTGAAATACCTTATGGGGACAGGGTACAGTTATTGGTCTCTTATCTATTGGTAGCTGATAAGCTATTACATAGTTACTGTATTGGGCTGGAGAACCTGATATGACTTTTTATTATGAGGGAAAGGGTTAAACTGCTGAATAAATTGGAAGGAATATGCAATCAACAAAAGTAAAATTGGAAAACTATTTTACTACGGGAAAAGAAGATCCCAGGTTCTACATACACGGCTTAGAACGAAATGTAGTTCCCTAAACCATCATCTATTTCTAAAGAACATTGTAGAATCACCATTATGCAGATGTGGTGTTATAGAAGATAACTTCCATTTCTTCTTTCAATGCCATTTCTATGATCAACTCCGTACAACACTCTTCAATAAGCTGTCCACAATTTATAATGTCAACTTAAACACACTATTTCTCGGTGACACTTATAAGGATATTGCAACCAACACCGTAATGTTCCTTACTGTACACGAATACATTATTGGCTGTGAAAGGTTCTGAGATGGATGATTTCTAAAAGGTTCACATGGCGGATTCCAATCTTAATGCTGTCGTTATTGACACAACAACCGATCCTATTCAACCACTTTTCTCTATACGAATCTCTTCTTCTTCTCGTGCTCCGATGTGATAGTTCATGTTCTTGAACGTTCTTCAAATATTCCTTTAAATATTAACCATTTTCTTTTTAACATCCAAAACTATTGTCTCACTAATACAATAAGTTCTGAAATTCTTTAGCATATACCTAGAATAGATTTCACGTATATTCATTGTATATATATATTATTCTCCTGCCTATTATTGTATATCAATCAATTGATAGGGAGAAGAACGATATAAGTTTTCTTTCGTTCTAATCAGTCTACTGCTGTTAAATTATATGTAAAATGGTCATATCTTGATTACATGTACAAAAACTGAAATAAATAATGTTTAAACTATAAGCGATTAATCTAACATTTAAAAACTTGTTTCGCAAGTTTGTATAAACTAGACTATAGATCGCTGTAGGCGAAATAAGCAAACAATAAGGTTCGATCCTCAGACCGGGAAGTATGTGAGATAGTACGGTGGTCGCCAGATCGGACAGGTGGGTTTTCTCCGGGTACTCCGGTTTCCTCCCACATGAATGACCACATATATGCTTTCATCCTCGCCAACGAAAGTGATTAATATAAGTTGTTAGAACTTGCATCTCAATCTTTGTAAAATAAAGAAAGTTTCAACTTTTTAAAGGTTAACCTAGAAAATGTTTTATGAGCAGTAACAGTGGATGGATAACTGTCAGTGCTAATTCATGCATGGCTTATTTTGAAGGCGTGGCATTGATAAATGGATTGGTGTATGCTGTCGGTGGTTTCAATGGTTCATTGCGGGTAAGGACTGTGGATATGTATGACCCGTTGAAGGATGTATGGACTGCATGTCCCAGTATGGAGGCGCGTAGGAGCACGCTAGGAGTCGCTGTGCTAAATGATCTCATCTATGCTGTCGGGGGATTTGATGGAGCATCAGGTAGCTTTAACATGTTACTTTCTGCATACATTATCTTGTTATTTCCCCATGTTACATACACTACCACGTTACTTCTTTCTGCATACATTATCTTGTTATTTCCCCATGTTACATACACTACCACGTTACTTCTTTCTGCATACATTATCTTGTTATTTCCCCATGTTACATACACTACCACGTTACTTCATTCTGCATACATTATCTTGTTAAATCTCCATGTTACATACACTACCACGTTACTTCTTTCTGCATACATTATCTTGTTATTTCCCCATGTTACATACACTACCACGTTACTTCTTTCTGCATACATTATCTTGTTAAATCTCCATGTTACATACACTACCACGTTACTTCATTCTGCATACATTATCTTGTTATTTCCCCATGTTACATACACTACCACGTTACTTCATTCTGCATACATTATCTTGTTAAATCTCCATGTTACATACACTACCACGTTACTTCATTCTGCATACATTATCTTGTTATTTCCCCATGTTACATACACTACCACGTTACTTGTTACTTACACTTAAATGTTTGGTGTTTAACTGCTGCGATAATGGAAATATATCTGAGCTGCAAATGTTGCATTTGTATATAAGCACAAAATAGTATTTGTTATTGATTTGTTTGTTCAAGTTTCAAATGTAATACCCTGGTTCCCTCTGTCTGAATGTTTGTCTGCGCCACTTCTGTCGCCAATTGAAAAACACTTGAGCCAATTTAAAAAACTTGGAGCCAACTAAGAGCCATATTGTTCACAAATAAATATTTGAAGCCATGTATTTGACAAAACATGTGCCAATATTTGTTTTTTGTTGCCATTGGCGACTGACAGCGGGAACCCTGAATACCTGTGACATTGTTCCACTTTTGTAAACCTGAAACTACATAGCAATATTGTACTTCATTACATCACATTCCTAATGTTATGTTTTTGTTGGTTGTTTTACGTTGCATTTAAAATAATACAAGGAAAAAGCTTTTATGAAAGCTACTTTCAGCTTCCTACTCGATCCTTTGCATTATGTATTATGTAAGTCATTATTTGTTATATGTGATTTATGTTTTGCAATAAAAATTGTTTAAACCAAATGTTGGGTGTTTCAGGTCTGAATTCGGCGGAGTGTTTTGATGTTAGGTGCGGAGAGTGGAGAATGATAGCTCCGATGAGCACGCGGCGAAGTAGCGTCGGAGTTGGAGTACTTAATGGTAATAATACATCACAATAATACAAGAAATACAGTCTACATCCGGTATGTTGAATTCCGTCGGACCCAACAAAATACTTCGACATAACCGAAGTTTGACTTAACGAAATTCGATATAAACAGATCCATCATCATCATCATCAATCCTCTTCACCCCGGTTGGGGTATAGGGCCTTCACCACTGCTCTCCACTTGGACCGGTCCGTTGCTGCTGCTTTGGCTTCCCCCCAGGACATCCTGCTTCGGCGCAGCTCACTGTCCTGAGTCCTTCGCCATGTCGTAACTGGTCGACCTCTTTTCCGTGTGCCCTGTGGATTCCAATCCAGTGCTTGGCGTGCTATGTTGGGCTGGTCTCGTCGTAGAGTGTGCACTATCCACCGCCACTTCCTCTGTGTGATAGAGTCTGTGATGGGGTCCTGTCTTGTTTGCCACCACAACTCCTGGTTGATGATCTTTTCTGGCCATCTGATGCGTAGGATCTGTCTGAGGCAGTTGTTGATGAATACCTGTAGTTTGTGGTCAAGGCCCTTGGTGCGTCTCCAGGTCTCAGCTCCGTACAAGAGGACTGTCTTAACATTCGTCCCAAACAGTTTGAGCTTTGTCTTGAAGTGGATGTTATTGTTGTTCCATACTGGCTTCAACGTCACAAAGGCATGTCGTGCTTTCCCAATACGGGCTTGGATGTCTTCTTCTGTTCCCCCTGTTTTGCTGATGACACTGCCGAGGTAGGTGAAGGAGTCAACATTATCGATTGGATGGCCATCTATCTGAATGGGTGTGTTCTTTGCCGCGTTTACCCTGAGGCACTTGGTCTTCTTAATGTTGATCTCCAGCCCTGTAGTCTTTGCAACTGTGTGTAAGCGTTCTGACTTCTGTTGCATGTGTTGGTGTGTGTGGGACAGGAGGCCTATATCGTCCGCAAAGTCGAGGTCCTCCAACTTCTCTGTAAGTGTCCACTGTATTCATCTTGGTCTGTCTACTGTCGTTCTCATCATCCAGTCCAGTACGACGGAGAAAATGAGAGGCGAGAGCATACAGCCCTGACGGACGCCGGTGCTGACGGGAAATGGCTGTGAAAGGTTCATGTCATGGATCACATGGCAAGTGGTGTTGTTGTACAGGCTCCGAATAATGTTGATGATCTTTCCTGGTATACCGTAGTGCCCGAGGATGCTCCATATGACGTCTCTATCAATCGTGTCAAACGCTTTCTTGAAATCGATGAAGTTGATGTAGATTGGAGACTGCCATTCGATGGACTGTTCAACGATGATGCGGAGTGTTGCTATCTGATCCGTGCATGATCTTCCTGCCCTGAATCCTGCCTGTTCTTCCCTCAGCTTGGCGTTCACTGCATTCTTGATCCTTTCTAGTAGGAGTCTTGTGAGGACTTTACTTGGGATGGATGCCCCTCCAATTCTGGCAGTTGCTGAGGTCACCCTTCTTGGGTAGCTTGACGATGTGCCCTACTCTCCATTCTTCTGGAACCACTTCTTCATCCCAGACTTGCTGTAGAAGGTCTAGTAGTAGTGCTGCTGTGGTCTCAGTCGATGCCTTCAGTGCTTCTGGTTGGATGTTGTCTGGCCCCGATGCTTTCCCATTTTTGATCTTGTTGATGGCCCTTGTCACTTCATTCCTTGTGATCTGTCTCATCTCTACTTCCAGTTCTGGTCCGTCTGCTATGTCTGGTGGGTTGGTCACAGGTGTATCGCTGAGTAGTTCCTGGAAATGGTCCTTCCACCTTGTCATCTGGTCTTCTGGTTTGGAGAAGGTGTTACCATCAACGTCCTTCACTGGTTTGTTGGGGTTGCTCCTTCTGCCGGAAAGTTGTCTAGTTATGCTGTATAGGGTCTTCATGTCGTTGTGGTATGCTGCTTCCTGTACTTGTCCAGCCAGCTTGTCTACCTGATCCCTTTTGTCTTGTCGTGCGCTCTTCTTGACTACTTTGTTCTTGGTGCTGTATTCTCCCTGGATGTTCTGTTTCTGTGCTCTGGTTTTCACCTGCTTCAGTCGGTGCCGAATTCCTCTTCTTTCTTCAATGATCTGGATGGTGTGGTCTGTGAGCCAGGTCTTGTACTTCTTCGTTCTAAATCCCAGCTTCTCTTCGCATGTTGTTGTGAAAGAGCATTTGACGCGGTCCCACTTCTTTTCCAACGATCTACAGATCCAGTTATATGTAAATGATAAGTGTCTGAATCGGGACTTTGATCCCACTTCGAGATAACCGGAGAATTCGACATAACCGACTTTGACACAATGGATGAAGACTGTACATTTATTAATGGTGATTGTTGGTTTGTATTTTAGGGGTTTAACAATGGTAGAGTCCGCCTCCGTGGTTGAGTGACTATGGTCGCTGACTTGTATACCACTGTAACCTATCATCACGGATGGTCACGGGTTCGAGCCACGCTCAGGCCGTGTCTCATTTATATGAAAAAGTTTGCAGTTTCTTACGGAGTTTGCTGCACCAAGTACTGGTTAACTCCTAGAACCTGCCCAGGAAAAGTGTTGTACGGTAAACTGCCGCCGTCGATATAGCCCAAAATGCGTTAAAAGGCGTAAAACCCGAACAAAGAAAGATGAGTCAGTAGTAACATTTTGATAACTGGCCAGGGCAGTAACATGAATGCCAGACATAATTTGCAACTAGTTGTTTAATTAAGTTGCGATCAGTCATGACTCATGGTTGCAATTCATAGTTGTTGATTTATTCATACGATTAATATTTTTAACATCCCCACCCCCTAAACGCCCCCCCCTCCCAATGCTAACCTCTTATGAATGTTGGAACGAACGATGTTAGCATCAAATTTACGTCACAATGCGAAGTGGTGATTCAGTTCCATTTTCAAGATTAATCAAATTTGCTAATGTTTATGATACATTTAATTTCATTGCCAAATGGCAAATACATGGGTACTCTAATCTATGACATGAGGTATGTGATTTTGTACCAGTCTATAATAATTGTAAAATGCAACTTTGAAACGAGGAGGTTTTCATTTGTGGAAGACGCCTTAAGTATAAAATTAAATTTACACATCAAACTGTAGACAAGAGAATCTATGCCAGGCTAGTTATCCAATCAGATCGCATAAAGTAGTATAATAAACTGTTTTTGGCTTTCACGTTTTGACATAATTATCTCCCTTAGATAATAAATGGTAATTTACTGAATCATCCAGGCAAGTTTATAAAGCTGACAATTTAAGATAATTATCTCCCTTAGATATCATCCAGGCTACTGTTGTTCAAGTTTATAAATCAAATTTTGACATAATTATCTCCCTTAGATATAAAAATATTGTAATAAATGCTAATTCACTTACCTACCTACCACCTGTTGTTCAAGTTTATAAAGATTGTTATACGATTAAGTTGTGAACATTTTCAGGTAATGTATACGCCGTGGGCGGTTACGATGGTTCATCAAGGCAGTGTCTCAGTTCAGTGGAGCGGTACAACCCTAATGATGACACCTGGTGTATGGTAGCGGAAATGTCATGTAGGCGTAGTGGGGCAGGTATGTACAACACATGGTGTATGGTAGCGGAAATGTCATGTAGGCGTAGTGGGGCAGGTATGTACAACACATGGTGTATGGTAGCGGAAATGTCATGTAGGCGTAGTGGGGCAGGCATATACGACACATGATGTAAGGCTTTATAGAAACCAGGTATAACCTATTGAAATAATTATTGGTTGGATTCAGCCTAAAAACACCAGCAAAATTGTGCACAAATTTCCATCCAGAAAAGACATTGAGAATTACGTGCACTTTCCCACTTTTGCGTGTTAACATGATTAACTTTGTGAAGATTGCATGGATTGCATCAGTCCTATTGAATTGTGCTTGACTTTAATGCTCATGTAGTACTGCTCTACTCATGAAAATCCCTAGGGGACGTGTTCTTCTCATACCCTTATAATACATTTTACATTGTATTTGGTTGTTAATTTTGGCAATCATTTTATGAAAAGTACATTTCCAATGATCTGTGTTATTAAAAAGACTACCCATTTTAATAATTTTCTCTGAAAATACAGTCAAACCTGAAAATACAGTCAAACCTATGTTAGTGGTCACCTGTATTAACCCTTTCAACCCCACAGGCCTCTAAATAAGCTTATGAAAAGTGTAGATCCAGATGAGCCGGCTCATGACGAGCCGTCTCATCAGGATCTGCACTTTTTTGCCAGTAATAATTATTACTATTTTTAGATAAAATTACCCATTTTGATAAATGAACTGGTCCAAAGGTAATTTTCTTATTAATTTATTGGTCTGAAAATATCACGCACCAGTCCATGTCAGTTACTTGGGGTTGAATGGGTTAAGCAGCCATTTTCCAGATTCCCATTTTGACCTGTATGAAGCAGCCACTGTCTGTGATTCCCTTGGCTGACTGCTTAATACAGGTTTGACTGTATAAGCATAAGTATTGTCTCAGATTCCCATTTTGACCTGTATGAAGCAGCCACTGTCTGTGATTCCCTTGGCTGACTGCTTAATACAGGTTTGACTGTATAAGCATAAGTATTGTCTCAGATTCCCATTTTGACCTGTATGAAGCAGCCACTGTCTGTGATTCCCTTGGCTGACTGCTTAATACAGGTTTGACCGTACATGTATTAAGCAAAATAATATTAAATGCACCGTAATGCAGAATGTTTCTGATCCTGCTTACAAATGATGGATTCGTAGTCCAGTGGTTAACACGATGGACTGGAAATCCAGGGATCGTAGGTTCGATCCCCCGTCTGACCCTAATACAATTAACAGTCTTTCAGATGGGCCTTAAGCTGTGCACATAAAAGAACAGGTATGCAAACTCTGTCTGTATCATTGCACGATCGTCCAAAAATCTAAAATGACTAATCTCTTCAGGAAGTGTCGCTCATATGGGTATCCGGTAGCGACGATAAATAAACGTAAAACAACAAAAAAAACAAAAGACACTGTGATTTTAAAATGGTAAGAGTAGATATGATGCTTAAATAATTCTATTCAACCACAATTTTTAATCGGTGCTACGTCACAGCACTGAAAAAAGAAAGTAGAAAAAGTGTATATTTCGAAAGTTCAAGAAATTAGCGAATATTCGTTCGTAACATCATACGAATATTTGAATGCCGAAATCATCATTCTTTGTCATCCATAATTATTACACAAAATTTTCTTGTGGGGCACACCAAACCCCTGTGGGAACTTTTGTAACTTTTAGTTAGACTCAAATTTGTTTACTTTTAGCATTCCCACACCCCTTTCACCTCTTCATAGTTCAGGATGCATTCTGGTCCATCCTGGCCCCCCATTTCCACTCTAGAATGAAGCCTATGTGTACATGTATATGTGTATTTCTCGTACAGGTGTTGGTGTTGTAGATGGCCTGCTATATGCCGTCGGTGGCCATGATGGCCCTCTGGTTAGAAACTCGGTAGAGATGTACAACCCTGATTCTAATACATGGACACAACTTGGTGATATGCACAGCTGTAGGAGAAACGCAGGTATTCCTTACATTCTTTATGAACTGTCTCCTTAATGTCTGCACAGGGCTCATTCTAGAGGGCGACATGGGAGAAATAGTCGCCCTAGGGACTGTGACTTCGCCCTTATCTATTCATGTGTTCCAATGTGGTATCCATCTCCATGTGTGTTGTGAAAAGTAAGCTCGATATTGCATCTAAAACTCGTACCGCAGTGCTTCCCGATATATATGAGTGGTACGCCTAAAAGGGGTAATGTAGCAATTTAGTTTAGTTTAATCAATGTAGCAGAAAAGTGGCAATGTACATAAATATAAACACAGACCAGCATTATTAAATACTTGTACCCTCTTAGACACCCAGGTGTTTGGTATTTGGTTGTCACACACAGACCAGCATTGTTAAATACTTGTACCCTCTTAGACACCCAGGTGTTTGGTATTTGGTTGTCACACACAGACCAGCATTATTAAATACTTGTACCCTCTTAGACACCCAGGTGTTTGGTATTTGGTTGTCACACACACAGACCAGCATTGTTAAATACTTGTACCCTCTTAGACACCCAGGTGTTTGGTATTTGGTTGTCACACACACAGACCAGCATTGTTAAATACTTGTACCCTCTTAGACACCCAGGTGTTTGGTATTAGGTTGGCATACACAGACCAGCATTGTTAAATACTTGTACCCTCTTAGACACCCAGGTGTTTGGTATTAGGTTGGCACACACAGACCAGCATTGTTAAATACTTGTACCCTCTTAGACACCCAGGTGTTTGGTATTTGGTTGTCACATACACAGACCAGCATTGTTAAATACCTGTACCCTCTTAGACACCCAGGTGTTTGGTAATTGGTTGTCACATACACAGACCAGCATTGTTAAATACGTGTACCCTCTTAGACACCCAGGTGTTTGGTAATTGGTTGTCACATACACAGACCAGCATTGTTAAATACCTGTACCCTCTTAGACACCCAGGTGTTTGGTATTTGGTTGTCACATACACAGACCAGCATTGTTAAATATGTGTACCCTCTTAGACACCCAGGTGTTTTGTATTAGGTTGTCACATACACAGACCAGCATTGTTAAATATGTGTACCCTCTTAGACACCCAGGTGTTTGGTATTAGGTTGTCACATACACAGACCAGCATTGTTAAATACTTGTACCCTCTTAGACACCCATGTGTTTGATATTTGGTTGTCACACACACAGACCAGCATTGTTAAATACTTGTACCCTCTTAGACACCCAGGTGTTTGGTATTAGGTTGTCACACACAGACCAGCATTGTTAAATACTTGTACCCTCTTAGACACCCAGGTGTTTGGTATTTGGTTGGCATACACAGACCAGCATTGTTAAATACTTGCACCCTCTTAGACACCCAGGTGTTTGGTATTTGGTTGTCACACACACCAGCATTGTTAAATACTTGTCCCCTCTTAGAACCCTCTTAGACACCCATGTGTTTGGTATTTGGTTGTCACACACAGACCAGCATTGTTAAATACTTGTACCCTCTTAGACACCCAGGTGATTGGTATTTGGTTGTCACACACAGACCAGCATTGTTAAATACTTGTACCCTCTTAGACACCCAGGTGTTTGGTATTTGGTTGTCACACACAGACCAGCAATGTTAAATACTTGTACCCTCTTAGACACCCAGGTGTTTGGTAATTGGTTGTCACACACACCAGCATTGTTAAATACTTGTACCCTCTTAGACACCCAGGTGTTTGGTATTTGGTTGGCATACACAGACCAGCATTATTAAATACTTGTACCCTCTTAGACACCCAGGTGTTTGGTATTACGTTGGCATACACAGACCAGCATTGTTAAATACTTGTACCCTCTTAGACACCCAGGTGTTTGGTATTAGGTTGTCATACACAGACCAGCATTGTTAAATACGTGTACCCTCTTAGACACCCAGGTGATTGGTATTTGGTGGTTACACACAGACCAGCATTGTTAAATACTTGTACCCTCTTAGAACCCTCTTAGACACCCAGGTGTTTGGTATTTGGTTGTCACACACAGACCAGCATTGTTAAATACTTGTACCCTCTTAGAACCCTCTTAGACACCCAGGTGTTTGGTATTTGGTTGGCATACACAGACCAGCATTGTTAAATACTTGTACCCTCTTAGACACCCAGGTGTTTGGTATTAGGTTGGCATACACAGACCAGCATTGTTAAATACTTGTACCCTCTTAGACACCCAGGTGTTTGGTATTAGGTTGTCATACACAGACCAGCATTGTTAAATACGTGTACCCTCTTAGACACCCTGGTGTTTGGTATTTGGTTGTCACATACACAGACCAGCATTGTTAAATACGTGTACCCTCTTAGACACCCAGGTGTTTGATATTTGGTTGTCACACACACAGACCAGCATTGTTAAATACATGTACCCTCTTAGACACCCAGGTGTTTGGTATTAGGTTGTCACATACACAGACCAGCATTGTTAAATACTTGTACCCTCTTAGACACCCAGGTGTTTGGTATTAGGTTGTCACATACACAGACCAGCATTGTTAAATATGTGTACCCTCTTAGACACCCAGGTGTTTTGTATTAGGTTGTCACATACACAGACCAGCATTGTTAAATATGTGTACCCTCTTAGACACCCAGGTGTTTGGTATTAGGTTGTCACACACAGACCAGCATTGTTAAATACTTGTACCCTCTTAGACACCCAGGTGTTTGGTATTTGGTTGGCATACACAGACCAGCATTGTTAAATACTTGTACCCTCTTAGACACCCAGGTGTTTGGTATTTGGTTGTCACACACAGACCAGCATTGTTAAATACTTGTCCCCTCTTCGAACCCTCTTAGACACCCATGTGTTTGGTATTAGGTTGTCACACACAGACCAGCATTGTTAAATACTTGTACCCTCTTAGACACCCAGGTGTTTGGTATTTGGTTGGCATACACAGACCAGCATTGTTAAATACTTGTACCCTCTTAGACACCCAGGTGTTTGGTATTTGGTTGTCACACACAGACCAGCATTGTTAAATACTTGTCCCCTCTTAGAACCCTCTTAGACACCCAGGTGTTTGGTATTTGGTTGTCACACACAGACCAGCATTGTTAAATACTTGTACCCTCTTAGAACCCTCTTAGACACCCAGGTGATTGGTATTTGGTTGTCACACACAGACCAGCATTGTTAAATACTTGTACCCTCTTAGACACCCAGGTGTTTGGTATTTGGTTGGCATACACAGACCAGCATTGTTAAATACTTGTACCCTCTTAGACACCCAGGTGTTTGGTAATAGGTTGTCATACACAGACCAGCATTGTTAAATACTTGTACCCTCTTAGACACCCAGGTGTTTGGTATTTGGTTGTCACACACACCAGCATTGTTAAATACTTGTACCCTCTTAGACACCCAGGTGTTTGGTATTAGGTTGTCATACACAGACCAGCATTGTTAAATACTTGTACCCTCTTAGACACCCAGGTGTTTGGTATTTGGTTGTCACACACACAGACCAGCATTGTTAAATACTTGTACCCTCTTAGACACCCAGGTGTTTGGTATTAGGTTGTCACATACACAGACCAGCATTGTTAAATACTTGTACCCTCTTAGACACCCAGGTGTTTGGTATTAGGTTGTCACATACACAGACCAGCATTGTTAAATACTTGTACCCTCTTAGACACCCAGGTGTTTGGTATTTGGTTGTCACACACAGACCAGCATTGTTAAATACTTGTACCCTCTTAGACACCCAGGTGTTTGGTATTAGGTTGTCACACACAGACCAGCATTGTTAAATACTTGTACCCTCTTAGACACCCAGGTGTTTGGTATTTGGTTGGCATACACAGACCAGCATTGTTAAATACTTGTACCCTCTTAGACACCCAGGTGTTTGGTATTTGGTTGTCACACACAGACCAGCATTGTTAAATACTTGTACCCTCTTAGACACCCAGGTGTTTGGTATTTGGTTGTCACACACAGACCAGCATTGTTAAATACTTGTACCCTCTTAGACACCCAGGTGTTTGGTATTTGGTTGGCATACACAGACCAGCATTGTTAAATACTTGTACCCTCTTAGACACCCAGGTGTTTGGTATTTGGTTGTCACACACAGACCAGCATTGTTAAATACTTGTCCCCTCTTAGAACCCTCTTAGACACCCATGTGTTTGGTATTTGGTTGTCACACACAGACCAGCATTGTTAAATACTTGTACCCTCTTAGAACCCTCTTAGACACCCAGGTGATTGGTATTTGGTTGTCACACACAGACCAGCATTGTTAAATACTTGTACCCTCTTAGACACCCAGGTGTTTGGTATTTGGTTGTCACACACAGACCAGCAATGTTAAATACTTGTACCCTCTTAGACACCCAGGTGTTTGGTAATTGGTTGTCACACACACCAGCATTGTTAAATACTTGTACCCTCTTAGACACCCAGGTGTTTGGTATTTGGTTGGCATACACAGACCAGCATTGTTAAATACTTGTACCCTCTTAGACACCCAGGTGTTTGGTATTACGTTGGCATACACAGACCAGCATTGTTAAATACTTGTACCCTCTTAGACACCCAGGTGTTTGGTATTAGGTTGTCATACACAGACCAGCATTGTTAAATACTTGTACCCTCTTAGACACCCAGGTGATTGGTATTTGGTGGTTACACACAGACCAGCATTGTTAAATACTTGTACCCTCTTAGAACCCTCTTAGACACCAGGTGTTTGGTATTTGGTTGTCACACACAGACCAGCATTGTTAAATACTTGTACCCTCTTAGAACCCTCTTAGACACCCAGGTGTTTGGTATTTGGTTGGCATACACAGACCAGCATTGTTAAATACTTGTACCCTCTTAGACACCCAGGTGTTTGGTATTTGGTTGGCACACACAGACCAGCATTGTTAAATACTTGTACCCTCTTAGACACCCAGGTGTTTGGTATTAGGTTGGCACACAGACCAGCATTGTTAAATACTTGTACCCTCTTAGACACCCAGGTGTTTGGTATTAGGTTGTCATACACAGACCAGCATTGTTAAATACTTGTACCCTCTTAGACACCCAGGTGTTTGGTATTTGGTTGTCACACACACCAGCATTGTTAAATACTTGTACCCTCTTAGACACCCAGGTGTTTGGTATTAGGTTGTCATACACAGACCAGCATTGTTAAATACTTGTACCCTCTTAGACACCCAGGTGTTTGGTATTAGGTTGTCACACACAGACCAGCATTGTTAAATACTTGTACCCTCTTAGACACCCAGGTGTTTGGTATTTGGTTGTCATACACAGACCAGCATTGTTAAATACTTGTACCCTCTTAGACACCCAGGTGTTTGGTATTTGGTTGTCACACACAGACCAGCATTGTTAAATACTTGTACCCTCTTAGACACCCAGGTGTTTGGTATTTGGTTGTCACACACAGACCAGCATTGTTAAATACTTGTACCCTCTTAGACACCCAGGTGTTTGGTATTTGGTTGGCATACACAGACCAGCATTGTTAAATACTTGTACCCTCTTAGACACCCAGGTGTTTGGTATTTGGTTGTCACACACAGACCAGCATTGTTAAATACTTGTCCCCTCTTAGAACCCTCTTAGACACCCATGTGTTTGGTATTTGGTTGTCACACACAGACCAGCATTGTTAAATACTTGTACCCTCTGAACCCTCTTAGACACCCAGGTGATTGGTATTTGGTTGTCACACACAGACCAGCATTGTTAAATACTTGTACCCTCTTAGACACCCAGGTGTTTGGTATTTGGTTGTCACACACAGACCAGCATTGTTAAATACTTGTACCCTCTTAGACACCCAGGTGTTTGGTAATTGGTTGTCACACACACCAGCATTGTTAAATACTTGTACCCTCTTAGACACCCAGGTGTTTGGTATTTGGTTGGCATACACAGACCAGCATTGTTAAATACTTGTACCCTCTTAGACACCCAGGTGTTTGGTATTAGGTTGGCATACACAGACCAGCATTGTTAAATACTTGTACCCTCTTAGACACCCAGGTGTTTGGTATTTGGTTGTCATACACAGACCAGCATTGTTAAATACTTGTACCCTCTTAGACACCCAGGTGTTTGGTATTTGGTTGTCACACACAGACCAGCATTGTTAAATACTTGTACCCTCTTAGACACCCAGGTGTTTGGTATTTGGTTGTCACACACAGACCAGCATTGTTAAATACTTGTACCCTCTTAGAACCCTCTTAGACACCCAGGTGTTTGGTATTTGGTTGGCATACACAGACCAGCATTGTTAAATACTTGTACCCTCTTAGACACCCAGGTGTTTGGTATTTGGTTGTCACACACAGACCAGCATTGTTAAATACTTGTACCCTCTTAGACACCCAGGTGTTTGGTATTTGGTTGGCATACACAGACCAGCATTGTTAAATACTTGTACCCTCTTAGACACCCAGGTGTTTGGTATTTGGTTGTCATACACAGACCAGCATTGTTAAATACTTGTACCCTCTTAGACACCCAGGTGTTTGGTATTTGGTTGGCATACACAGACCAGCATTGTTAAATACTTGTACCCTCTTAGACACCCAGGTGTTTGGTATTAGGTTGTCATACACAGACCAGCATTGTTAAATACTTGTACCCTCTTAGACACCCAGGTGTTTGGTATTTGGTTGTCACACACAGACCAGCATTGTTAAATACTATGTACCCTCTTAGACACCCAGGTGTTTGGTATTTGGTTGTCACACACAGACCAGCATTGTTAAATACTTGTACCCTCTTAGACACCCAGGTGTTTGGTATTTGGTTGTCACACACAGACCAGCATTGTTAAATACTTGTACCCTCTTAGAACCCTCTTAGACACCCAGGTGTTTGGTATTTGGTTGGCATACACAGACCAGCATTGTTAAATACTTGTACCCTCTTAGACACCCAGGTGTTTGGTATTTGGTTGGCACACACAGACCAGCATTGTTAAATACTTGTACCCTCTTAGACACCCAGGTGTTTGGTATTAGGTTGGCATACACAGACCAGTATTGTTAAATACTTGTACCCTCTTAGACACCCAGGTGTTTGGTAATAGGTTGTCATACACAGACCAGCATTGTTAAATACTTGTACCCTCTTAGACACCCAGGTGTTTGGTATTTGGTTGTCACACACACCAGCATTGTTAAATACTTGTACCCTCTTAGACACCCAGGTGTTTGGTATTAGGTTGTCATACACAGACCAGCATTGTTAAATACGTGTACCCTCTTAGACACCCTGGTGTTTGGTATTTGGTTGTCACATACACAGACCAGCATTGTTAAATACGTGTACCCTCTTAGACACCCAGGTGTTTGATATTTGGTTGTCACACACACAGACCAGCATTGTTAAATACATGTACCCTCTTAGACACCCAGGTGTTTGGTATTAGGTTGTCACATACACAGACCAGCATTGTTAAATACTTGTACCCTCTTAGACACCCAGGTGTTTGGTATTAGGTTGTCACATACACAGACCAGCATTGTTAAATATGTGTACCCTCTTAGACACCCAGGTGTTTTGTATTAGGTTGTCACATACACAGACCAGCATTGTTAAATATGTGTACCCTCTTAGACACCCAGGTGTTTGGTATTAGGTTGTCACACACAGACCAGCATTGTTAAATACTTGTACCCTCTTAGACACCCAGGTGTTTGGTATTTGGTTGGCATACACAGACCAGCATTGTTAAATACTTGTACCCTCTTAGACACCCAGGTGTTTGGTATTTGGTTGTCACACACAGACCAGCATTGTTAAATACTTGTCCCCTCTTCGAACCCTCTTAGACACCCATGTGTTTGGTATTTGGTTGTCACACACAGACCAGCATTGTTAAATACTTGTACCCTCTTAGACACCCAGGTGATTGGTATTTGGTTGTCACACACAGACCAGCATTGTTAAATACTTGTACCCTCTTAGACACCCAGGTGTTTGGTATTTGGTTGGCATACACAGACCAGCATTGTTAAATACTTGCACCCTCTTAGACACCCAGGTGTTTGGTATTTGGTTGTCACACACAGACCAGCATTGTTAAATACTTGTCCCCTCTTAGAACCCTCTTAGACACCCATGTGTTTGGTATTTGGTTGTCACACACAGACCAGCATTGTTAAATACTTGTACCCTCTTAGAACCCTCTTAGACACCCAGGTGATTGGTATTTGGTTGTCACACACAGACCAGCATTGTTAAATACTTGTACCCTCTTAGACACCCAGGTGTTTGGTATTTGGTTGTCACACACAGACCAGCAATGTTAAATACTTGTACCCTCTTAGACACCCAGGTGTTTGGTAATTGGTTGTCACACACACCAGCATTGTTAAATACTTGTACCCTCTTAGACACCCAGGTGTTTGGTATTTGGTTGGCATACACAGACCAGCATTATTAAATACTTGTACCCTCTTAGACACCCAGGTGTTTGGTATTTGGTTGGCATACACAGACCAGCATTGTTAAATACTTGTACCCTCTTAGACACCCAGGTGTTTGGTATTAGGTTGTCATACACAGACCAGCATTGTTAAATACGTGTACCCTCTTAGACACCCAGGTGATTGGTATTTGGTGGTCACACACAGACCAGCATTGTTAAATACTTGTCGACCCTCTTAGACACCCAGGTGTTTGGTATTTGGTTGTCACACACAGACCAGCATTGTTAAATACTTGTACCCTCTTAGACACCCAGGTGTTTGGTATTTGGTTGTCACACACAGACCAGCATTGTTAAATACTTGTACCCTCTTAGACACCCAGGTGTTTGGTATTTGGTTGTCATACACAGACCAGCATTGTTAAATACTTGTACCCTCTTAGACACCCAGGTGTTTGGTATTTGGTTGTCACACACAGACCAGCATTGTTAAATACTTGTACCCTCTTAGACACCCAGGTGTTTGGTATTAGGTTGTCATACACAGACCAGCATTGTTAAATACTTGTACCCTCTTAGACACCCAGGTGTTTGGTATTGGTTGTCACATACACAGACCAGCATTGTTAAATACTTGTACCCTCTTAGACACCCAGGTGTTTGGTATTAGGTTGTCACTACACAGACCAGCATTGTTAAATACTTGTACCCTCTTAGACACCCAGGTGTTTGGTATTTGGTTGTCACACACACCAGCATTGTTAAATACTTGTACCCTCTTAGACACCCAGGTGTTTGGTATTTGGTTGGCATACACAGACCAGCATTGTTAAATACTTGTACCCTCTTAGACACCCAGGTGTTTGGTATTAGGTTGGCATACACAGACCAGCATTGTTAAATACTTGTACCCTCTTAGACACCCAGGTGTTTGGTATTAGGTTGTCATACACAGACCAGCATTGTTAAATACGTGTACCCTCTTAGACACCCAGGTGATTGGTATTTGGTTGTCACACACAGACCAGCATTGTTAAATACTTGTACCCTCTTAGAACCCTCTTAGACACCCAGGTGTTTGGTATTTGGTTGTCACACACAGACCAGCATTGTTAAATACTTGTACCCTCTTAGACACCCAGGTGTTTGGTATTTGGTTGTCACACACAGACCAGCATTGTTAAATACTTGTACCCTCTTAGACACCCAGGTGTTTGGTATTTGGTTGGCACACACAGACCAGCATTGTTAAATACTTGTACCCTCTTAGACACCCAGGTGTTTGGTATTAGGTTGGCATACACAGACCAGCATTGTTAAATACTTGTACCCTCTTAGACACCCAGGTGTTTGGTAATAGGTTGTCATACACAGACCAGCATTGTTAAATACTTGTACCCTCTTAGACACCCAGGTGTTTGGTATTTGGTTGTCACACACACCAGCATTGTTAAATACTTGTACCCTCTTAGACACCCAGGTGTTTGGTATTAGGTTGTCATACACAGACCAGCATTGTTAAATACGTGTACCCTCTTAGACACCCAGGTGTTTGGTATTTGGTTGTCACACACAGACCAGCATTGTTAAATACTTGTACCCTCTTAGACACCCAGGTGTTTGGTATTTGGTTGACATACACAGACCAGCATTGTTAAATACTTGTACCCTCTTAGACACCCAGGTGTTTGGTATTTGGTTGTCACACACACAGACCAGCATTGTTAAATACTTGTACCCTCTTAGACACCCAGGTGTTTGGTATTAGGTTGTCACATACACAGACCAGCATTGTTAAATACTTGTACCCTCTTAGACACCCAGGTGTTTGGTATTAGGTTGTCACATACACAGACCAGCATTGTTAAATATGTGTACCCTCTTAGACACCCAGGTGTTTGGTATTAGGTTGTCATACACAGACCAGCATTGTTAAATACTTGTACCCTCTTAGACACCCAGGTGTTTGGTATTTGGTTGGCATACACAGACCAGCATTGTTAAATACTTGTACCCTCTTAGACACCCAGGTGTTTGGTATTTGGTTGTCACACACAGACCAGCATTGTTAAATACTTGTCCCCTCTTCGAACCCTCTTAGACACCCATGTGTTTGGTATTTGGTTGTCACACACAGACCAGCATTGTTAAATACTTGTACCCTCTTAGAACCCTCTTAGACACCCAGGTGATTGGTATTTGGTTGTCACACACAGACCAGCATTGTTAAATACTTGTACCCTCTTAGACACCCAGGTGTTTGGTATTTGGTTGGCATACACAGACCAGCATTGTTAAATACTTGCACCCTCTTAGACACCCAGGTGTTTGGTATTTGGTTGTCACACACAGACCAGCATTGTTAAATACTTGTCCCCTCTTAGAACCCTCTTAGACACCCATGTGTTTGGTATTTGGTTGTCACACACAGACCAGCATTGTTAAATACTTGTACCCTCTTAGAACCCTCTTAGACACCCAGGTGATTGGTATTTGGTTGTCACACACAGACCAGCATTGTTAAATACTTGTACCCTCTTAGACACCCAGGTGTTTGGTATTTGGTTGTCACACACAGACCAGCAATGTTAAATACTTGTACCCTCTTAGACACCCAGGTGTTTGGTAATTGGTTGTCACACACACCAGCATTGTTAAATACTTGTACCCTCTTAGACACCCAGGTGTTTGGTATTTGGTTGGCATACACAGACCAGCATTATTAAATACTTGTACCCTCTTAGACACCCAGGTGTTTGGTATTACGTTGGCATACACAGACCAGCATTGTTAAATACTTGTACCCTCTTAGACACCCAGGTGTTTGGTATTTGGTTGGCATACACAGACCAGCATTGTTAAATACTTGTACCCTCTTAGACACCCAGGTGTTTGGTATTAGGTTGTCATACACAGACCAGCATTGTTAAATACGTGTACCCTCTTAGACACCCAGGTGATTGGTATTTGGTGGTTACACACAGACCAGCATTGTTAAATACTTGTACCCTCTTAGAACCCTCTTAGACACCCAGGTGTTTGGTATTTGGTTGTCACACACAGACCAGCATTGTTAAATACTTGTACCCTCTTAGACACCCAGGTGTTTGGTATTTGGTTGTCACACACAGACCAGCATTGTTAAATACTTGTACCCTCTTAGAACCCTCTTAGACACCCAGGTGTTTGGTATTTGGTTGGCATACACAGACCAGCATTGTTAAATACTTGTACCCTCTTAGACACCCAGGTGTTTGGTATTTGGTTGTCACACAGACCAGCATTGTTAAATACTTGTACCCTCTTAGACACCCAGGTGTTTGGTATTTGGTTGGCATACACAGACCAGCATTGTTAAATACTTGTACCCTCTTAGACACCCAGGTGTTTGGTATTTGGTTGTCACACACAGACCAGCATTGTTAAATACTTGTCCCCTCTTCGAACCCTCTTAGACACCCATGTGTTTGGTATTTGGTTGTCACACACAGACCAGCATTGTTAAATACTTGTACCCTCTTAGAACCCTCTTAGACACCCAGGTGATTGGTATTTGGTTGTCACACACAGACCAGCATTGTTAAATACTTGTACCCTCTTAGACACCCAGGTGTTTGGTATTTGGTTGGCATACACAGACCAGCATTGTTAAATACTTGCACCCTCTTAGACACCCAGGTGTTTGGTATTTGGTTGTCACACACAGACCAGCATTGTTAAATACTTGTCCCCTCTTAGAACCCTCTTAGACACCCAGGTGTTTGGTATTTGGTTGTCACACACAGACCAGCATTGTTAAATA
>CM026389.1:3116836-3152760 GCA_014843695.1 Archivesica marissinica | reverse complement strand
TAAATACTTGTACCCTCTTAGACACCCAGGTGTTTGGTATTTGGTTGTCACACACAGACCAGCATTGTTAAATACTTGTACCCTCTTAGAACCCTCTTAGACACCCAGGTGTTTGGTATTTGGTTGTCATACACAGACCAGCATTGTTAAATACTTGTACCCTCTTAGACACCCAGGTGTTTGGTATTTGGTTGTCATACACAGACCAGCATTGTTAAATACTTGTACCCTCTTAGACACCCAGGTGTTTGGTATTAGGTTGGCACACACAGACCAGCATTGTTAAATACTTGTACCCTCTTAGACACCCAGGTGTTTGGTATTTGGTTGGCATACACAGACCAGCATTGTTAAATACTTGTACCCTCTTAGACACCCAGGTGTTTGGTATTTGGTTGTCACATCACAGACCAGCATTGTTAAATACTTGTACCCTCTTAGACACCCAGGTGTTTGGTATTTGGTTGTCACATACACAGACCAGCATTGTTAAATACTTGTACCCTCTTAGACACCCAGGTGTTTGGTATTTGGTTGTCACACACAGACCAGCATTGTTAAATACTTGTACCCTCTTAGAACCCTCTTAGACACCCAGGTGTTTGGTATTTGGTTGGCATACACAGACCAGCATTGTTAAATACTTGTACCCTCTTAGACACCCAGGTGTTTGGTATTTGGTTGTCACACACAGACCAGCATTGTTAAATACTTGTACCCTCTTAGAACCCTCTTAGACACCCAGGTGTTTGGTATTTGGTTGTCACACACAGACCAGCATTGTTAAATACTTGTACCCTCTTAGAACCCTCTTAGACACCCAGGTGATTGGTATTTGGTTGTCACACACAGACCAGCATTGTTAAATACTTGTACCCTCTTAGACACCCAGGTGTTTGGTATTTGGTTGGCACACACAGACCAGCATTGTTAAATACTTGTACCCTCTTAGATTTGCACCCAGGTGTTTGGTATTTGGTTGTCACACACAGACCAGCATTGTTAAATACTTGTACCCTCTTAGACCCCTAGGTGTTTGGTATTTGGTTGGCATACACAGACCAGCATTGTTAAATACTTGTACCCTCTTAGACACCCAGGTGTTTGGTATTAGGTTGGCATACACAGACCAGCATTGTTAAATACTTGTACCCTCTTAGACACCCAGGTGTTTGGTATTTGGTTGGCATACACAGACCAGCATTGTTAAATACTTGTACCCTCTTAGACACCCAGGTGTTTGGTATTAGGTTGTCATACACAGACCAGCATTGTTAAATACTTGTACCCTCTTAGACACCCAGGTGATTGGTATTTGGTTGTCACACACAGACCAGCATTGTTAAATACTTGTACCCTCTTAGACACCCAGGTGTTTGGTATTTGGTTGTCACACACAGACCAGCATTGTTAAATACTTGTACCCTCTTAGACACCCAGGTGTTTGGTATTTGGTTGTCACACACAGACCAGCATTGTTAAATACTTGTACCCTCTTAGACACCCAGGTGTTTGGTATTTGGTTGGCATACACAGACCAGCATTGTTAAATACTTGTACCCTCTTAGACACCCAGGTGTTTGGTATTTGGTTGTCACACACAGACCAGCATTGTTAAATACTTGTCCCCTCTTAGAACCCTCTTAGACACCCATGTGTTTGGTATTTGGTTGTCACACACAGACCAGCATTGTTAAATACTTGTACCCTCTTAGAACCCTCTTAGACACCCAGGTGATTGGTATTTGGTTGTCACACACAGACCAGCATTGTTAAATACTTGTACCCTCTTAGACACCCAGGTGTTTGGTATTAGGTTGGCATACACAGACCAGCATTGTTAAATACTTGTACCCTCTTAGACACCCAGGTGTTTGGTATTTGGTTGTCACACACAGACCAGCATTGTTAAATACTTGTACCCTCTTAGAACCCTCTTAGACACACAGGTGTTTGGTATTTGGTTGGCATACACAGACCAGCATTGTTAAATACTTGTACCTTCTTAGACACCCAGGTGTTTGGTATTAGGTTGGCACACACAGACCAGCATTGTTAAATACTTGTACCCTCTTAGAACCCTCTTAGACACCCAGGTGTTTGGTAATTGGTTGTCACACACAGACCAGCATTGTTAAATACTTGTACCCTCTTAGACCCCTAGGTGTTTGGTATTTGGTTGGCATACACAGACCAGCATTGTTAAATACTTGTACCCTCTTAGAACCCTCTTAGACACCCAGGTGTTTGGTATTTGGTTGGCATACACAGACCAGCATTGTTAAATACTTGTACCCTCTTAGACACCCAGGTGTTTGGTATTTGGTTGTCACACACAGACCAGCAATGTTAAATACTTGTACCCTCTTAGACACCCAGGTGTTTAGTAATTGGTTGTCACACACACCAGCATTGTTAAATACTTGTACCCTCTTAGACACCCAGGTGTTTGGTATTTGGTTGGCATACACAGACCAGCATTATTAAATACTTGTACCCTCTTAGACACCCAGGTGTTTGGTATTACGTTGGCATACACAGACCAGCATTGTTAAATACTTGTACCCTCTTAGACACCCAGGTGTTTGGTATTTGGTTGGCATACACAGACCAGCATTGTTAAATACTTGTACCCTCTTAGACACCCAGGTGTTTGGTATTAGGTTGTCATACACAGACCAGCATTGTTAAATACGTGTACCCTCTTAGACACCCAGGTGATTGGTATTTGGTGGTTACACACAGACCAGCATTGTTAAATACTTGTACCCTCTTAGAACCCTCTTAGACACCCAGGTGTTTGGTATTTGGTTGTCACACACAGACCAGCATTGTTAAATACTTGTACCCTCTTAGACACCCAGGTGATTGGTATTTGGTTGTCACACACAGACCAGCATTGTTAAATACTTGTACCCTCTTAGAACCCTCTTAGACACCCAGGTGTTTGGTATTTGGTTGGCATACACAGACCAGCATTGTTAAATACTTGTACCCTCTTAGACACCCAGGTGTTTGGTATTTGGTTGGCACACACAGACCAGCATTGTTAAATACTTGTACCCTCTTAGACACCCAGGTGTTTGGTATTTGGTTGTCACATACACAGACCAGCATTGTTAAATACTTGTACCCTCTTAGACACCCAGGTGTTTGGTATTTGGTTGTCACACACAGACCAGCATTGTTAAATACTTGTACCCTCTTAGACACCCAGGTGTTTGGTATTTGGTTGGCATACACAGACCAGCATTGTTAAATACTTGTACCCTCTTAGACACCCAGGTGTTTGGTATTAGGTTGGCATACACAGACCAGCATTGTTAAATACTTGTACCCTCTTAGACACCCAGGTGTTTGGTATTAGGTTGTCATACACAGACCAGCATTGTTAAATACGTGTACCCTCTTAGACACCCAGGTGATTGGTATTTGGTGGTTACACACAGACCAGCATTGTTAAATACTTGTACCCTCTTAGAACCCTCTTAGACACCCAGGTGTTTGGTATTTGGTTGTCACACACAGACCAGCATTGTTAAATACTTGTACCCTCTTAGACACCCAGGTGATTGGTATTTGGTTGTCACACACAGACCAGCATTGTTAAATACTTGTACCCTCTTAGAACCCTCTTAGACACCCAGGTGTTTGGTATTTGGTTGGCATACACAGACCAGCATTGTTAAATACTTGTACCCTCTTAGACACCCAGGTGTTTGGTATTTGGTTGGCACACACAGACCAGCATTGTTAAATACTTGTACCCTCTTAGACACCCAGGTGTTTGGTATTAGGTTGGCATACACAGACCAGTATTGTTAAATACTTGTACCCTCTTAGACATGGTAATAGGTTGTCATACACAGACCAGCATTGTTAAATACTTGTACCCTCTTAGACACCCAGGTGTTTGGTATTTGGTTGTCACACACACCAGCATTGTTAAATACTTGTACCCTCTTAGACACCCAGGTGTTTGGTATTAGGTTGTCATACACAGACCAGCATTGTTAAATACGTGTACCCTCTTAGACACCCTGGTGTTTGGTATTTGGTTGTCACATACACAGACCAGCATTGTTAAATACGTGTACCCTCTTAGACACCCAGGTGTTTGATATTTGGTTGTCACACACACAGACCAGCATTGTTAAATACATGTACCCTCTTAGACACCCAGGTGTTTGGTATTAGGTTGTCACATACACAGACCAGCATTGTTAAATACTTGTACCCTCTTAGACACCCAGGTGTTTGGTATTAGGTTGTCACATACACAGACCAGCATTGTTAAATATGTGTACCCTCTTAGACACCCAGGTGTTTTGTATTAGGTTGTCACATACACAGACCAGCATTGTTAAATATGTGTACCCTCTTAGACACCCAGGTGTTTGGTATTAGGTTGTCACACACAGACCAGCATTGTTAAATACTTGTACCCTCTTAGACACCCAGGTGTTTGGTATTTGGTTGGCATACACAGACCAGCATTGTTAAATACTTGTACCCTCTTAGACACCCAGGTGTTTGGTATTTGGTTGTCACACACAGACCAGCATTGTTAAATACTTGTCCCCTCTTCGAACCCTCTTAGACACCCATGTGTTTGGTATTTGGTTGTCACACACAGACCAGCATTGTTAAATACTTGTACCCTCTTAGAACCCTCTTAGACACCCAGGTGATTGGTATTTGGTTGTCACACACAGACCAGCATTGTTAAATACTTGTACCCTCTTAGACACCCAGGTGTTTGGTATTTGGTTGTCACACACAGACCAGCATTGTTAAATACTTGTACCCTCTTAGACACCCAGGTGTTTGGTATTTGGTTGTCATACACAGACCAGCATTGTTAAATACTTGTACCCTCTTAGACACCCAGGTGTTTGGTATTTGGTTGGCATACACAGACCAGCATTGTTAAATACTTGTACCCTCTTAGACACCCAGGTGTTTGGTATTAGGTTGTCATACACAGACCAGCATTGTTAAATACGTGTACCCTCTTAGACACCCAGGTGATTGGTATTTGGTGGTCACACACAGACCAGCATTGTTAAATACTTGTACCCTCTTAGACAGCACCCAGGTGTTTGGTATTTGGTTGTCACACACAGACCAGCATTGTTAAATACTTGTACCCTCTTAGACACCCAGGTGATTGGTATTTGGTTGTCACACACAGACCAGCATTGTTAAATACTTGTACCCTCTTAGACACCCAGGTGTTTGGTATTTGGTTGGCATACACAGACCAGCATTGTTAAATACTTGTACCCTCTTAGACACCCAGGTGTTTGGTATTTGGTTGTCACACACAGACCAGCATTGTTAAATACTTGTCCCCTCTTGAACCCTCTTAGACACCCATGTGTTTGGTATTTGGTTGTCACACACAGACCAGCATTGTTAAATACTTGTACCCTCTTAGAACCCTCTTAGACACCCAGGTGATTGGTATTTGGTTGTCACACACAGACCAGCATTGTTAAATACTTGTACCCTCTTAGACACCCAGGTGTTTGGTATTTGGTTGTCACACACAGACCAGCATTGTTAAATACTTGTACCCTCTTAGACACCCAGGTGTTTGGTATTAGGTTGGCATACACAGACCAGCATTGTTAAATACTTGTACCCTCTTAGACACCCAGGTGTTTGGTATTTGGTTGTCACACACAGACCAGCATTGTTAAATACTTGTACCCTCTTAGAACCCTCTTAGACACACAGGTGTTTGGTATTTGGTTGGCATACACAGACCAGCATTGTTAAATACTTGTACCTTCTTAGACACCCAGGTGTTTGGTATTAGGTTGGCACATACAGACCAGCATTGTTAAATACTTGTACCCTCTTAGAACCCTCTTAGACACCCAGGTGTTTGGTAATTGGTTGTCACACACAGACCAGCATTGTTAAATACTTGTACCCTCTTAGACCCCCAGGTGTTTGGTATTTGGTTGGCATACACAGACCAGCATTGTTAAATACTTGTACCCTCTTAGAACCCTCTTAGACACCCAGTTGTTTGATATTAGGTTAGCTGGTATCCTCTTCATTAATGAAAACGTTGGCAGTTTCTTACAGAGGTTGGTGCACCAAGTACTGGTTAACTGCTTGAACCTGCCCAGGAAAGATGTTGTTAGGTAAACTGCTTGCCTGCGATATAGCACAAAATTGTGCGGATGAAGTCGTAAACCAGAACAAACAAACAAACCATCTTCATTATGTTGAAATATTTCTTGGAATATTACCATTTCTTTTACTTGCCAAGAATTGTCACACAGAAAGATTCATATTGCATGATTGTTTACCAGGTGTGGTAGCCAATGGAGGTTTCCTGTACGTGGTAGGGGGAGATGATGGCTCATCGAATCTCGGCTCAGTAGAGTGCTATGACCCAAAAGCAAACTGTTGGAGCTTGCTGACATCTAGTATGATGACTGGTAGGAGTTATGCTGGGGTAACGGTTATAGACCGACCAACGTACTAGTGATCATTCCTAACGTGATAGTTAATCAATGGTCTAGATGGTGTTAGAGCTGTTCTCAGAGTTACAGTTTCACTTGCATACTGACGGATACAAATCAACCTACGTACGAGTGTATAACACTGGGTTATTGGACATAAATCAACCTACGTATTAATGTATAGCACTAGTCTAATGGATATAGATGAATCTACGGACGAGTGCAACCTACGTACGAGTGTATAAAACTGGGTTATTGGATATCAATCAACCTACGTACGAATGTATTCCACATTGGTTATTGGATATAAATCAACCTACGTATGAATGTATTCCACATTGGTTATTGGATATAAATCAACCTACATATGAATGTATTCCACATTGGTTATTGGATATAAATCAACCTACGTATGAATGTATTCCACATTGGTTATTGGATATAAATCAACCTACGTATGAATGTATTCCACATTGGTTATTGGATATAAATCAACCTACGTATGAATGTATTCCACATTGGTTATTGGATATAAATTAACCTACGTATGAATGTATTCCACATTGGTTATTGGATATAAATTAACCTACGTACGAGTGCAAACACAAGGTTAATGGATATAAATCAACCTACGTACGAGTGCAAACACAAGGTTAATGGATATAAATCAACCTACGTACGAGTGCAAACACAAGGTTAATGGATATAAATCAACCTACGTACGAGTGCAAACACATGGTTAATGGATATAAATCAACCTACGTACGAGTGCAAACACAGGGTTAATGGATATAAATCAACCTACGTACGAGTGCAAACACAAGGTTAATGGATATAAATCAACCTACGTACGAGTGCAAACACAAGGTTAATGGATATAAATCAACCTACGTACGAGTGCAAACACAAGGTTAATGGATATAAATCAACCTACGTACGAGTGCAAACACAAGGTTAATGGATATAAATCAACCTACGTACGAGTGCAAACACAAGGCTAATGGATATAAATCAACCTACGTACGAGTGCAAACACAAGGTTAATGGATATAAATCAACCTACGTACGAGTGCAAACACAAGGTTAATGGATATAAATCAACCTACGTACGAGTGCAAACACAAGGTTAATGGATATAAATCAACCTACGTACGAGTGCAAACACAAGGCTAATGGATATAATCACCTACGTACGAGTGCAAACACAAGGTTAATGGATATAAATCAACCTACGTACGAGTGCAAACATAAGGTTAATGGATATATGTCAACCTACGTATGAGTGCAAACACAAGGTTAATGGATATAAATCAACCTACGTACGAGTGCAAACACAAGGTTAATGGATATAAATCAACCTACGTACGAGTGCAAACACAAGGTTAATGGATATAAATCAACCTACGTACGAGTGCAAACACAAGGTTAATGGATATAAATCAACCTACGTACGAGTGCAAACACAAGGTTAATGGATATAAATCAACCTACGTACGAGTGCAAACACAAGGTTAATGGATATAAATCAACCTACGTACGAGTGCAAACACAAGGTTAATGGATATAAATCAACCTACGTACGAGTGCAAACACAAGGTTAATGGATATAAATCAACCTACGTACGAGTGCAAACACAAGGTTAATGGATATAAATCAACCTACGTACGAGTGCAAACACAAGGTTAATGGATATAAATCAACCTATGTACGAGTGCAAACACAAGGTTAATGGATATAAATCAACCTACGTACGAGTGCAAACACAAGGTTAATGGATATAAATCAACCTACGTACGAGTGCTAACACAAGGTTAATGGATACTCGACGTAAATTGTTTATTTCGACAGAAACAATATGTCGGGTACTTTGGATAAAAATGGATCAGTTGGATATATGATCTGTTTTATTAAGAAATGATAATGATACACCCGCTGTAAAGTTTGTAAACAGACCACCATGCGTAGCACATCATTTTTAATGTCAGTTTTTGTAACACTATATGTAAATGTGGGGCCTTTGTGACCGAGTGGTTACGGTCGTTGACTTCAAATCACTTGCCCCCACCGCATTAGGTTCGAATGTGTCGGAAATTTTATTATATCATGGTAAGAGTGATTTATGTACCGTATATACCTGGTCATAAGTCGCTCTTGGTCATAAGTTGGATCCTTCCATCCTTCCATAAGTCGCTCTTGGTCATAAGTTGGATCCTTCCATAAGTCGCTCTTGGTCATAAGTTGGATCCTTCTGTAAGTCGCTTTTGGTCATAAGTTGGATCCTTCCATACGTCGCTCTTGGTCATAAGTTGGATCCTTCCGTAAGTCGCTTTTGGTCATAAGTTGGATCCTTCCGTAAGTCGCTCTTGGTCATAAGTTGGATCCTTCCATACGTTGCTCTTGGTCATAAGTTGGATCCTTCTGTACGTTGCTCTTGGTCATAAGTTGGATCCTTCCATACGTCGCTCTTGGTCATAAGTTGGATCCTTCCATAACTCGCGAGTACTTTATGGACATATGACAATCGTTACGACAATGATTTTTTTTCTCATGTTTGAATGAAGCCCAATTTGAGCTATATTGTTCACTTTATTCCATTATAAATCATAAAAAGCACAACGCACGACAATGAGAGACATCTCTAATTTTCTATTACCTCCCTTGGCAGATACAGGCCGATTTATTCCAAAATGTGAATAGGTCCTTTTAGTTAGAATCCTTTGTTTTTACTGTTGTTCCCTGACCAGATGTTGCGGTATGATAAATGTGATTTTATCCAAATCGTGTTAATTAACTGATAACATTCTTTTACAAATAAGTACCCATTGTATATACTGTATGAGATATGTGGAGATATAGTAATTTAATAATCACAAGAAGCGATAGTAGAATAAAAATGTTAGCATGTTGTGCAAAGGAAACAACGATAAAAACAGAGGAAAACACTTAATAGGACCTATCTACTTTTAGGGAGTATTCAGGAGCAGTAACTGACCGATGTCTCTCATTGTTGTGGTAGACTGTATCATTTATCCAAAAAGTTATCTATTGAGCAGTTTTTCTTTCTTAAATATATTTCATAGTTTTATCAGCACAGTTCACATGATTAAATAAATTTGAAGAAAAAAATTGTAAACTTTTAAAAAAAATATTTTTAGTGTGCTTATTTCTCGGTCATAAGGCGAGCTATTACTTGTAATCGCATTTCCGGGTGAGAAAAATGTCGACTTATATGGTTCATTAATTCCTTTGCTTTTCTGATTAGTTTTGGAATAATGGAGCTATGTACATGTAGTAGAGAGGTTGGCCTCCATCCTTGGCCTAGTCACAACCCAAATAAAAGACTTCACAAATAATTCCAGCGGTCCTCTGTGGCCGAGTGGTTATGGTTGTTGACTGCAAATCACTTGCCCTCACTGCTGTAGGTTGGAATCCCACTGGGGGTGTTGAATTATTTCATGTGATGAAGCTATCCAGCTTACTTGTGGTGGGTCGGTGGTTCTACCTGTGTGTCCGTCCGTGCCTGAAATACTGCTCAGAGTTGCTCCCGGCAACTTCCTCTACCAATAATAGCTGGAGAGTCACCGTCTGGCCTAAACTGTTGGTGCGACGTTAAAACCTCAAAAGAAACGCACATTAATTTCCTAACAGGGAACTAGTAATATATATGTGGTCCTCTCGACATCCGAATTTTTGGCTTAAAAACATGATATAACAATCTTAAAGAAAATGAATCAGCCGGATGATTTATGTTTGCCTTGATAAAGGCTTTTTAAGCTGAAAATTCGGATGTAGAGAGGACCACACAATCATACACTCTAATTGGTCACCTGGTGTTTTACAGTATTTGAAACAAACTAATAACCATATAATATCAATATTCATATCATCTTATTTGATGCATTGTATTTCAAATCTGTATACATGTACAATGAAATCCTGTATACTCATCAGGGGTAAAATGCATTAACCCTTTCAACCCCACAGGCCTCTAAATAGGCTTATGAAAAGTGTAGATCCAGATGAGCCGGCTCGTAACGAGCCGTCTCATCAGGATCTGCACTTTTTTCAAGTAATATAACTATTTTTAGAAACAAAATTACCCATTTTGATAAATGAACTGGTCCAACGGTAATTTTCTTATTAATTTATTGGTCTCAAAATATCACGCACCAGTCCATGTCAGTTACTTGGGGTTGAATGGGTTAAATGACGATATGAAAATATTGATATTGTATGATTATTAATTGACTCCAAATATTATAAAACACCAGGTGACCGATTAGGAATTTTGTTGAGTATATATATATATTCTTATTTGTTTCGGACTAATACAGACGGATCTGTAGTCCAGTGGTAACACGCTGGACTGGTAATCCAGGGATCGCAGGTTCCATTCCCCGTCTGACCCTAATAAAATTAACAGTCTTTCAGATGGGACGTTAAACCGAGGCCTCGTGTCGGTGCTTTACACCGTGCACGTAAAAGAACCAGAGGAGATTCTGGAATGGGTCTCTGTCTGTATCATGCACTATCCTCCAAAGTCTAAAATGACTAATATCTTCAGGAGGCGTCGCTCATATGGGCAACCAGTAGCGACGATAAATAAACGTAAAACACAAATTCGGACTAATGAAACTATGTATATTACCGTCCATGCTCGCCTATAAGGCCATCTTAACCCTTTCAACACCACAGACCTCTAAATTGGCTTACAAAAAAGTGTAGATCCAGATGAGCCGGCTCGTGACGAGCCATCTCATCAGGATCTGCACTTTTTTCAAGTAATATAACTATTTTTAGAAACAAAATTACCCATTTTGATAAATGAACTGATCCAAATGTAATTTTGTTATTAATTTATTGGTCTAAAAATATCATGGACCAGTCCATGTGAGTTACTTGGTGTTGAATGGGTTAATTATAAGGCGACCTCTCTACTTTGGCCGTGAAATCTGTGGGTTTTGGCATGCACTAGCATATAAGAATGGTTGATAAAATGGACACCAGCTCAAGTATATAATGCATGTTTGGCCAGTGCAAATTGATGAAGTTCGGTGTCAAGAGTGCTTTCTGTTCTAAAACGTAATTATGAATACCATTTAACACATTTTTAAAAACATATATATATTTTTTAGCACTCACTTATAAGACGGGAAGCCACTTTGAGGCCATAATCTGGTGGTAAAAAACTAATCTTATAGGCGAGTATGTACGTTCTATTCAAATGTCTTACGAGGGCCCATCAATAATTTCATGAACTAATTCTATCTTACGAGTATACGTAATATAACATACTTTCGACCACTACTCGTTTTCGAAGTAACATCCCTGGCATAGGTGGTTGCATTTATTCCACAGTTCGACCCATGACCGGAACACGTGCTGCTGTTTAAGGCACACCTCAATTCCTCACGGGACTCGTATTTCTTATCAGCCCGTTTTTGAGATTTGGAATAGCCAGAAGTCGCAAATTGCCAAATCTAGGCTGTATGGTGGGTGTGGTAGCAGTTCTA
Organism: Archivesica marissinica; assembly: GCA_014843695.1. Lineage (NCBI taxonomy): Eukaryota > Metazoa > Mollusca > Bivalvia > Venerida > Vesicomyidae > Archivesica > Archivesica marissinica. The sequence continues at coordinate 3,140,764 of CM026389.1, read as the reverse complement.
TGCACAGTTCATTGATTGTGTCCGACACAGCGCGGCTGCTATGGCTTGGTGCGATATGGTGCAGCAGAATCCCAGAAAGTGTGGGCGCTTTCTTTTAATAGCCGGCAACTGCTCATATTTAATTACTGTTGCATAATAGTTTCCAGTAACTGTAGTTTTCGGAGAAACAAAGTGATTTAAAATTATACCTTGTATATCGCAAAATATAATGGCCATGACTTTACCGGCAGACTTGGAAATCAATGATTTAATAGCCACTGGCCTGCCAATATGCTTTTCATCTTTTGTTGTTTCTCTACCGTCGTTAAAGCGTTTCACCCACTTTGAAATAGCACCATTAATTGGAGAATTATTAATCTTTGAACATACAAAATTAGTTCATGAACCTATTGATAGACCCTCGTAGATAGGATTTCTCCACTGTAACACTACATGTACAGTACATGTAACACTGTACATGTAACACTGGTATTATAACAAATAAAATTACAGGCTATTTATCTAAATAGTCGCTCTAGTAACCCTGGCTGTGCCCCCTCTCTCCCCCCCCCCCGGAGAGCCCACTTCTCCCTAAAAAATTTTTTTTAGAAAATTACACAATTTACAGTCGCAATCGCGTGCATTCTCAATTCTCCCAAAAATTCTGACCTAGAATGAGCACCAGAGTGCTGAGCCCTGTAACAGCAGATGTCCGATACAACACTTTTTCTGTACAGTGAATAGATAATTGTTTCAATTAATTTTCATCAGGGTTGGCACCAGGGTACCTGGGCTGGGTAAAACCCCATTGCAAGTGGGCAATACTGGGTTATATGAGTATCGTATATTACTCGGCCATAAGTCAACCTTTTTTTGGTTCTAAAATGTGCTCTAAAATGATCGATCGACTTATGCCTGAGTCAAACACAAATTCTAAATAACTTCATTTTATTTTGTAAACAACCTAGCTAGTCATGTGTTGTTAATGGTGTGTATTATATTACTCTGCCCTTTTATCTTGACCAGTTGCTGATCATAACTACTCTCAGAAACGTACAAACCTGTGTTAGTGGTCACCTCCATTAAGCAGCCAACCTGTATTAAGTAGCCAGTTTCCAGATTCCCTGTAATGTTACTTTGTTATACCTTTGCCTTCTATTAAGCAGCCACCTGTGCTAAGCAGCAACTTTCTGTGATTCCCTTGACTGGCTGCTTAAGACAGGTTTCACTGTAGACTTATTTACTTATGAGTGAGGGTGACTTATGAGTTAGCTGGACTTATGAGTGAGGGCGAATTATGAGTGAGGGCGACATATGAGTGAGGGTGAATTTTGTGTGAGGTGGACTTATGAGTGAGGGCAACTTATGAATGAGGTGGACTTATGAGTGAGGTGGACTTATGAGTGATGAGTGAGGGCGACTTATGAGTGAGGTGGACTTACGAGTGAGGGCGGCTTATGAGTGAGGTGGACTTATGAGTGAGGGTGACTTATGAGTGAGGTGGACTTATGAGTGAGGGCGACTTATGTGTAAGTATATATGGTAAAACATTTTTTTTGTCAATCTTGATTTGATAGTGCAATTTAGGATAATGTTTTGTGTTATACATCTGTTAAATTATTGTTAGAAGGTATTATGCTACAATTGCTTTCTGTGATTTTTCATACTGCATACATATTTTATGTGCATATCGGGGTGTGACCTCCGTGGCCGAGTGGTTACGGTCGTTGACTTCAAATCACTTGCACCTCACCACTGTAGGTTCGAATCCCACTCTGGGTGTCGAATTATTTCATGTGATGAAGCCATCCAGCTGGCTTGCGGTAGGGCGGTGGTTCTAAACGGTGCCTGCAATACTGCTCGGGGGGGGCACCCGGAGTCTTCCTCCACTAATAATAAGCTGGAGAGTTGACATGACCTAAGCTGTTGGTGCGACTTTAAGCCCCATAAAACAAAAGAATTATTTGCATATTACAACAGGAACTGGTCACAAGCTATGTTAGTTGTACCCTAGAGAGGGTAATTAACCCATTTCATTCTGGATACCATTCAAACAGTATTTGCAAAGAACATAGAGCCATATCAGCCACTACGGAATGTGCCATCTGATCAGGCTCTATGCCGTTTGCTATTCAGATGATCTTGCCAAGAAACTTGGCTATGTAGCAAATAACATAGATCCTGATCAGCACGCAGCGTCACGCTGCGGCTGATCTGGATCTATGTTGTTTGCAAAAGCCTTTAAATGTATCCAGAATGAAATGGGTTAAGATGATTAAAAATGGATTAATTAATCAAAAGTTAAATTGAGTGTTTGTGCAAATAAACGCTTGAAATAAATGAAAGATAGAACATGTTCAGGGCGACGTCAATATTGGATAGCTGTTTTGAATTATGATTTACTGAAGTATTTTGAAGATAATATCAAGCAGAAAAGACATTTGAATTTCGTCCCAAAGGTATTTCTTAGAAATATAATTTGTTTTGTACATCATCCCAAAGGTATTTCTTAGAAATATAATTTGTTTTGTACATCATCCCAAAGGTATTTCTTAGAAATATAATTTGTTTTGTACATCATCCCAAAGGTATTTCTTAGAAATATAATTTGTTTTGTACATCATCCCAAAGGTATTTCTTAGAAATATAATTTGTTTTGTACATCATCCCAAAGGTATTTCTTAGAAATATAATTTGTTTTGTACATCATCCCAAAGGTATTTCTTAGAAATATAATTTGTTTTGTACATCATCCCAAAGGTATTTCTTAGAAATATAATTTGTTTTGTACATGCATGCATTAAGTTAAGATGTATTTGTTTTATATGACATTTTTTTGATTCACCAAATGACAAAGGGGCTGTATTTTCCTTGGACATCTGTACTATTATTACCAGATGCGTAGCTGAATGTACGCAAATACGCAGCCACGCATTAAATATTTCTAGGAAAAAAAAGATAAAACCGCCAAAGATGCGATCACTCATTATTTTCATCATAAACTGTCTCACATTGTACAAATTGCAATCTAGAAATGAACATTTTCAGGGGTAGATCCCCCGACCCCCTCATTCTGTGTAATTAAAATGTCACTCTGGCTACTCGCCTGTCTATAGATACAGACCACTAAGCCCTCTTACGGAGCTTGTGACCAGTTCCTCTGATGTTGCATTTGAATAGATCGTAAGGGGCTATGTAGCACTTGATACTTGACTTTGTTTTGTGATAACTTGTTTACCTTCTTTCTATGAAATAAATGATGATAAAAACTGAACATGAATATTCCGTGTTTAAGGTATTACACCCCTACTGTTTAACCTTTTCCCCCACAGTAAGGTATTACACCCCTACTGTTTAACCTTTTCCCCCACAGTAAGGTATTACACCCCTACTGTTTAACCTTTTCACCCCACAGTAAGGTATTACACCCCTACTGTTTAACCTATTCCCCCACAGTAAGGTATTCCACCCCTACTGTTTAACCTTTTCCCCCACAGTAAGGTATTACACCCCTACTGTTTAACCTTTTCCCCCACAGTAAAGTATTACACCCCTACTGTTTAACCTTTTCCCCCACAGTAAGCTACTTCAGACATAGTCACGGTAGGGTCCTGTGTCCCATAACCCACCAATCACGACTAAAGTCGCTTTTGCAAACAGCATAGAGCCAAATTAGACAGCACTAGGCATGTCGTCTGATCAGGATCTATGCTGTTTGCTATTCGGATTGTGTAGCTAAAACACTTGTCTGAATAGATCCTGATGAGGCTCGGCATTACGACGTGGCTGATCTTGATCTATGTTGTTTGTACTTTCCGTCCAATTTATTCGGCAGGTTAGGTGTTAGGTTCATCCTGTTCATATGCTGCATTAACGACATCTAGATGCTAGCGATTGACGATGATATCACATCGAAACCACATCGACTGCGCCAACTTACAAAAAGTTATCAGAGTGGGAAAGCAAGTTGAAAATTGCCTTCCACTCTGAAATATGTCAGGTCATCTCTATCTCTCAAAAAGAAAAAAACCATCCATTATGACTACTGGCTTCATAAGCAAATATTACAGTATGTAAAATCTGCAAAGTACCTGGGAGTTACCGTCAACAACAAGTTTGACTGGGGGAAACACATTACCAACATCACAAACAGCTAATAGAAACATGAACTTCATTCGCCAGAAGCTTAACATTGTCTCACCCCAAGAAAGGTACTCGCCTACAAATCACTTGTCAGACCAACTGTACAATACACCTGCTCAGTATGGGACCCTACGAGATGACAGACATCAACAAACTGGAGATTATTCAACATCGCGGGGCAAGATTCGTCACTGCTACCAGAGCAGATCCAGTGTCGCCCAGATCCAGTGTCGCCCAGATCCAGTGTCGCCCAGATCCAGTGTCGCCCAGATCCAGTGTCGCCCAGATCCAGTGTCGCCCAGATCCAGTGTCACCCAGATCCAGTGTCGCCCAGATCCAGTGTCACCCAGATCCAGTGTCACCCAGATCCAGTGTCGCCCAGATCCAGTGTCGCCCAGATCCAGTGTCGCCCAGATCCAGTGTCGCCCAGATCCAGTGTCGCCCAGATCCAGTGTCGCCCAGATCCAGTGTCGCCCAGATCCAGTGTCGCCCAGATCCAGTGTCGCCCAGATCCAGTGTCGCCCAGATCCAGTGTCGCCCAGATCCAGTGTCGCCCAGATCCAGTGTCGCCCAGATCCAGTGTCGCCCAGATCCAGTGTCGCCCAGATCCAGTGTCGCCCAGATCCAGTGTCGCCCAGATCCAGTGTCGCCCAGATCCAGTGTCGCCCAGATCCAGTGTCGCCCAGATCCAGTGTCGCCCAGATCCAGTGTCGCCCAGATCCAGTGTCGCCCAGATCCAGTGTCGCCCAGATCCAGTGTCGCCCAGATCCAGTGTCGCCCAGATCCAGTGTCGCCCAGATCCAGTGTCGCCCAGATCATCCAAGACATATAATGGGCATCACTCCTGGACAGAAGAACGACTCGACTAGTCCTACTATACAAAATAGTCAACGATCAAGTCACAGTCAACAAGACTGGCCACCTATTACCACCTACACGTCCAAAGGCAGACCATGCCTTCCAAATTCCACACTGCACTAGCTGCCGCCAATCAACCATCAAGGAGTGGAACAATTTACCTCCTGACAGTGTATCAGTTGGTACAGTTGATGCCCTCAAGGCTCTACTTCACCCTCTTCATCTAATCTCCAATCAGCTGTCCGGTTAGCGAGCTCGCTTCTCACTAATGCAACCCGGGTTCGATACTCGGACTGGGAAGTATGTGAGATGGTACGGTTGTCGCCGGATCGGACAGGTGGGTTTTCTCTGGGTACTCCGGTTTCCTCCCACACGAATGACTATATTATATTTACGCTTTCATCCGCGCCAACGAGAGTGATTAATATAAGTTGTTAAAACTTGCTTCGCAATCGTAAAATAAATAACGTTTAAACTAAATCAGTCTTTTATTTTTAACTCTTCACTGTATATACTACCACTTTCATTTAATTTCTTTCGATATGTGCAACATGGCAATAATGTTCAATCTGTTGAAGTAGAAGGATGATGGCAAATACCCGGGTACCCTTAAGGACAAAAGTGTTGACAGTAATTAAAGTCAATAACAAGCAGTACCACATTAAAGTTATTTAGCAAATCGACATAATACATGCCTTTAGCTAATGAACAGTATAATCATATAACACATATGAGTGAATACTGTCAAACCAGCGTATCTATATATGCAGATCAGCTGCCTAATGATTCAATTGACGAACGTAATATTTTATGAATACACATGTATAGTCAAATCTATGTCAGTGGTCACCTCCATTAAGCAGCCAACCTGTATTAAGCATCCAGATTCCCAATATGGTATTAGTATTATACATCTGACCACTATCTGTGCTAAGCAGCCACTTTTTGTGATTCCCATGGGCGGCTGGCTGCCATATGACATACATTGACAATGTAGTAGCCAAACCAATGTTCATAATTAAGGCCAGAATCTCATATAGTCCCAGTAATATGGAGGTGGGATAGATATGGCAACTACTTATCCACTGCATGATAGCTAATTGACTGTCGTTTGCATGGAGATATAATAGTATATTAACCTAAATCTCTATGAAGGAAAGGGTTAAAGCCACTATATGTAATTCACTTGGGCTGGCTGCTTAAAGCCACAATCTGTGATTCCCTTGGCTGGCTGCTTAAGACAGGTTTGACAGAATAGAGACTGGGATGGTGGGGGGGGGGGGGTGGGCGGATGTGAGAGACAGATTCACAATTCTCCAATGACCAGTCTTTTTCATCCATCTATTTCACCAGTAATTTATATACCAGTATATATATATTAATGCTTTGAATGACATTATAGTTTATGGTTGTCCCACCAGCCCAAGATTATGCATGCTGATCAAACTGTGTATATACGTACACATTTACAGACGGATCTGTAGTCCAGTGGTTAACACGATGTACTGGGAATCACAGGTTCGATCCCCCGTTGCATCTAGGCTTGATCCTAATAAAATTAACAGTCTTTCAGATGGGACTTTAACCCGAGGTCTTGTGTCGGTGCTTTACACCGTACACGTAAAAGAACCAGAGGAGACTCCGAAATTAGTCTCTGTCTGTATCATTGCACTATCCTCCGAAAATGACTAAATCTATTCAGGAGGCGTCACTCATATGGGCAACCGGTAGCAGCGATAAATAAACGTTAAACCACACAAATTATGCAGATTGTCTGAGTCAATCCAACCTGTATCAATGCATACCGTACATTACTAGGATTGTCTGGGTCAATCCAACCTGTATCAATGCATACCGTACATTACTGGGCTTGTCTGGGTCAATCCAACCTGTATCAATGCATACCGTACATTACTAGGATTGTCTGTATCAATGCATACCGTACATTACTAGGATTGTCTGGGTCAATCCAACCTGTATCAATGCATACCGTACATTACTAGGATTGTCTGGGTCAATCCAACCTGTATCAATGCATACCGTACATTACTAGGATTGTCTGTATCAATGCATACCGTACATTACTAGGATTGTCTGGGTCAATCCAACCTGTATCAATGCATACCGTACATTACTAGGATTGTCTGGGTCAATCCAACCTGTATCAATGCATACCATACATTACTAGGATTGTCTGGGTCAATCCAACCTGTATCAATGCATACCGTACATTACTAGAATTGTCTGGGTCAATCGAACCTGTATCAATGCATACCGTACATTACTAGGATTGTCTGATTCAATCCAACCTGTATCAATGCATACCGTACATTACTAGGCTTCTCTGTATCAATGCATACCGTACATTACTGGGATTGTCTGGGTCAATGCATACCGTACATTACTAGGATTGTCTGTATCAATGCATACCGTACATTACTAGGCTTGTCTGGGTCAATGCATACCGTACATTACTAGGATTGTCTGTATCAATGCATACCGTACATTACTGGGCTTGTCTGTATCAATGCATACTGTACATTACTGGGCTTGTCTGTATCAATGCATACCGTACATTACTAGGCTTGTCTGTATCAATGCATACCGTACATTACTAGGCTTGTCTGTATCAATGCATACCGTACATTACTAGGCTTGTCTGTATCAATGCATACCATACATTACTAGGCTTGTCTGTATCAATGCATACCGTACATTACTAGGCTTGTCTGTATCAATGCATACTGTACATTACTGGGATTGTCTGGGTCAATGCATACCGTACATTACTAGGCTTGTCTGTATCAATGCATACCGTACATTACTAGGCTTGTCTGTATCAATGCATACCGTACATTACTAGGATTGTCTGTATCAATGCATACCGTACATTACTAGGATTGTCTGTATCAATGCATACCGTACATTACTAGGATTGTCTGTATCAATGCATACCATACATTACTAGGCTTGTCTGGGTCAATGCTTACCATACATTACTAGGATTGTCTGTATCAATGCATAACGTACATTACTAGGCTTGTCTGTATCAATGCATACCGTACATTACTAGGCTTGTCTGTATCAATGCATACCGTACATTACTAGGATTGTCTGTATCAATGCATACCGTACATTACTGGGCTTGTCTGGGTCAATGCATACCGTACATTACTGGGATTGTCTGGGTCAATGCATACCATACATTACTAGGCTTGTCTGTATCAATGCATACCGTACATTACTGGGCTTGTCTGTATCAATGCATACCGTACATTACTAGGATTGTCTGTATCAATGCATACCGTACATTACTGGGATTGTCTGGGTCAATCCAACCTGTATCAATGCATACCGTACATTACTAGGCTTGTCTGTATCAATGCATACCGTACATTACTGGGATTGTCTGGGTCAATCCAACCTGTATCAATGCATACCGTACATTACTAGGCTTGTCTGTATCAATGCATACCGTACATTACTAGGATTGTCTGTATCAATGCATACCGTACATTACTGGGATTGTCTGGGTCAATCCAACCTGTATCAATGCATACCGTACATTACTGGGCTTGTCTGTATCAATGCATACCGTACATTACTAGGATTGTCTGTATCAATGCATACCGTACATTACTAGGATTGTCTGTATCAATGCATACCGTACATTACTAGGATTGTCTGTATCAATGCATACCGTACATTACTGGGCTTGTCTGTATCAATGCATACCGTACATTACTGGGCTTGTCTGGGTCAATCCAACCTGTATCAGTGCATACCGTACATTACTGGGCTTGTCTGGGTCAATCCAACCTGTATCAATGCATACCGTACATTACTGGGCTTGTCTGGGTCAATCCAACCTGTATCAATGCATACCGTACATTACTGGGCTTGTCTGGGTCAATCCAACCTGTATCAATGCATACCGTACATTACTAGGATTGTCTGTATCAATGCATACCGTACATTACTAGGATTGTCTGGGTCAATGCATACCGTACATTACTAGGATTGTCTGGGTCAATGCATACCGTACATTACTAGGATTGTCTGGGTCAATCCAACCTGTATCAATGCATACCATACATTACTGGGCTTGTTTGTATCAATGCATACCGTACATTACTAGGCTTGTCTGTATCAATGCATACCGAACATTACTAGGCTTGTCTGTATCAATGCATACTGTACATTACTAGGCTTGTCTGTATCAATGCATACCGAACATTACTAGGATTGTCTGGGTCAATGCATACCGTACATTACTGGGCTTGTCTGTATCAATGCATACCGTACATTACTGGGCTTGTCTGTATCAATGCATACCGAACATTACTAGGATTGTCTGGGTCAATGCATACCGTACATTACTAGGATTGTCTGTATCAATGCATACCGTACATTACTAGGATTGTCTGTATCAATGCATACCGTACATTACTAGGATTGTCTGTATCAATGCATACCGTACATTACTGGGCTTGTCTGTATCAATGCATACCGTACATTACTGGGCTTGTCTGTATCAATGCATACCGTACATTACTAGGATTGTCTGGGTCAATGCATACCGTACATTACTGGGCTTGTCTGGGTCAATCCAACCTGTATCAATGCATACCGTACATTACTAGGCTTGTCTGGGTCAATCCAACCTGTATCAATGCATACCTACATTACTGGGCTTGCTGTTATCAATTGAAATCTTAACCACCTAGATATTTTACCTCATCTATCAGGAAGAGCAATAAAGCCTGTATTGAGATGACTTCCTAGTGCTTTGTTATTTGTACTGGTGATCAGAAATATATCTGATAGTGAGGAGTGGTTTTAACACTACCGTATACATCCTGTTATCTGCCTTTAGTTTAACCCATTCAACACCAAGTAACTGACATGGACTGGTCCATGATATTTTTAGACCAATAAATTAATAACAAAATTACATTTGGATCAGTCCATTTATCAAAATTGGTAAAAAAAATTCTAAAAATAGTTATATTACTTGAAAAAAGTGCAGATCCTGATGAGACGGCTCATCACGAGCCGGCTCATCTGGATCTACACTTTTTTGTAAGCCAATTTAGAGGTCTGTGGTGTTGAAAGGGTTAAACAATAGTGGAAATCGTGATAGTGCAATGGTAGCTCGTTCGATGCCCGCTGGAGCCGTTACGATTGTGCCCTTAAGTAAGGCATTTAACTGCCACGTTGCCTCTTCTCTCTCCCTCATGGCGATGGATTCCATCAGGAATGAGGTCTCGAGAGTGATTAATATAAATTATAAGAACTTGTTTTGCAATCAAGCTAAAATAAATTTGTATTAACTAAACAATAGTTTATTCAAGAATGGTACATAATATAGGAATAATTGCAACAGCACAGTAAGGATTGGGGGAAATGTTACATAATAACTTATTTGAATCCCTTTCTTTATCTGCCTTTGATTGGTAAGTATATATATGCAGTAAAACTTGTATTAAGAGACCACCAAATAGAAAGGAAAAAAGTGGTCTCTAAGCAGGAATTGTCAGGCTAATTTGTTCCTTAGAAAATGGTCTCTTAATTTAAGTCATCTCTTAACCCTTTCAACACCACAGACCTCTAAATTGGCTTACAAAAAAGTGTAGATCCAGATGAGCCGGCTCGTGACGAGCCGTCTCATCAGGATCTGCACTTTTTTCAAGTAATATAACTATTTTTAGAAAAAACATTACCCATTTTGATAAATGAACTGATCCAAATGTAATTTTGTTATTAATTTATTGGTCTAAAAATATCATGGACCAGTCCATGTCAGTTACTTGGTGTTGAATGGGTTAATAGATATGGTCTTTCGAGCATGTTTGACTGTATAATATTTATATACATGTATAAATTAATATTTCACTTTATTAATCCCCCCCCCATTTGTCTGTGTGTGATATGTACAGCAGTGCTCATTCTAGAGGGTGACTTGGGGTGAAATAGTCGCCCTAGGGACCCTGACGTCGCCCCTACTAACTGTTAAACTAACCAAATTAAAGTTACTACGGAAAAAGAAATCTGGTTTATTTTTATACCAGGTTTAACTGAGTAACAGTTGTGCCTTTACTGTGGTAAATACAGTGCCTTTACTGTGGTAAATACAGTGCCTTTACTGTGGTAAATACAGTGCCTTTACTGTGGTAAATACAGTGCCTTTACTGTGGTAAATACAGTGCCTTTACTGTGGTAAATACAGTGCCTTTACTGTGGTAAATACAGTGCCTTTACTGTGGTAAATACAGTGCCTTTACTGTGGTAAATACAGTGCCTTTACTGTGGTAAATACAGTGCCTTTACTGTGGTAAATACAGTGCCTTTACTGTGGTAAATACAGTGCCTTTACTGTGGTAAATACAGTGCCTTTACTGTGGTAAATACAGTGCCTTTACTGTGGTAAATACAGTGCCTTTACTGTGGTAAATACAGTGCCTTTACTGTGGTAAATACAGTGCCTTTACTGTGGTAAATACAGCAACTTGAACAAGGAAGACAATATTATACAACCTGCTCCTAGGTTAATCTTATAGTCAAGAAGATAGTTGTTGAATTATGTATCCCTAAGGTAACATTAGATTTGTGATTGTTAAAGCTTGTAAAAATCTCTTTGTTATAAGTAACCATTAAAATATTGTTGGATATTAAATTAAAGGTGTTTACTTAAATTGACTTAACAAGTTTAGAATATCTGAATGTAAATGTATTTTTGCTGGTTAATGATCACAGCAATTTACATTTACATATTTTGATATGATTTAATATTATGGAAGTATAACATAATATTGCATAAACATAAGTCGTGATAGCGCAGTGGAAGTTGTGATAGCGCAGTGGAAGTCATGATAGCGCAGTGGAAGTTGTGATAGCGCAGTGGAAGTCATGATAGCGCAGTGGTAGCTCGTTTGATTCAAGAGCGAAAGGCTCGGGATTCGAGCCCCACTGGAGCCGTTATGAGTATGCCCTTAGGCAAGGCATTTAAATTCCACGTTGCTTCTTCTCTCTTCCTCGTGGCGATGGATTCCATCAGGAATGAGGTCTCGAGAGTGATTTATATAAGTTGAAATAACTTGTTTCGCAATCGAGCTAAAATAAATTTGTATATAAAAAGGCATTTTAAATTCCATGTTACCTCTTCTCTCTCCCTCATGGCCGTGGATTCCATCAGGAATGAGGTCTCGAGAGTGATTAATATAAGTTGCAAGAACTTGTTTCGCAATCAAGCTAACATAAATTTGTATAAACTCACATGATATTGTTTTCCTTAATAGATATGGATTTTCAACAGAATCTCGACTATGGAGGACCGGTTAATTCTTAAGTATGGAGGAGGAGAATATTTATGTTGATTTCGCCGATGTTGCGATCAGCCCGCCGGATAGTAACAGCGAACCAGAACACCTCAATGCAGTCTGGTACTGGGGTAACCTGTCCAAGCCTGAGGTGAACGAACACCTTCAAAACCTAGCGGATGGATCCTACCTGGTCAGGGATGCTTCGTCCCCCGGGGACTTCACACTTACCATAAAGAAAGGTGGTGTGAACAAACTTGTGAAGATTTACCACAGAAATGGACTTTATGGATTCGCGGAACCGTACGAGTTCTCTTCATTAACGGATCTAATACAGTTTTATAGTACAAGGTCTCTATCCAGATGCAACACTAAGCTAGACGTGAAACTCCTGTATCCTGTTGAACGATCCAATCGAGATTCGGTATGTATCATACTTATTTCCTATCTACCCGGCTTGCAGAGGGTCCGTGATTCTACCCTGTGCATGTCTGTGCCTGAAATACTGCTCAGAAGGCACCCGGGATCTTCCTCCACCAATTACAGCTGGAGAGTCGATCAACATATGACCTAAGCTGTCTTGTAAAACTTAAGTCCCGAATTTTTTTTAAAATATCATACTTATTTCCTAGCGCCACACATACGACTGATTCCATACTTGTTGGAGCCACAGATGCTGGACGGTATTGGGTTCAAGACCAAAATAAAACAATTTATACACCATAGGCTTGACACTAATCATACAAATTATTTAGGCCATATCCAAGCAAGTTTTAAAATGACACCCGGTCACTATCAGACCATCTAGATAGATGGTCTGTTAGCGACAGGGTGTCATCTTTATACATACATACATATATGTAGATGCTCTGTTAGCGACGGGGTGTCATCTTTATACATACATATATGTAGATGCTCTGTTAGCGACGGGGTGTCAACTGTATGCATACATATATGTAGATGCTCTGTTAGCGACGGGGTGTCAACTGTATGCATACATATATGTAGATGCTCTGTTAGCGACGGGGTGTCAACTGTATGCATACATATATGTAGATGCTCTGTTAGCGATGGGGTGTCATCTTTATACATACATATATGTAGATGCTCTGTTAGCGATGGGGTGTCATCTTTATACATACATATATGTAGATGCTCTGTTAGCGACGGGGTGTCATCTTTATACATACATATATGTAGATGCTCTGTTAGCGACGGGGTGTCAACTGTATGCATACATATATGTAGATGGTCTGTTAGCGATGGGGTGTCATCTTTATACATACATATATGTAGATGCTCTGTTAGCGACAGTGCATTATCTTTATACATACATATATGTAGATGCTCTGTTAGTAACGGGGTGTTATCTTTATACATACATATATGTAGATGCTCTGTTAGCGACAGTGCGTTATCTTTATACATACATATATGTAGATGCTCTGTTAGCGACAGTGCGTCATCTTTATACATACATATATGTAGATGCTCTGTTAGCGACAGTGCGTTATCTTTATACATACATATATGTAGATGCTCTGTTAGTGATGAGGTATCATCTTTATACATGCATATATGTAGATGCTCTGTTAGCGACAGTGCGTCATCTTTATACATACATATATGTAGATGCTCTGTTAGCGAGAGTGCATTATCTTTATACATACATATATGTAGATGCTCTGTTAATGATGGGGTGTCATCTTTATACATGCATATATGTAGATGCTCTGTTAGTAATGGGGTGTCATCTTTATACATACATATATGTAGATGCTCTGTTAGCAACGGGGTGTCATCTTTATACATACATATATGTAGATGCTCTGTTAGTGACAGGGTGTCATCTTTATACATACATATATGTAGATGCTCTGTTAGCAATGGGGTGTCATCTTTATACATGCATATATGTAGATGCTCTGTTAGCGACAGGGTGTCATCTTTATACATACATGCATATATGTAGATGCTCTGTTAGCGATGGTGTGTCATCTTTATACATACATATATGTAGATGCTCTGTTAGCGACAGGGTGTCATCTTTATACATACATGCATATATGTAGATGCTCTGTTAGCAACGGGGTGTCATCTTTATACATACATATATGTAGATGCTCTGTTAGCGACAGGGTGTCATCTTTATACATACATGCATATATGTAGATGCTCTGTTAGCGATGGTGTGTCATCTTTATACATGCATCTATGTAGATGCTCTGTTAGTAACGGGGTGTCATCTTTATACATACATATATGTAGATGCTCTGTTAGCAACGGGGTGTCATCTTTATACATACATATATGTAGATGCTCTGTTAGTGACGAGGTGTCATCTTTATACATACATATATGTAGATGCTCTGTTAGCGATGGGGTGTCATCTTTATACATACATATATGTAGATGCTCTGTTAGCAACGGGGTGTCATCTTTATACATACATATATGTAGATGCTCTGTTAGTAATGGGGTGTCATCTTTATACATACATATATGTAGATGCTCTGTTAGCAATGGGGTGTCATCTTTATACATGCATACATATATGTAGATGCTCTGTTAGTGACAGGGTGTCATCATTATACATACATGCATATATGTAGATGCTCTGTTAGCGACAGTGTGTCATCTTTATACATGCATATATGTAGATGCTCTGTTAGTAACGGGGTGTCATCTTTATACATACATATATGTAGATGCTCTGTTAGCAACGGGGTGTCATCTTTATACATACATATATGTAGATGCTCTGTTAGTGACGGGGTGTCATCTTTATACATACATATATGTAGATGCTCTGTTAGCGATGGGGTGTCATCTTTATACATACATATATGTAGATGCTCTGTTAGCGACAGTGCGTTATCTTTATACATACATATATGTAGATGCTCTGTTAGCAACAGTGCGTCATCTTTATACATACATATATGTAGATGCTCTGTTAGCGACAGTGCGTTATATTTATACATACATATATGTAGATGCTCTGTTAGTGACAGTGCGTTATCTTTATACATACCTATATGTAGATGCTCTGTTAGCGACAGTGCATTATCTTTATACATACATATATGTAGATGCTCTGTTAGAGACAGTGCGTTATCTTTATACATACATATATGTAGATGCTCTGTTAGCGATGGGGTGTCATCTTTATACATACATATATGTAGATGCTCTGTTAGCGACGGGGTCTCATCTTTATACATACATATATGTAGATGCTCTGTTAGCAACGGGATGTCATCTTTATACATACATATATGTAGATGCTCTGTTAGCGATGGGGTGTCATCTTTATACATACATATATGTAGATGCTCTGTTAGCAACGGGATGTCATCTTTATACATACCTATATGTAGATGCTCTGTTAGCGACGGGGTGTCATCTTTATACATACATATATGTAGATGCTCTGTTAGCGATGGGGTGTCATCTTTATACATACATATATGTAGATGCTGTTAGCGATGGTGTGTCATCTTTATACATACATATATGTAGATGCTCTGTTAGCGATGGGGTGTCATCTTTATACATACATATATGTAGATGCTCTGTTAGCGACGGGGTGTCATATTTATACATACATATATATAGATGCTCTGTTAGCAACGGGATGTCATCTTTATACGTTCATATATGTAGATGCTCTGTTAGCAACGGGATGTCATCTTTATACATACATATATGTAGATGCTCTGTTAGCGACGGGGTGTCATCTTTATACATACATATATGTAGATGCTCTGTTAGCGACAGTGCGTTATCTTTATACATACACATATGTAGATGCTCTGTTAGCTATAGGGTGTCAGCTTTATACATACATATATGTAGATGCTCTGTTAGCGATGGGGTGTCATCTTTATACATACATATATGTAGATGCTCTGTTAGCGACAGTGCGTTATCTTTATACATACATATATGTAGATGCTCTGTTAGCGACAGTGCGTCATCTTTATACATACATATATGTAGATGCTCTGTTAGCGACAGTGCGTTATCTTTATACATACATATATGTAGATGCTCTGTTAGCGACAGTGCGTTATGGTTATACATACCTATATGTAGATGCTCTGTTAGCGACAGTGCGTTATCTTTATACATACATATATGTAGATGCTCTGTTAGCAATGGGGTGTCATCTTTATACATACATATATGTAGATGCTCTGTTAGCGATGGGGTGTCATCTTTATACATACATATATGTAGATGCTCTGTTAGCAACGGGGTGTCATCTTTATACATACATATATGTAGATGCTCTGTTAGCGACGGGGTGTCATATTTATACATACATATATGTATATGCTCTGTTAGCGATGTGGTATCATCTTTATACATACATATATGTAGATGCTCTGTTAGCGACAGTGCGTTATCTTTATACATACATATATGTAGATGCTATGTTAGCGACAGTGCATCATCTTTATACATACCTATATGTAGATGCTCTGTTAGCGACAGTACGTTATCTTTATACATACATATATGTAGATGCTCTGTTAGCAACAGTGCGTTATCTTTATACATACATATATGTAGATGCTCTGTTAACGATGGGGTGTCATCTTTATACATACATATATGTAGATGCTCTGTTAGCGATGGGGTGTCATCTTTATACATACATATATGTAGATGCTCTGTTAGCGACGGGGTGTCATCTTTATACATACATATATGTAGATGCTCTGTTAGCGACGGGGTGTCATCTTTATACATACATACATGTATATGTAGATGCTCTGTTAGCGATGGGGTGTCATCTTTATACATACATATATGTAGATGCTCTGTTAGCGACGGGGTGTCATCTTTATACATACATATATGTAGATGCTCTGTTAGCGACGGGGTGTCATCTTTATACATACATATATGTAGATACTCTGTTAGCGACGGGGTGTCATCTTTATACATACATGCATATATGTAGATGCTCTGTTAGCGATGGTGTGTCATCTTTATACATGCATCTATGTAGATGCTCTGTTAGTAACGGGGTGTCATCTTTATACATACATATATGTAGATGCTCTGTTAGTGACGGGGTGTCATCTTTATACATACATATATGTAGATGCTCTGTTAGCGATGGGGTATCATCTTTATACATACATATATGTAGATGCTCTGTTAGCAACGGGGTGTCATCTTTATACATACATATATGTAGATGCTCTGTTAGCGACGGGGTGTCATATTTATACATACATATATGTAGATGCTCTGTTAGCGACGGGGTGTCATCTTTATACATACATACATGTATATGTAAATGCTCTGTTAGCGACGGGGTGTCATCTTTATACGTACATATATGTAGATGCTCTGTTAGCGACGGGGTGTCATCTTTATACATACATATATGTAGATGCTCTGTTAGCGATGGGGTGTCATCTTTATACGTACATATATGTAGATGCTCTGTTAGCGACGGGATGTCATCTTTATACATACATATATGTAGATGCTCTGTTAGCGATGGGGTGTCATCTTTATACGTACATATATATAGATGCTCTGTTAGCAACGGGATGTCATATTTATACATACATATATGTAGATGCTCTGTTAGTGACGGGGTGTCATCTTTATACGTACATATATGTAGATGCTCTGTTAGTGACTGGGTGTCATCTTTATACATACATATATGTAGATGCTCTGTTAGCGACGGGGTGTCATCTTTATACATACATATATGTAGATGCTCTGTTAGCGATGGGGTGTCATCTTTATACGTACATATATATAGATGCTCTGTTAGCAACGGGATGTCATCTTTATACATACATATATGTAGATGCTCTGTTAGCAACGGGATGTCATCTTTATACATACATATATGTAGATGCTCTGTTAGCGACGGGGTGTCATCTTTATACTTAGCATAATAAATTGTTATATATATTCAGCTTCATGGGTACATGTATATACATGTATTATGATACTGACCTACTTAAAAAAGTTAATTCTCATATTTTATTCGGAATCATGAACTTTGAATGCGATGCTTAGTAAAATAAACTAGAATGTAAGATAGAGTATGCTGTATGCAAGAACAATGAATGTTAGTATTCTGTAGCATTTGGGTTAATAAAATGTGCGTTATAGGATATTACCTTGTGGATTAATAGAACATTTATTATAAGAAAGATGTTACCTTGTGAGTTAATAGAACTTGATAAGTGGAGGTCGTGATAGCGCAGTGGATGCGCGTTCGCTTCAGGCTCAATAGGCCCGGAGTTCGAACCCCGCTGGAGCCGTTACGATTGTGCCCTTAGGCAAGGCATTTAATTTCCACGTTGCCTCTTCCCTCTCCCTCGTGGCGATGGATTCCATCAGGAATGAGGTCTCGAGAGTGATTAATATAAGTTATATGAACTTGTTTCGCAATCGAGCTAAAATAAATTTGTATATAAATAGAACGTGCATTATAAGAAAGTTGTTACCCTGTGAGTTAATAGAACATGCATTCTAAGAAAGATGTTGACTTGTGAGTTAATAGAACATGTATTATAAGGTGACTTGTGAGTTAATAGAACATGCATTATAAGGTGACTTGTGAGTTAATAGAACATGCATTATAATAAAGATGTTACCCTGTGAGTTAATAGAACATGCATTATAAGAAAGATGTTGACTTGTGAGTTAATAGAACATGTATTATATGGTGACTTGTGAGTTAATACAATGTGCATTATAAGAAAGATGTTGACTTGTGAGTTAATAGAACGTGCATTATAAGAAAGATGTTAACTTGTGAGTGAATAGAACGTGCATTATAATAAAGATGTTGACTTGTGAGTTAATAGAACATGCATTATAAGAAAGATGTTGACTTATGAGTTAATAGAACATGTATTATAAGAAAGATGTTGACTTATGAGTTAATAGAACATGTATTATAAGGTGACTTGTGAGTTAGTAGAACATGCATTATAAGAAAGATGTTGACTTGTGAGTTAATAGAACATGTATTATAAGAAAGATGTTGACTTGTGAGTTAATAGAACATGCATTATAAGAAAGATGTTGACTTATGAGTTAATAGAACATGTATTATAAGGTGACTTGTGAGTTAGTAGAACATGCATTATAAGAAAGATGTTGACTTGTGAGTTAATAGAACGTGCATTATAATAAAGGTGTTGACTTGTGAGTGAATAGAACGTGCATTATAAGAAAGATCAACATAGACTAAAACAGTCATATTTGCATATAACTAAATATCAGTCAAATATATTGTTTTGACAACATGCATACTGCTTACTGATCTCCTAACTTGTATACTGCTGACTGACCTCCTAACTTGTATACTGCTTACTGATCTCCTAACTTGTATACTGCTTACTGACCTCCTAACTTGTATACTGCTTACTGATCTCCTAACTTGCATACTGCTTACTGATCTCCTAACTTGCATACTGCTTACTGACCTCCTAACTGGCATACTGCTTACTGATCTCCTAACTTGTATACTGCTTACTGATCTCCTAACTTGTATACTGCTTACTGATCTCCTAACTTGTATACTGCTTACTGACCTCCTAACTTGTATACTGCTTACTGACCTCCTAACTGGCATACTGCTTACTGATCTCCTAACTTGTATACTGCTGACTGACCTCCTAACTTGTATACTGCTTACTGATCTCCTAACTTGTATACTGCTGACTGACCTCCTAACTTGTATACTGCTTACTGATCTCCTAACATGCATTCTGCTTACTGACCTCCTAACTTGTATACTGCTTACTGACCTCCTAACTTGTATACTGCTTACTGATCTCCTAACTTGCATACTGCTTACTGATCTCCTAACTTGTATACTGCTTACTGACCTCCTAACTTGTATACTGCTTACTGACCTCCTAATTTGTATACTGCTTACTGACCTCCTAACTTGTATACTGCTTACTGACCTCCTAACTTGTATACTGCTTACTGACCTCCTAACTTGTATACTGCTTACTGACCTCCTAACTTGTATACTGCTTACTGACCTCCTAACTTGCATAGTAAAACATTTCATTTTTCAAAATCCATCAAAGATATTTCTTTGAAACATAGCATACACATCCGAGGACTAATTCTCTACACCCGCAGTAAGTCCCCATCCAGCATACACATCCGAGGACTAATTCTCTACACCCGCAGTAAGACCCCATCCAGCATACACATCCGAGGACTAATTCTCTACACCCGCAGTAAGTCCCCATCCAGCATACACATCCGAGGACTAATTCTCTACACCCGCAGTAAGTCCCCATCCAGCATACACATAGACTAATTCTCTACACCCGCAGTAAGTCCCCATCCAGCATACACATCCGAGGACTAATTCTCTACACCCGCAGTAAGTCCCCACCCAGCATACACATCCGAGGACTAATTCTCTACACCCGCAGTAAGTCCCCATCCAGCATACACATCCGAGGACTAATTCTCTACACCCGCAGTAAGTCCCCATCCAGCATACACATCCGAGGACTAATTCTCTACACCCGCAGTAAGTCCCCACCCAGCATACACATCCGAGGACTAATTCTCTACACCCGCAGTAAGTCCCCACCCAGCATACACATCCGAGGACTAATTCTCTACACCCGCAGTAAGTCCCCATCCAGCATACACATCCGAGGACTAATTCTCTACACCCACAGTAAGTCCCCATCCAGCAAACACATCCAAGGACTAATTCTCTACACCCGCAGTAAGTCCCCATCCAGCATGCACACCCGAGGACTAATTCTCTACACCCGCAGTAAGTCCCCATCCAGCATACATATCCGAGGACTAATTCTCTACACCCGCAGTAAGTCTCCATCCAGCATACATATCCGTGGACTAATTCTCTACACCCGCAGTAAGGCCCCATCCACCATACAGATCCGAGGACTAATTCTCTACACCCACAGTAAGTCCCCATCCAGCATACACATCCGAGGCCTAATTCTCCACACCCGCAGTAAGTCCCCATCCAGCATACACATCCGAGGACTAATTCTCCACACCCGCAGTAAGTCCCCATCCAGCATACACATCCGAGGACTAATTCTCTACACCCGTAGTAAGTCCCCATCCAGCATACACATCCGAGGACTAATTCTCTACACCCGCAGTAAGTCCCCACCCAGCATACACATCCGAGGACTAATTCTCTACACCCGCAGTAAGTCCCCACCCACCATACACATCCGAGGACTAATTCTCTACACCCGCAGTAAGGCCCCACCCAGCATACACATCCGAGGCCTAATTCTCTACACCCACAGTAAGTCCCCACCCAGCATACACATCCGAGGACTAATTCTCTACACCCGCAGTAAGTCCCCACCCAGCATACACATCTGAGGACTAATTCTCTACACCCGCAGTAAGTCCCCATCCAGCATACACATCCGAGGACTAATTCTCTACACCCACAGTAAGTCCCCATCCAGCATACACATCCAAGGACTAATTCTCTACGCCCGCAGTAAGTCTCCATCCAGCATACATATCCGAGGACTAATTCTCTACACCCGCAGTAAGTCTCCATCCAGCATACATATCCGTGGACTAATTCTCTACACCCGCAGTAAGGCCCCATCCAGCATACAGATCTGAGGACTAATTCTCCACACCCGCAGTAAGTCCCCATCCAGCATACACATCCGAGGACTAATTCTCCACACCCGCAGTAAGTCCCCATCCAGCATACACATCCGGGGGACTAATTCTCTACACCCGTAGTAAGTCCCCATCCAGCATACACATCCGAGGACTAATTCTCTACACCCGCAGTAAGTCCCCACCCAGCATACACATCTGAGGACTAATTCTCTACACCCGCAGTAAGTCCCCATCCAGCATACACATCCGAGGACTAATTCTCTACACCCACAGTAAGTCCCCATCCAGCATACACATCCAAGGACTAATTCTCTACACCCGCAGTAAGTCCCCATCCAGCATACATATCCGAGGACTAATTCTCTACACCCGCAGTAAGTCTCCATCCAGCATACATATCCGTGGACTAATTCTCTACACCCGCAGTAAGGCCCCATCCAGCATACAGATCCGAGGACTAATTCTCCACACCCGCAGTAAGTCCCCATCCAGCATACACATCCGAGGACTAATTCTCTACACCCGCAGTAAGTCCCCATCCAGCATACACATCCGAGGACTAATTCTCTACACCCGCAGTAAGTCCCCATCCAGCATACACATCCGAGGACTAATTCTCTACACCCGCAGTAAGTCCCCATCCAGCATACACATCCGAGGACTAATTCTCTACACCCGCAGTAAGTCCCCATCCAGCATACACATAGACTAATTCTCTACACCCGCAGTAAGTCCCCATCCAGCATACACATCCGAGGACTAATTCTCTACACCCGCAGTAAGTCCCCACCCAGCATACACATCCGAGGACTAATTCTCTACACCCGCAGTAAGTCCCCACCCAGCATACACATCTGAGGACTAATTCTCTACACCCGCAGTAAGTCCCCATCCAGCATACACATCCGAGGACTAATTCTCTACACCCACAGTAAGTCCCCATCCAGCAAACACATCCAAGGACTAATTCTCTACACCCGCAGTAAGTCCCCATCCAGCATGCACACCCGAGGACTAATTCTCTACACCCGCAGTAAGTCCCCATCCAGCATACATATCCGAGGACTAATTCTCTACACCCGCAGTAAGTCTCCATCCAGCATACATATCCGTGGACTAATTCTCTACACCCGCAGAAAGGCCCCATCCAGCATACAGATCCGATGACTAATTCTCTACACCCACAGTAAGTCCCCATCCAGCATACACATCCGAGGCCTAATTCTCCACACCCGCAGTAAGTCCCCATCCAGCATACACATCCGAGGACTAATTCTCCACACACGCAGTAAGTCCCCATCCAGCATACACATCCGAGGACTAATTCTCTACACCCGCAGTAAGGCCCCATCCAGCATACACATCCGAGGACTAATTCTCTACACCCGCAGTAAGTCCCCATCCAGCATACACATCCGAGGACTAATTCTCTACACCCGCAGTAAGTCCCCATCCAGCATACACATCCGGGGGACTAATTCTCTACACCCGTAGTAAGTCCCCATCCAGCATACACATCCGAGGACTAATTCTCTACACCCGCAGTAAGGCCCCACACAGCATACACATCCGAGGACTAATTCTCTACACCCGCAGTAAGTCCCCACCCAGCATACACATCCGAGGACTAATTCTCTACACCTGCAGTAAGTCCCCACCCACCATACACATCCGAGGACTAATTCTCTACACCCGCAGTAAGTCCCCACCCAGCATACACATCCGAGGACTAATTCTCTACACCCGCAGTAAGTCCCCACCCAGCATACACATCTGAGGACTAATTCTCTACACCCGCAGTAAGTCCCCATCCAGCATACACATCCGAGGACTAATTCTCTACACCCACAGTAAGTCCCCATCCAGCAAACACATCCAAGGACTAATTCTCTACACCCGCAGTAAGTCCCCATCCAGCATGCACATCCGAGGACTAATTCTCTACACCCGCAGTAAGTCCCCATCCAGCATA